>PIJE02000425.1:85632-343132 GCA_002895965.2 Coryphaenoides rupestris
ATCCAGAATAGACAAACGTGGCATGCTGATGCTTGGAGCAGACACCAAATGATCACTGTAGTAGAGTGCAGCACCAAGCAGGCCCCGTGCACATAGGTGCTCAAAAGAAGCGTGAATACCAACAGGAGAGAACACATTGTTAACATTGGCAGAGCATGAGAAGATTTTGGAGTGTCTGTAGGAATTTGTGCCCATTCATCCAAAAGAGCATTTGTGAGGTCAGGCACTGATGTTGGACGAGAAGGCCTGGCTCGCAATCAGTGTTCTAATTCCTCCCAAAGGTGTTCAATGGGTTGAGGTCAGGGCTCTGTGCAGGCCAATCGAGTTCCTCCACACCAAACTCATCTAACCATGTCTTTATGTCATTCAAGTTTGAGCCAATAAAAAACTTGGGATTAATCGCCATTAACTACACAAAATCATGCGATTAATCGCGATTAATCATTTTCATCGTTTGACAGCCCTAATATATATATATATATATATATATATATATATATAAGTAGGCGTCAGCACATGTTCTGTGAGCCATGCTGCTCTCATGTTCTTCTAAGCTCTGGTGAACATGTTTCCACTCCACCATGCCACTTATGAAGGGAGAGCTGTCAGTTGACTTGGAAAATGCCATGCAGACAGAGCAATGCAATGTGTGATGTTCTTGGCAGTAGGTAAGCCATCTTCCATTTGTACCATCTTCACACCAGAAGACTTGCTACACTACTTTCACAATTGGGACGAATGTAATAATCAATTGGTGTGTGGGGCATGGTGGCACAGTGCTTGCACTGCTGCCTCACAGCAGGAAGGTCCTGGATCGATTTCCGTCTGGGGTGCTATTGACTGTGGGGTGCCCAAGTGGGTGATCTCCCGGCCTTTCTGTGTGGAGTTTGCATGTTCTCCCCGTGCTCCGTGGGGTCTCCTTACGGAGTGAAAGAACCCCAATTAAAAACATGTGAAGATCGCCTCTCCTGTCCACATCCCTGACCAAGATGTGGATGTAAAACCTGGAGCTGTTGGTCCCTGGGTGCCATCAGAATGGCTGCCCACTGCTCCTGGAGGGGCAGCAGGATGGGTTAAATGCAGAGGATGCATTTCCACAGGCCACTGTGTGTGAACCTGTGGTGCACTGCTTGCCCAATGCACCACAGGCTTGTAGCCCCCCCCCCAGATCCCAACAGGGCCAGGTGAGACTAAGACCCGCACATTCCCACAATATTATTTATTATTATTGTTTTTATGTTAAACCTGAATGTAAGTTTAACATTCTGAGTGCTTTACCAACAACTAAGAACATACAAGATGCAAAACAATGCTGAGTACTATTATTTATAGTATTTGGTCAATTGTATTGTATGTATGGTAATTAAATACTCAAGCCGAAATCAAAATCAGAATCCATGAAAAAACATGGGGCATGGGCGTGCTACTTGGAACATGTGGTCCATGAACATGGGTAGGTCAATGTCACCCCTTGGGAACTGATGTAGATGTTTCTGATCTTAACCTGCATTTCTGGGTCCAGGTGGTTAAATAGTTCTTGGTAGATGGTATCATATGGTTGTGTGTCGAATTTGAGTGTGACATGCCACGGTTTGGCTCCCAGATTGTCGTTGGGTCGGAAGTGGATGATCCATCCAATCCAAGTCTTCCAGATGCATCTCAGGTCCCCCCCATGGTAGTTGATTATCAGCCACTAGACATGTGGTGGGTTATGTTTGGGATAGTGGCATAAGGCAAGATACATGTGGGTCACGTCGTCTTGGGGTTGTATCGTGAGTCCATCCGGACTGCACATGACTTTGAGTTGGCATAGGATGTCTCTAGCAAGTTGACTGGTGTCTGAGCTGACACGAGGATTGGAGCCATCACCATCTGTCCGTCCATCGTCATCTCCACAGGTTTGGTGACGCTTAAATATGTTGTGGTCTAGGTACCGGAGAATGTTTTCACTAGTTTGCCTGATGTTTGAAACGTTCTTCCTTCGGGTGTGAATGTGAATGTCGTTCCTGTATCCACCATGCATTCATGGTTCACTCATTTTATTCTAATGACAAGCATTGGTTGTTGTGGTAACATTAACCCATCTCTCTCCGGGCATCCCTATACCCTCATGGCGTAGGTGCAGGTGTAGGTCATGTGACCTTCTTCATTGCAAATGAAGCATCTGATAGGTCCTTGGGCTTGTCCTTGTTGTTGCACCTGTTGCTGTGGCTGTTGTTGGTTACAGTTCTGGTTATTTTGATGATTCTGCTGGTTGTTATTATGGGCCTCCTCTTCCTCTGCACGGTGGAGCTCCCTGTCTGTACTGCTGGAACTGAGGAGGTCTGGAGTAGGGTGGATATGTCAGGAATCCGGTTAGACCATTCTGGTACTGCCACGTACCCGGGTGGTGAAGTAAAGTAGAGGAGGCATGACAAACGACAACAACCCGACAAAGAACACAAGACTGGGGCAGGTAAAAATAGGGAGACTAGCAAGGGAAGTGGAAACAGCTGAGACAAAATAGGCGACAGACAAAACAGGGAGTACACTAACCAAAAACATGCGATAAATAATACTAAAATCCAGCAGGGGGTGCAAAAAAACCTAAATCACAGGCTGGAAGTTGACGTTCGAGACATAGTGTGGGGGCACAGTGAGTTGGGCATATGCCAGTGGGGATGGCCACGGAACTGCATGGGATGGTGCCTGAGGAGCCGTTAGCTGAGGCTGCGTTGTTGGCTGGGCAGGGGCAGGGGTTACTGGGGCTTGGTTGGTGGCTGCTTGACTTGCATATGCAAGAGGTTCAGCTTGCTCTCCTCGTCCTTCTGGTCCACAGCCTTATTCTGGTGGTGCTCGATGTGGTGGACAATGTGTTCATTGCATTGATTCCATGGTATGGAGGTGCAGTTGACAACTCCGTCCAGTGCTTCCTTCATTGTCTGGAGAAGGGTGTTTTTGATTATGGTCTTGAACAGGGTGGTGAGGACATCGCCGGTGCCCAGTGGCCGGTTGGTTTCTGGTTGCTCTCTTTCTGCTTTGCTTAGGAACATGTGTGCATCATCACCTTTAGGTTGCTCAGAATGTTGTTGTTGGGGTGTTGGGGACGTTGGGGTAGGACTCTCCCAGGGAGGCCTATGGCTGGTTCTGACATTGGACAGGGGCACAGCATCGTACCGGTTCTGTCGAGGGCCTTCTCACTTGTTGCTTTTTTCTTGGGCAAATCTCCATCCCCGGTATTCCATCCCCTCTGGGCCCTTGGTGGCTCATTGTGTCCAGCCCCGATTTCCTCGCACGCTGCTTGGGGAGTGCGTTGTGGGATGTGTTTGAGGACCTGGTTTGGTCTCAGCTGCTCCATTGGTCACCTTGATCACACACTCGGTAGCAGCTGGATGGTTCCTGATGAAGCTACTTTCCAGCAGTTTAGCACAATCTCTGGATGAGCTTGCTAAGCTAACCCAGGCATCTAAACTGACTACCTATATGCTGGACCCAGTCCCTACCAAGGTTCCTAACGATAGATGGATAAGGGAAACACATACGTGAGAATGATATTCATAGATTACAGCTCAGCATTCAACACTATTGTGCCCGCTAAGCTATTTCTGAAGCTCAGGAGCCTGGGGTTTAACACCTCCCTATGCAACTGTATCCTGGGCAGACCCCAGATGGTGAGAATGGGCAGTCTCACCTCCTCTGTACTGACCCGGAGCACTGGAGTCCCTCAGGGCTGCATACTCAGTCCACTCCTGTACGCCCTGCACACGCATGACTGTGTAGCCACATACGGCTCCAACACCATCCTTAAGTTCACGGACGACACCACCATCCTGGGTCTCACCAACAATGATGAGACCGCCTACAGAGAAGAGGTCAGGGACTTGGCAACATGTTGCCGGGGCAACAACCTCTTTCTCAACGTCTGCAAGACTAAGGAGAGGATCAAGGGGGTCATGCCCCCTTACACATCGATGGAGCTGAAGTGGAGAAAGTCTCCTGCTTCAAGTTCCTCGGGGTGTTCATCAAAGATGACCTCACCTGGTCCAGGCAAGCAGACTCGGCTGTAAACTGACTAAAAGCGTCTTTACTTTCTGTGGAGACTCAAGAAGCTTGGCATGTCTGCAAAAACTCTCACTAACTTTTACAGGTGCAACCTTTTAATGGCCAAACATCATCTAATGTTACCATTACGACGGCATCACTTATCAAACAGGACTGCAGCGTAATTCAGCGTGACAGCTGATTGCCAAATAATAATTTTGTGTGAGAAGGGGCAGCATGTCTGTGCATTTGATTGGATACAAATGAAATAACATTATTGCGGTGGGGGGGTTTGGGTGCCCCAGTGACCCTGGGAGTCGTGTTGTCCGGTGGTTCTGATGGCTTCATCAGAATGTGACCTTCAGCATGCACTGGGCGGTTTGCAGCCGAGTGTGAAGCGGTCGGGATGAGAGTCAGCACCTCCTGAGGCCATGGTTCTATGCCGGAAAACGGTGGAGTGCTCCCTCCGGGTTGGGAGTGAGTTGCTGCCTCAAGGGAAGGAGTTCAAGTATCTCGGGGTCTTGTTCACGAGTGAGGGCAAAATGGAGCGGGAGATGGACAGACAGATTGGTGCAGCGTCTGCAGTAATGCGGGTGCTGTACCGGCCTG
Source organism: Coryphaenoides rupestris (assembly GCA_002895965.2). Taxonomy (NCBI): domain Eukaryota; kingdom Metazoa; phylum Chordata; class Actinopteri; order Gadiformes; family Macrouridae; genus Coryphaenoides; species Coryphaenoides rupestris. The sequence continues at coordinate 90,262 of PIJE02000425.1, forward strand.
TTGTGGTGAAGAGGGAGCTGAGCCAGAAGGCAAAGGTCCATCTACGTTCCAACCATCACCTATGGTCACAAGCTTTGGGCAGTGACCGAAAGAACGAGATTGCGGATACAAGCGGCCGAAATTAGTTTCCTCCACAGGGTGGCTGGTGTCAGCCTTAGAGATAGGGTGAGGAGCTCAGACATCTGGAGGGAGGTCGGAGTAGAGCTGCTGCTCCTCCGCGTCGAAAGGAGTCAGCTGAGGTGGTTCTGGCATCTGATTATGATGCTCCTGGGTGCCTCTCCTTAGACGTTTTCTGGGCACGTCCGACTGGGAGGAGACCCCCGGGCAGACCCAGAACCTGCTGGAGGGATTATATATCTGACCTGGCCTGGGAACGCCTCAGGATCTCCCAGGAGGAACTAGAGAGTGTGGCTGGGGGGAAGGAAGCCTGGGGGGTCCTGCTTAGCCGGCTGCCACCGCGACCCGGCCCCGGATAAGTGGAAGAGAATGGATGGATCCTTTCACTGACTTCATAGCTGATAATATAAAGACCTAATCTCAAAGAACCTGTGTCACCTTTTAAGCACCTTCTAAGCAACCTTTTAGCATGCCTGCAGCTGGTCCAAAACAATTGCTAGGATTTTAATAAAGTCTAGGTAAAGTTGCCCGATAATGTGAGGTCACTTAGATGAGCTGATCAGGATCTACTGTCTGTCCTCAGAGCCAGATTGCCTGCTCCGTGCTAACATCGACCCTCTGGCACCATTTCCCTTCGCCTGTTCCTGTCCAACCAAAATGATCTGTATAAACAGGCTTTTACCCATGTTGTCTGGTTTCCTTTGCCTGTACAAATGACTTATTGCCTTGTATGTCTGTAAAGCACTTTGTGACAGCCCGTCTGGTGGTTGTGCTCAGTAAATAGAGGTTATTGTTATTTGTATTATTTTAGTATTACTACATTTACATTGAGGGGATTTGGCAGATGCTTTTATCCACAGCGACTTACAATAAGTACAACTACTACTACTACTTATACTTTACTACTTATGAGTAAGACAGTATAGAGTGTGTGTGTGTGTGTGTGTGTGTGTGTGTGTGTGTGTGTGTGTGTGTGTGTGTGTGTGTGTGTGTGTGTGTGTGTGTGTGTGTGTGTGTCAATAAATACATAAATAATAATAATAACATGGTATTAACATTAACCAGTTGGCAGATTCTAAATGTTGGTTTATACTTCGAAGATCTCTGGCGGGAAATTACTCGCTACTAATGCACAGGAACTGATGCGGTTATATATAACAAATATCAGTAAACTACCTGGGTAGCAGTCTCTGGGATCGGCCACTGCAGATCCCAGTCAGCATAGAATGGATTGAAAGACCTGTTGAGAACCCAAAGTAGCAAACTTCTATGGGGGATACAATGTGCAACAGACAGTGTATACGATATTATCTCATAATAGCATTTGTGACATGATTTAAGAAAGGGGACAGCTTAATTATGGTTGTCTGCAATTAAATTAGTAAAAAACCTGATCTAATTTGATTTGCAGCCAGTTAACCAGGAACAATGTAAATCAGGGATCATAATGAAACAAAATTAACTGCCACTCTTTCAGTGTTCAGATTTCACCATTAGACCAAGTTATCCAGCAAACAATAAAGATAGGACATTTCTTCAAGTACAATACCTTTATTGAACCATTGTCTTTTATATCTCTTGCAGTGTGTGCATTTTGTTCACACACTGCAAGCATGCTGACTATTGAGTAATTACATTCGGTAAAATACACTGTTTCTTCATTGTAGATGTTGCAGTCCTAGGACCACAAATTGCCCCATACAACACTGTTGGACATTTCAACAGACAAAATCCTGTTGTCTCTTGACATAAGGACACTCATTAGACTTAAAGCTTAGATACCTGATCTACAACTTATTCATATTGGGATTATTTTTATATTTTGAATGTGTATTACATTTACATTTAGAGCATTTGACGCTTTTATCCAAAGCGACTTACAAAGAGTAAGTCTATATGCATACACACACACACACACACACACACACACACACACACACACACACACACAGACAGAGAGACAGACAGACATACATACAGACACACACACACACACACACACGCGTGCACACACACACACACACACACACACACACACACACACACACACACACACACACACACACACACACACACACACACACACACACACAGGAAGACCCTGACAGGCACCAGAACTGATAGCATCTCACTGGGCTCTTCATCTCCGTCCTTCACTGTGTCGAAACCTAGCCCATCCCACAAAGGGAAACTGCCAGAAAACGGCCCAATGTATGATGTGTGTGTGTGTGTGTGTGTGTGTGTGTGTGTGTGTGTGTGTGTGTGTGTGTGTCATTGTGTCACTAGCTTACACTGGCTTTTTTGCAGTTACCTGGTTATGGATGCGGAATGCAGCTACACAAACAGTGGTGTGTTTCGTGACAAGATTAAAAACGGTGCTATGCTTTCATTATTAGACCTTATTTATGTATACCAGTGGCTCCCAAACAGTGTGCTGAGAGGCAAGAGCACGTGTGCTGTGGGATGTTGTGACAACCATACATAATTGCAATATACAGTATATGTATATATACAGTATATATATATATATACAGTATAAAAATGTAAAAATGTAAAAATGTATTTACTATATCAGTACTTTGTATGCACCCATTTCCCAATACAGAGGCAAATGTATTTTTCCATTCTATTTTGCACACAATTTTACAAATGAATTCTTCAATTATTTTGTTCAGTAATATAGTTGATTGTTACATTGTATTTGCCATTAGTAAATTAAAGTCAACATTTACAGAGTGATAAGAGTGATAAAATGTGTTATAGAGGCTATTTAGTGCAAGGATATGAATACAAGGTGTGCCTTGAGATTTTGGCTGCCCAAAAAGTTTGAAAACTACTGCTTTAGATAGTGTAGCAGTCATACACAAAATATGCTATTGTATATAAACACATTGCTGAGCAAGTGTGCTGAATATTACATGTATTGTGTATATTGTATTGTATATTGTTTAAATATGATACAGGAGAGACGTTGGCCATTTAATATTTTATTGGAACCTATACACAAAAAACTAATCATTTTAACACGGAGCAGAAAGATGGATAACTTGACTCATTTCATTGTATTTAAATCAAAAGAAGTAAGGAGCTTAATATCATTAAATGCATTACAGATAACTGGGTATGAAACAAGTGGTCAGTCATTGACACTGACATCACTAGTAACCTTACACTACATTGACTCCTAAAATTCTTGCTCATGGCCCAGAAGTCAATGTAACCAAAAAGGTGTTTATAATTAATCCTCTTCTCCAGTTAAAGGTGCTGTAGGTTAGATAGGTAAGACTTAAATATATAAGAGCTCTTAATAAGACTTAAGAGCTATATTTGAGTGCATTTTTTTTTAAATGGCATAACCATCCATCAGCTAAGTGTGATAAATGTGAAAAGTGAGAATATTTCTTTTGATTTGACTGCTTCTGCTCATTCTGCCAATCAAGGCATCTCTTGCTTGATTGGTTCATGTCGAGAGGCAGCAGAGAGGGGGCATTTTAGTCACAAAATATTGTTCTCTTCTCTTTACAACTCGAATCTTACAGCAGCTTTAATACAGAAAGAAAGTCAAATCTATTAGAACATTCACATTTTTTATTGTGTGTTCCTGCCACTATTGCACTCGTATAACGATCCTTGTTAAGAGGGATCCTTCTTGTCAAATTCTCTTTTTTTCCAATTGGGTTTTGAGTTTAATCCTGTGTTAATGGGTGTCATCAAATATGGGTCTGTAAAGCCTTTTGAAAGAGTGATAAAAGAGTCTCGAAAAGCACTTGACTTACAGGACCCACAACCACTCATCTAATAATACAGGGATAATCAACAAGTAGGTGTGCATTAATATTGTCTAAGGCACACCTACAAGCTGATTATCCTGCTTAGTTATTACAATATATATTGAGACCATCGGAAATTTACAAAGCAAGAGCTTACAGTTGCCATGGGAATAACTCTAGTCCCTTTTACAACCATGCCGGTTAGTCAGGGTAAAAATCACAATGGGGTGAGGTTTTTTATCGAATTCCGTCTGTAATTGGGAATCAAGGCGAACAAACTCTGCTACTTAGTACAGAAAGAAGATGAGCATGGCTCAATAATATCAACGGAGCACACTCTGATCTTACTAAGCAGAAGAGCAAAATAACTTGTGTTTGTAGTGATCATTTTATCACAGGTCATTAAGATGCATTTACCACCAATCGCTGGTAAATGCATCTTATCCTCTGAGAAATCAGATTGTTTTAAATGATATGGTCAAATCCATATATTTCTACTTTGTCCTTGTATCGAGCCTTCGCCGGACCACTCAGATTATCGTAATATAGTGAAAATTGGCAATTGTTTGTGGAGACGTTTTCAGTGGCCGCCATCTGGATTGTTTCTATATCCACCATCATGGTGGACGATCGTGATGTTACCGGTTTTGGTTACGTGGTTGCAAGTCAAGAATATAGTACAAGTATATCTACCGGCCAATCAGAAAAGAGTATTCACCCAGACCAAGGTATAATGTGATTTATACAAAGTTGTTATGAATCTAGTTAAAAAAATTCTAGTTAGTCTATTTAGATTTACATTTGATTTTAAAGTGTAATTGTTGGAATTCAAGCAAATGTACTAGCAGTTTAAAGAGTAAGCAAACACACTCTCATTGGTTCAGATTGCGTGCCATTTTGAGCCAATGGGGTAACAGCGCATTGCTCTACATGTGTTTGGGTGCTGTCCCTCGGGATTTAACGGGGAAATGTTTGGTAACTCTTTAAAGATAGGTGCTGAGCCTCAGCACCTGGGCTCTCCAGCATCCTCCGATGGCTGCATGCTGTGGCGCTGGGCCAGGATGTGTCGTAGTGTGTCCAGCTCCTGTGTCAATTGCCCCATGCGCATCTGCAGCCTCTGGTTCTCCTCCTGCAGCTGGACCGCCCGCTGCTGGGTCAGCAGGATGCGCCGCCGCGCCTTGTCCCGGCTCTTACGCACGGCGATGTTGTTCCTCTCACGCCGCAGACGGTACTCCACGCTGTTCTTGCTGATGGTCCTCTTAGTAACTGGCAGACAGGCCCCAGGTGAACCCCCAGAGGGGAGGCGGCAGGCCCCGGGGGGCAGCAGGAAGGAAGAGAACTCCTGTGTTTGGCATATATATATACAGACTTATTGATGTATTACTCATTAACTGAACTTAAGTTAATTAACTTAATTTTCTTGTGATTTGATCTGAACTACTAGTACTAGTAGTAATACTAGTATTATTCGACTATATATTAAAATACTTTTTACTTTTTTACTGCTATTTTACTTCAATATATGTATCTATCACAAGCACAATGAAAATGTAATCAATATAGCTTTAGTTTACAGAAACCTGATGAAATGCAAACCTTTTTCGAAAAAGAGAGAATCATACATTTTGTTTAGGCTGACTATTATAAATAAATGTATTTCACACATTAATATCAGCATACCATCTTATTGATTGTAATCCTTTGTATAGTACAGTCATCATACTATAATTTTACTTGGATCACTTCCACTTTTTGTTTCACTATTCCAAAGTGCCAGTAGGCCTACTGACCTGCTGAGTGGAGATGGGGAGCTGGTCTGAGCTTGTGGAGTTGCCCATAGAAGGCTGCATATAGGACAGGTATGCCAGTTGCCCCCCGACACGCTCTTCTCGTCCACAGCCTCTGAGAACACTGCCCTGAGCCTGACAACCCAGCATCATGTCCATCTGGGCCATGGAGCTGGCTGGCACCAGCATGCCGGGGTCTGTAGAGTCCAGGCTCTGGCCCGGGTAGGACTCACACCACTCCTGGATCACCGGGGATCTCCCACTGGAATCTGCCATCTAATTTGAAAACAAAATAAGATATTTAATGTGAATTGATATATGATATGATATATATATTTGATAAGCAAGCTTGTAATCATTTATTTTATCCTAATTATTTCATAGTCATAGACAACACATTTTTGTTTTGTTCATAGCAGTCTTGCATTTTGTTGGAAAAATATTAGTTTAGACTTACTGTAAGTCTTGTTCCCATATGCTCTATCTTGAACTTCTTTAAGAAGTTCTCCTTTCTGCAGTCTGAGATACTCTGAGGAGAGACAGGTAGACTTCTCAACCTCACTTCCTCTAATAATCCCCCATCTCTCTCTCTCCACCCTCTCTCTATCACTAAGCTATACATCACTCTCAATGAAATGAAAAAGAATGGCAATGACAATCTCAATGAAAAAGAATAAAAGAATAGCAATGAAGATAAAAAAAAAGACAACATGTTTTGCTGTGTTTAAAAAGAAGAATACATAAAATACATTTCATCATATGGAGTTTATGAGTTTTATTTTAAATATGCTGAGATAGGATCCTGTAGCGTTATCTCGGTCTACCGCAACACAATCTCAATCTTACTTCATTTGAGCGACAAAAACATGACAACAATAACTACAACAACATGGATTTCTTCGCCTCTTAGCCCGACTTTAATGCTCTCTTCGCCGCTTAAACGTGTACGTAATGCAATAAACTCTCTGCGGTTCATTGCAGTTCCACTCAATGCCAGAGGAGTCCATTTGCGATTGTCCTTGAGGTTTTATGTCCCTTTACTGATCCTGTACTGGGATCAAAATGGCAGCTCCTGCAGACCACGTGAGTGTATCGCGGAATACGTAATAATACGGATACGTATACTATAACCTACACTTGTAATGTCATTAAACTATACATGTCATTTTAGCATATCAGCCTATTGATTTCTTGTGATTGCATTTAATACATGTATTATTGCCTTTACATTGTAACAGTGAGACGCCAGTGATGTAAACAATGATCTGTATGTTGATGTTTTCCTGCAGTATTTGATTGAAAGTGATCTACCAAAAGCAGCGCAGCTGTTGAACAATCTAACAGAACAGGTAGGCCGTGACAAACTGTCGCTAATTACAATTAGTTCTCAATATTTCGTTTTATAAGTACGGTTGTACATTGTATTGAACATGGTCACTGACATCAGTATATTGATGCTGTAACTAAACTACACACGTATGTTCTATCTGTAATTTTTTTTAGGTGGTTTTAGTTACAGGCCATATACGTGACCTGCAGAAGAAAGTTAAAGATGGTGTATTTCAGACTGCAAAGGTGAGTCGATATTTGTTAAAATGTCACTGTTTTGGACCCTAGGGTGGGGGCAACAGCTCCTGCACAGTAGCAAGGTACGTCTCTTCAGGACCCGTCATTTAAACGCTTCCCATTCACTTTCTATGTAAGCAACCGTGAAATGCATTCTGGTCGTGAACGTGGTGCGTTTTGAGAGACGAGGACTTCACATTGGCCGCTCCACATTTGCATGTAAAATTATCCAGACAGTAATGTGAGCTCCTTGTAAACACAGCTAGAACCTGCACACTGATTCCTGCATGGCAGCAGTTAAAACAAGATCTGAAACAATGCTTGTCCAAGCACATTTTCCCATTCTAGCCCAGCTAGCTTGCTACAGGAAGAATTCAACAAAATTAACAGTGAACCTATTTGAGAAATAATGGTGTCTTTGCCCTAGAAAGATGCTAGACCATCTGTGGATAGGACCTTGTGTCCACTTGCGCTTCATACACAAGTCAAACCCCTACCGTTGGAATTGGTGTAAGCAAGTTTATTCTAAAGCTTATATTTCCCTGTAGACCTCTAACATCCAGTAAATACTAATTGTTGAAACGACAGATGAAACCACTATCTTTATCATTATATATTATTATTGTTGGTAATAACAGTAGGAGATGACACATTTTAAATGGTTTCATCTTCTTCAGCACCTTTGTGGGGCAACATGTTATCTCCTTGGGTCTTGTGTTCCAGGGCTTATCCTTCCTTGACCTCCGCTATCAGCTGCTGCTGTTCTATCTCCAGGACCTCACTCACCTCATCAGCCTCAAAACAGACGGTGCTAAGATAAAGGAGAGTGAGGCCATCGAGAGAGCGGTGACTATTAGAACGGTGAGACACTCCACCAACACAGTGCCAAACCTGCTATATCACATATTATTGCATATCACATATATTATATCATTGTTTGCTTAAAGATGCTATATGTCAAATGTGAAATATATACAGAGATCCCACCACACAGTCATCAGCTGTTCTATCCTCCCGGAGGACACAGTTAGTTCGATCTATTGAACTAACAGGGCATCCATCTTTGTGCTATTGGGAACACCGCTGTTGAGCCATGTTTCCGTGAACATCATGATGTTGCAGCCCATAATTCTTTTGTGAGTGAGGATCCGCAGCTCATCCACTTTGTTCACCAGAACGGAACATTGGTGAGGAAAATGCTTGGTAGAGATAGCCATGATGAGTTAGCTTTAGCCTAGCCCTTAGCCCGCCTCTCTCATTGATGGTCTCAATGCTGCCTGCAAGCACTTCTCGTCACCAGTTAGCTTCCGTAGTCTTGGCCATCTCTGGAATGAGCTGGACATTGCTGGAAAGTTGAAGTTCCTATCAGCTGTATGATGTGTATGCAAGCCAGTTCTGAGTGAAGACTTTGTACAACATTTTAATTGAAATTTTCTGAATTGCTGAACCTCTCATTACAAACTTGTCATAAGAAATGTCATACCACCACGCTCAGTCCTCAGCTGTATTCCCTATTGGCAGTTGGTTGTTTTTCCAAAGACACCTTTACTTCCCACATCTTTCTGTGGCCTTAGTTTCTAACTTGCGGCTTGCAACCAATGAGTGCAAATCTTGTATTTTTCTATAGCCACGTTTCCACCAAAACCCAGAATTATGGCTGAACAATTTATCAAGTATTATCAAAATTACAGTATCCAAATCAGGAGCTGCGATTTTTTGATACGGGTAAAATGTGTACATTTATAACGCCATTTTAAATAAAGTACTGTAGTATTGCAGAGATGCCCTAGCCTACAATTGTTTTTTCCAGATGTAAGAAAAAGTGTCTATTTGGTACAGACACCAACACATGTCACATCATTATTTAATGTGATCTGACCCATCTTCAAAGAGTACTCTGACAAACACCATATTCATTATTACTTTTTGTTTTTTCAATTTATTCAGTGCTGATATATTCCACCTTTAAGCCTGGTGGAATCGATTTTTTTTTTTCTCCAATTCTATAAAACCAGCAATATTATGTCTCCCCTGCTTTCTTTTAGTATTCCCCCTTTGCAATCTTTGTGACTAGGATGGGAGGCATATTAATATAAATGCATATTAATATACAGTATTGTTCAGCCTTGTTAGGCAGTGAATTGTGTACTGTATATTTCTACATCACAGATGTGATGTTTTGTGACTAATAGAATTGACTGAAACAAATAATTTGGTCTCACTGAAGGTCCTGGAGAAGATGCGCCCTCTCGACCACAAACTGAAATACCAGATTGATAAACTGGTTCGCACCGCTGTTACCGGCAGTCTCGGTAAGATCATTTTCAGTTGTAAATGTAAAAGTTGTAAAAAGATGACTTCCTGGCATTTGTAGTAGTTGTGAACTACATCCACTATAATGGATTAGTATGCATTAGTATACTGTGTGTGTGTGTGTGTTGGTCTGATTTGAAGGTATTACCCAAGGTGAAGTGTTGGCCTCCGTATAAAAAGTATCCCTTACCGTTACCTTGCTTTTTCAGCTGAAAATGACCCACTGCACCTTCGTCCAAATCCTGAGAACCTCATGAGCAAAGTATGTATTGTGATCCATCTCTGAGACACATCGGTGTTTTTATATCCAACATGTCATGAAAGGGGAATTTCACAAGTTCTGGGTTCAAAACAATGAAAATGTGCTTTCAATGCGAGTTTAATGGGGGCATAATAACCCGGTACAAAGCACCTAATTATTACATCAATATAGCAATAGAAGTTAATATTAAGTTAGCAGACAGTTTGTCCAATTTCAACGCAAGTTACTAGTAATGGATGCTGATAGGAAGAAAAATAGCCTGAGAACGTACTACTATATGGATGCTTTGGTAGGATATTTCAAGAATTTCCTTCGGGATTAATAAAGTTCTATTCTAAAAAGAAATAGGTCTTTCTTTCCAACATTAAACATTTGAAATGAACTAACTATTCTCAAAATTTCAGCATGTCCATTAGAAGGACAATATACGTAATGAAAGGACGTGTGTCTAATGTGGAGTTTGATTTTGAATGGGCTTCTATGGAGTGTTGGGGCGTTTGCTCACACAGGTTATCAAATATCTGAATATTGAAGCAAGCAACCTAAAAATGGTCTGGGGTCTATACAAAAGCCTGGGTAGATGTGTTCTAAAGTGAAATTCCCCTTTAATCCATGTTTTTATCATATTTGGTAGGATATTTGATTTCCTGAACCCTCCTGTAGCGTGACCTTGTCTGACCTCATTTCCCTAGCTGAGTGACTCTGAAGAGTCTTGCGGTGAGGATGGAGCAGCAGAAATTTCTGAGAAGACTGCAGCATCTGGAGACAGGAAATACATCCCTCCAAAGATCGCCCCCATGCACTACGGTAATATCGGCCATGATCGGATTAGGTTTGTTCCATGCGAAACAGGTTCATGGTTGCGGTCATATATATTGATTTAAGAGTCCTGGCCATAGATGTACAATACAATAGATTTTGCTTCTTGATACAAGTAGGTATGGCTCATTGTTAAAATATTTGATGGTTTTCCAGTACTGGCTCGACTAGAGTACCAGGTGCCAAAAACAGTTTTAGTACCTTTCTTCTTCTTTAATCTCGATAGTCGGCGTAACAAGTCAATGTTTACTTGCACTGCCGGAGGTTACTTTTGTTAACATGATGGTGTGTATTTTAGTTATGGACAAACAACCTCATAAACGTCTCCAAGACATGGATGTATTAAAGATAAAGATTGCTCCAAATGCACATCGAGACAGACAATCATATATATTATATCCATTTATATCCCCCTCATCTGCAAACTGCCACTCACTATATTTTACACAAGTGAAACTCCGTTAGAATAGAATCGATGGAGCATAATCTGATGCTATGTGAGGTTGAGGGTAAAAAAAATTATCTTTTCGCGATTATCAAAAATGCTGAATGAGTAACTTTGTAAATAGTTGAGGTGATTTTATACCTCTTTTTGTCTCCTTGCTGTGACAAACCAGCTAAATAGCGGCATCGCTGTGACGTCCTGCTACATGGAGAGGTGCTAAAGGGGGTACTAAATCTATAGTGCAGGAGCACTAGATTTAGTATAGCCGAATAGAGCTGGTACTATGCAGTGGAAAAGCAGCATTTGATTATCACTGTCGTTGATGCTCACAAATGTAAAAGGTGTGACTGAAGGACTATAATTGTAATGAAGTGCCTTTCATGTCAGATGGGGACATGACGGAGATGGACCAGAAGAAGGAGCAGGTGGATCGGCTCCGCCGGGCCGCCCTGCGCAGCTCAGTCATCCAGGAGCTGCGGGAGCAGTACAGCGATACCCCTGAGGAGATCCGCGACCGCCGGGACTTTCAGACGGAACGTCAAAGCCGCACTGAACAGCACAGGTACGCCTTGCCGCCTCCACCTATTGGAGTGGACTGTTCAAATTAGGGCTGGGCAATAAATCGATCTCAAATCGAAATCGTGAAAAAATGTACGTCGATAAGCCTTGACATTTTTTACTCGATATGGATAGATCTAACAGCCTTATGAATTATGTTATGAGTCCTCTACATTACTGTATTTTATCTTCGTTGTACTTAAATGTACACTTTGTGATTCACTTGTTTACTCTTTTTGTCTTGTTTGTACCTCTACAAACATTTGAGATGTTTGCTGCCCTGCCAAAGGAATTTGTGATCGGTAGTCACAGCTTTTAGTTTTATTTGCATTATTTAATAATTTACAAGGCAAGTGAACTTGTTTTGTTAAGGCAGATACAGCATGTTTACATTTAACTGTTTCATTGACATTTTATTCTTTATTAATAAACTACTAAAGTTTAACTAATGAACCCTCTGGTTTCAGGATATTCACTTGTTTACTATAACTGGCATCATCATCAAATGATATATTGTGATAAAAATCGAGATGGAGGTCGATCATATTTTTTGCCATACCGCCCAGCCCTATTTCCAATGAGCAGCACAGGTATACCTCATGAGCAGTGTTTAAAGGGCCCCTATTTTACCACCAGGTGTGAAATGGCTAATGGCTAATCACGCTCATGCGTGGGGGTAAAATAGGGGCCCATTAAAGTTATAGTACTGAGTAAATTCTGTTCTTCTTCAAAAGGAAAAACTATGAGGAGTCGATGATGGTGCGTCTGAATGTGCCCAAGAGTGAGAGGGTTGCCAGGAAGAGGAGCATGCTGGGAATGTCCAGTCAGCTGAGCAGCATCACACACTTCGGCAACATCACTGCACTGACCAGTGGAGCAGGCAGACTGGTAAGGGAAAACACTAATTCCTCTGCAGGAAGTCGGGGGAGACCTGATGAACTCATCTGCAATTAAATATGGCCCTTATTGATGCTTGAATTTCAGATTTTTTGTAGAGTTTGACCACTGTGTGCAATCAGCAAATTCCATTCCAGTTGTTGATCTTTGAGAGACCCATAGGAACTCATTCAACTACATTGAATGAGAATGTTGTTTTTCCAATTGAGGAACACAAAATTAAGTCAACTAAAAACCATGTCCAACATCTGAGTTGGGCCAGGTTGTTTTCTGGACAAGCAGAACCTGCGCTGTTGTGAGGCAAAGCAAATGGCGTTCACAAGAAGTCACTGGAGATGCATGATTCCAGGGGTGATGGCAGTCAATCTCTGAGCCTATCTAGCTACAAGTGGCTACCATCAGTGGACAACTTGCTTTACACTACAGCCACCACTAACATTATCCCAACTACTGTGAATAAAACCATTGTGCTCTGCTCAATCATGTTTTTCTATCCAACTTGTGCATTAAATAGCTGGCTTCATAATAATTTCATTTGGATGGTGTAATTATCTAGTCATAGATGGTTCATATTTAATACATTTCAAAATGGGCAGTGTGTCCTTGCTCACTTGTTGCACCATATTTGGTTTGATTATCTCCCTGCAGGATGGAGATTTGCTGCATCCCAAGAAGAAACGAACCATGAAAAAAACCAAAAAGAGGGGTAAGAATTGTAATTGCATCAGGTACTTTCGATCAGATCCGCCACTTAAGCTTAATTGGCAGGATTTTGCCCAATATGTTAGAAAAACAATGTATGCGAAGCAATTTAAATTAATAGTATAGCAGTCAGGTTAAAGCTTGTTTTTCCGCAGCTATACTCAAATGAAACAATGTTTGAAATATGGCCTGCTTTTAACAAACCCCTCAATTCTCTTCTGCAGCGTTCAAGAAATACAAGTAGGACTGAAATATTTCCAAATGTTCATATGGTGGGATCCTTGAAGATCTCGTGAACTCCATGCTTAAAATTTGAAGTTGCTCTATTGAGATGTCATCCAGCTTGTGGAATAAAGTGTCACTATCCTTGACGATATTCTATTATGTGAGCCAGCAAAACATGGAAGGGTTGAATTCAGTACTTGCTGTAGTGGCCTCAATCTCATGACGAGCAAGAATTAGTGAACTGCCACTAAATGTGCATACCAAACGGCTCCAAAAAATAAAGGGCCCAGAAAAATGTACATTTCACATAGGACCACATTTGAAGCACATGAATTGTGGGCAATCCCAAAAATGTCAGTAAATAAATCCAAATACCACCAAACCAGGGTCATTTTTAAACAATGTCTTTATTTATTTTCTAATTACAGACTCATGGGTTAAAAATAAAAAAATAAAAAGCAAAACTTTTCAAACCCATTCCCCTTGTCAAAAAACACTCCATATTAACCCCCACCCCCTAAAATACAAGCTCTCTGCTCCATTACATTAAATTATTCTTGCCTTTCTCAGACAGGCCGTGACTGCACTGTGCATTGTCAGAGAAAGGTGACTCCCTATGGTCCTACATACACTCTGAACAAACAAAATTAAGAAAAACGCCCCGTTCTCTGGTCTTGGCTCCCTTGCTCACAACCTGCCCAATGCACAGCCAGATCAGGTCTCGCAAGATTGTGTTGAGTGCCTGTGTGGTGTAAGTCTCCCCTATGTGTTTGTATTTACTTCAGTATGTGTGCACAAGTGAGTTGATGTTCAGAGAAGTTTTGTTTTTTAGTCATGCTCGCATCAGCGTTTACTATTGTAGTAAATCCCCCCTGCAGCAGGCCTGTGGTCACCCTGCCCCCCTCCACCACCACCCCATACAGACAGGATGGGGTGAGTGTGCATAGTGGGAGCAGAGAGAGAGAGAGATGCTGCCGAGACAGTGGGGGGGGCCTGGGCCACCTGGGGAGGGGTAGTCAGCCTCCACTGGTCCTGAAACCTGAAACGACAAGAAGTGGTCTAATATACACATAGAGGAGAGGAGGGGGACACAAGGTGTGGAAGCAGGGAGGGCAGGGATGAGAGCAGAGAAAGATGCAGGAAATGCCAAAAGTACAATAAAGGCTCATCCAGGAAAATAAGTGGAATTTGTGACTCATGCATTGGGGAGTTAAGCCATGGAATAAGAACTTCAGCCACTATGGACCAGAGCAGAAACCATTCAAGCTGATTAAGCACAGTGAAAGGGGCAGGGTTATAGAAAAGGTTAAAATGTAGGGATCGTCGAAGGATGACACCAAGCACTGGGGGAGGGGAGGAGGGAGGGATATTGACAGACTAATACCACAAATTACATCAACATAACATTGTTCTTGCTAGAGGAATTTTAAGTTACATAAAAAAAAACAAAAACAAAACAAAGTGACTAGACTTTCAATCTGAAAGCCATCTCCATCCCAAAGCTTGTGTTTTCTCCCGCTTTACGAGGCTCAGTGTGGATGGGTGGGCGGTGATGGGATGATGTGAGAGCAGGTCATAGCCAGACCAAAGGAGACATCTGCAGCCTGAGCGATCACCTCGGACTACAACCTTGATCTCACCTATTCCCCTTAAAAAAAAAAAACACGTAAAACCCCCCCCCCCCCAGTATTTATGTAAGACACCCCCAAAAAAAAAAAAAAAAGGCAGACGTATACCTTACCAGGGGAGGGGGGGTGCAGCAACCTCCGCAAACGCTCACACAACAATCACACACTGCATCAGTCAGTCTGTCCAGGAGAAACATTTGGATGTTTTTTTTTTTTTCTTTTTTTTCTTCTGGGAATCTCTTCCTTTATTGATTTGGGGGGGGGGGGGGGGGGGGGGTCTTTTTTAATTAAATCTTTTTTTTTTTTTTTTTCTATGGGAGCAATAGTGGGGTTGGGGGGTATTAGTAAGGGGAATACCACGATGTTGTTCGCCCTCGGCCCCTGGAAAAGAGAGAAAAAGAGGGTGAGTTGTTTTCTGATTGGCTTAAAGAAGACTTGACACCAATTTGTTAGTTGTGGTGCAGTAGAGTTTGAGGATAATAGTGTTGTGGGCAGTGGACTCCTGAGAAATCCTTTACAAGTGGACTACAGTTTTGTGCAGAGGGGGTCAAAACACCCAGACAATATGCATTTCAATATGGTCAAGGAAAACAGTATTGTGGTCTATTTACACTATGTTGCATAACAATTCGGGTGAAGGTGAACGAATTGACTGCAGTGCTGAGTAGCCAGAAGCACGCTGCACAAAAACACAGGGGATTGTGCCCAGTAATTTCAAGGAAATGCGAATACTGATTAGCGTGTGGGTGTGTGAGGGGGATTGCAAAGTCACGCCCTCTCCCTCTTTCTCTCTTTTTTTTGGAGAGCCGCCTCTGGTGTGGAAGGGGGCAGGGGTAACTGAGGAGAAGAGCCAGAGGACAAACAGCACCAGACCCCATATCATACCAGACATATATACAACATACACACAGGCACACACGCACAACCAGCAACCTGGGGAACAGCCCTTCTCTCTATGTGGAAGCATTAGTCATCACACGTGAAGATAGATGGGGTAAAATCAGCAGTTTATACAGTGAAACCAGTAGGAGAGGCTAGATGCTGTGATCAGGCTGCAGGAATGAACTTGCATGTGTGAGAGGCTTAGAATACACAATCTCTGAGGAGAGATTACTACTACTACTGCATCAACATCAAGGTAATTTCCCAAATGCCTGCCATTTAAGTTTTTAAAGGGCAACACTATATTGCTGCAGAAGCTGTACTTGCATGCCTGCCAGTCAGCCCAGGTGATGTAATATTGATCAATATTATTACACTAATCATAACTATTGACATGTGCCAACACCAGCGTTGCAGTCCTTTAGTTATTAACTATATGGTGGACGAGTAGAATTTAGGGCCAATCCCCGCACACTCTTAAACCAGAGCTGATTAAACGGCAAGTTCAAAACAGCAGGGTTTGGGTTCTTGGTATGCATGGGTGTGGCTGAGAGCACACCCTAAAAATACAGGAGTGATGAGGTAGTGACCTTCAGGCCATGGTGCTTTCCCCAAGAAGCCCAATCGACATGTAACTATTCATTGGTTGGCTATGAGTTTGAGCTCTGTTAGGTTGATGCAGATAAAGTGAAGACCTCACGAGTCCGAAAATGTAGGATTTGTACAGATCTGAGAAATGATGGATCTGAACCTGGTCAGAAGACAGCTCACAGCTGATTGCTATTAGTTAGCGTTAATTTACATGTTGTCAAACCTAATGGTAGCCTTACGTTAGTAGCATTCTGTTCTCCCCACTCGCTGTGATGCATATAATATATCCAGGTTTGTTATTCCTCTCTGGTTGAACAGCATGGCTAATCTGCTAGTTACTCATCAAGTTCACTTGGACAGGATTTTTCACTGTTGCAGAGCTAGCGGGATACACTTGTAAACAACTATTTTAATGCTATGTCAATTACAGAAATTGTGAAACGCAAGACATAGCTGGCTAGATTAGGGCAGGGTACTTGGTAATTAATTATTGTATAGAAATATTGACCAAACAGTGAGGAGTGCTGCTGCCGGATGAGCAGGTAGACACTCCTGACTCAAGACTGGTGATCACGTTGTGAGTTACAGATTACCGAGCTGCCTTTAACTAAAAACATTGATCATAATCAAGAATTGTTAAATCAAGAATTCATTCGATTTAAAGCATTTATATCGATTATTGGTGAAGCCAAAGCGATTCATTCTATTTATTTATTTTAGCAGATCGATTTAGTTAAAGGTACTACTGTTAGGGCTTGCATAGACGAGTCGACTAATCGACATAATGACCACAAGCCGACTCCTGCCAATACAAGTCGACTAGTCGTTGGCCACGTGATTCACGGGCTGCAGAAGACAGCAGGTTTTGCACATCAAGTCTGTGGAAGGACTTCACAAAAGATGAAACCCGCCAGCGACCTACGACCTTCTATCTCACTGTGTGTGAGTGTCATCGACTATTACTTTTTTTTTTCAACTTCATTGATAGAAAGGTCGGAAAAAATATATATAGATATAAAATAAGATATAAAGATATAAAATATATAAGAGCAATCAATCCAAAAGCTGTTCTACGGGGAAGCGCTCATTTTTTTACTTCAACCACAACCTGCTCACAAACGAACAATTTAAAGTGATTTGTGCTGTAAAATCCTACATGTAGTCCCTGAACAGATTCATTATTCTTGCATGCAGGACCTGTAAAACGGTAGGATTTACAATCGATTAATCGATGCATCGCATGAATCGTTACACTATGACCACATACCTTTACCCACGTCATGCATTGAGCTCAAGGTTAACTTAACTTGCCTGGGCTGTAAAGTAATGGGTGGTGGTCACGGAAATGACTTGTTACCAGATGATAGTTACCCTGTCTGCAGAAAATGTTTTTCGATCATCAACTCAGTCAGCACACTTGAAATACACAAAATGTGTCCACACTAGAGATTTAGTCCTCTTAGATGGATTAAAAATATCCGAAGCGCTGTCACCGCCTTCCGCCATGTTGTCTGACATTGTAAACAAACCCATGTGGCATTGCATGCGGCACCTGCATCTGGGAGACTTTCGCTTACTTTGGTTGATATCGTAGAAACCGTGATGGTTTCTATGATAATGAAAATTTGACACTGTTCTACAGTCTGGAATTTTAACACGGTTTTTCATTAAACCGGTAACCGTTACATCCTTAATAACGATTAATCTATTCAGAGTGCACTTCAATAGATCTGAAAATAAAACGATGGAATGGACAGAATTAACCAAATATGAAACGAGAATGTGCTTATGAATATCTACATTCAAACTTTGTAATCTTGTACAGTCGGCAAAGCAGGACATTGAAAATATCCAGTGTTTTGCAGTACAACTCATCCCAGACTTATCACAAAAATCCCCTTCCACACCCGGACTACTTTGAATTATAACAAGTAACAAACACATGATCACCACTGTCTGATCGGGACACATCACGTAAAAAAAAAAATGGAGTTCCGGGTTCATCAAGTCATATTTCCTCCCCAAGTAATAAAACCCCCCAGAAATAATGGCTGAAGAAACTGTGTGGTTGATTGAGCCAACTCATTCCATGTGCCATGAGAACGCTAAAGTGTTGTATGTCCGTGAGCTACTCCGTTGTGGTCTTCTGACTGAATGAACGGCATTCTCCCCAGGAGTCTACATTCATAGTTACCTGCTCAACTGTGAAATTGCCATTAGAGAAATACTGTGGAAAAATATTAACAGCAAAAGAGACTTCTGCTATAGAATAAAAACGCATACTCGATACTGTGATCGGGATTTAGACAAAATGTAGGAAGCATAAAAGGTTGCACAAGTGACATAATAGAAAGTAGCCTACATTTTCATTGTCTGGGAGAGAAGCAACAGTATTATGAAACCCAGCTGGTTGGATGGCTACCAATTGAAGACTAGACTTTTTTTTCCAGACCGAGTACAAGTACTTACATTTGGGTACTTGCCAGTGCCGAATACCGATACTTAATAAAACCATTACCATATGTTTTATTTTCATCAGATCCTCACTTTGACTGAACAAATTAAACAAATATGACACTGAAATGTAACCTATTCAGTGGATTTCAGAACCATCCAACATACAACTGTAGCAGAACAACTGATTAAACAAATATAATGGCACTGCCACACACATTCCACCTGCCTGCTCAACTAACGAGGTTTGTAATATACAAGGCATGCGCCAGGCGCCACCTATAGGTGAGGTGGTGTATTACACTAGGGATAGGATTATTAGGTAGTCAGTCGGATACTCGGTACCATGCGCAGTTGCTATTAAACATCCATAAACGCCAACTCGGTTGCATCTCTTTATTTCAATATTCCTTGGCTAAGAATATTACAAGGTTAACGTTGCGTTGCCAAAGTGGTATCGGGTGCGGTTGTATCGGAGTAGTTTAACGAGTACATGAGCACAGTATCGGACCGGATACTGGTATCGGTGCATCCCTACTAGACATGTATTTGTGCCAACCTTAAATGGAGTCGACTTTTTGGCTGTGCCACTTACGGTGCGCTGTAAGACGGTCACACTGACAATGGATCCGTGTCCAGTATATAGTTTTTTGTTTATTATTGTTTCTATTTTTGCACATACTGCTTTGTCGCTCCAGTATGATCGACAAGCATATTTGGATGTTCGTGCGTCAATTGGCACACTTTCTCTCGGATTACGAGCTGTAAACCTTTTGTCCTCCCGCCGGTATGCTGTTTACCAACAGGCCGCCGGAGGAGGAAGAACAGAGGCAAACATGCCGGCATTCTATGGCGATCCCGGACAAGATGCTACAATCCGCAATTACTGAGCATTTTGCTTGCAAATGTCCAATCCATGGATAATAAAATGGACAAACTACACGCATGGATTAACTTCCGGCGGGATGCTGCCAACTGCTGCGTGATGGCGTTTAATGAGACTTGGCTAGACCCTACGGTACCTGAATCAGCCATTGCCCCAGCTGGTTTCTCCATCTACCAGCAGGACAGAACAATGGAGTCAGGTGAAGGCTTGAAGGTGAAGGCATGCTTTATGGTGAACTCTCACTGGGGTTCGATAGCAGTACTTTCAACACATTGCTCATCGGACCTAGAGCTCTTAACGATAAAAGAACGGCCTTTCTCCCTCCCTCGGGAATTCAGCTCTTTGATAATCACAGCAGTCTACATTCCACCATAGGCTAATAAAAAGCAAACACTAGATGACCTGTATGGAGTTATTAATCAACTAGAGGACGCTCACCCTGACGCAGCATCTATTGTTGTTGGCGACTTAAATAGTTAGCTAATACTAAAAGTTTTCCCTAAATATCACCAGCACATTGACTTTCCTACCCATGGTGATCAGACTCTTGACCATTGTTATTCACAACTACGGAACAGCTAACGAACAAACCCCTCCCCCACCCTGCCTTTGGTAAGGCGGATCACATCTCCATTCTCTCCTCCCAACCTACAGACAAACACGAAAACAGGAAAAAACTATATCGGGCAGTTCAACATTGGAGTGAGGAACAAATGAACACTATAGAACTGTTTTTAAACCACAGACTGACAAATGTTCTGTGTTGCTGTGAATGGGGACATGCATCGATGGTGTCGTTCCCGAAGATCAATGTTAGGACTATCCCCAACCAAAAGCCCTGGGCTAACGGTGGTGTCCGTGCTAAACTAAAAGCACCGTCCTCTGCCTACAGGTCTGGGGACCCAGAGGCCTTGAGGAGGTCCAGATATGATCTTGGGAGGCCATCAGAAATCTCAAGAGTCTACAGGGACATGTTGGAGTCCAACTACCACAGCTCTGACGCATGTGATGTAGATTGCGAGCCATCAGACTATAAAGGGAGAAATAGCAGTGATGCCCAGCCAGCCACCGCTCTCTCCGATGAGCTCAACATCTTCTACGCAGTTTGAGGTAAGCAACGCCATTCCTAAAGCAAGGCTAGCTGAGGACCAGGATGACTGCACTCTGTCCATAGGGTACGCCAACCAGCTAGCAGAGGTATTCACCTCTATGTTCAACCTCTCCCTGTACAACTCTGCAGTCCCCACCTGCTTCAAACAGACGGCAGTTGTTCCAATGCCGAGGAAATCATCAAGTGCTTTGAGCGGCTAGTCAGAACCCACATCTGCAGCAACCTTCCTGACACCTTGGACCTCCTTCAATTTGCATACTGTCCAAACAGATCTACGGACGATGCCATCGCCCTGACAGTACACTCCGCCCTCTCCCACCTGGATGACGGAAACACATTCATGAGAATCCTTCAAAGATTACAGCTCAGCATTCAACACTATTGTGCCCTGTAGGGATGCACCGATACCGATACCAGTATTCGGTATCGGTCCGATACTGTGCTCATGTACTCATAATCGTTAAACTACTCCGATACAACCGCACCCGATACCACTTTGGCAACGCAACGTTAACCTTGTAATATTCTTAGCCAAGGAATATTGAAATAAAGAGATGCAACCGAGTTGGCGTTTATGGATGTTTAATAGAAACTGTGCATGGTACCGAGCATGGGCGTAGAATGTATTGGGGACGCTGGGGACATGTCCCCACCAATTAACGGAGCACCCCCCCCCCATCATCAGAACCGCGAATTAACGGAGCACCCGCCCCCCAATTATATTTGTTTAATTTGTTTACAGTCAGAAAGTGACTGAAATGATATGTAATCATATTATAATAACATAATTTCAGTTGTTCTGCTACAGTTGTATGTTGGATGGTTCTGAAATCCCCTGAATAGGTTACATTTCATTGAAATGTGTGGCAGTGCCGTTATATGTTTAATTTGTTCACAATCAGAAAGAGAGGAACATCTGATGAAAATTTTAAATAAAACATGTTTTCAAAGTCATTGTTAGAACTGTAATGGTTTTATTAAGTACTCTTATCAGTATTCTGTATCGGCAAGTACCCAAATGTAAGTACTTGTACTCTGTCTGAAAAAAAAGTGGTATCGGTGCATCCCTATTGCCCTGTAAGTTCGTTCGCAAGCTCAGGAGCCTGGGGTTTAAGACCTCCCTTTGTAACTGGATCCTGGACTTCCTGACGGGCAAACCCCAGGTGGTGAGAATGGGCAGTCTCACCTCCTCTGTACTGACCCTGAGCACCAGAGCCCCTCAGTGCTGCATACTCATTCCCCTCCTATACACCCTGTTCACGTATGACTGTGTAGCCACACACGGCTCCAACATCACCCTTAAGTTCGCGGATGACACCATCATCCCAGGTCTCATCACCAACAAAGATGAGACCACCTGGTACGACAGCTGCTCCGCTGCTGATCTCAAGGCCCTCCAGAGGGTGAAGACAGCGGAGTGCATCATAGGCTGCCATCTCCCCGCCGTGCAAAGCACCGACCACACACAGTGCCTTAGGAAAGCAGGGAAAATCATTGAGGACTACAGCCACCCAGGCTATGGACTGTTCACGCTGCTATGGTCTGGTAAACATTACTGTAGCATTCAGGTATGGCCTACCAGACTCAAAAACTGTTTTCCCCCCAGGCCATCAGGCTGCTCAACCAGCAACACCAAACTCATTGATCACTTTACATGGAGATCTATAACATTTATAAGATTAGTTTCAAATAAATAAATATTAAAAATGAACTATAATCGCCAACAGTGTGGAAAAAATAAGATTTTACGTTATGTCAAAGACGTCTATGTATTGATACATGATCGAGATGTATTCATTTACTTAAGTTAGCAGCTAACTATTGTGAGGACTAATTTGACAGTTGGCCAAATCTTACACATTCATACATTGCCATCGTGCACCTGCTTTTATTTTATAATATACCTTCATCTTTCTAAAATAAATATTGTAAAGTATTTAAATTCTTTACCTGTATTTACATGCAAAACTAATATATATTTTAAGAGAAAATAAAAATGTTCACAGAAAATAATGTCATACTTGACTTATACAAAAGATTGTATTTCAACTTCCCATAATAAACTTTGTAGTTGTGCATATTTCAAATACAATATAGATTGAACACCCCCCCCTACCAAAATGGTACATCCCACCCAGCACCAGCAACACCCCATCAAATTAAAGGCGCAAAAATGTAGCACCAATATGGAAAAAAGTTTGTTATCATAAACAGTTTATATTTAATTTAACGTGTAATTTAAGCCAGTTATTAATGTACCTACAATGAACTAGAAATAAAAATGTTACATGAATCTGAACCTGACAATATGTAATTAGAGGATGATTGTTTAAATGTACCAGGTGCACAAACACAAACGGCAGAACAGTTAAAATATGTCATGGTGTAATGCACACTTATTTCACTGTTCAGAATGACCCTGTGTTACGATGAAGATGTGACTAAACACTGACTTTTGACACAGGACACAACTAAATAAAATCGTAAAGTACAAACAGAATACGTTTATTTCAGTTTTACAAGAAAAAAGCGCTATATTTGGGTGAAATGCATTGGCATCTGCCTCTATTAGTCAGGTGTACAAGTAAGTTATAAGCTTTACATCACAACTTAACCTATGCTGGACGTTACATGAACATATTTTAAAATGGGGAATCAACAACAACTAGTCACTGTGTTGGTTCTAATTTAGCAGACCATCAAAAGCTAAAAACATTGGATACTTTGATAAAGCAGAACTATTTGGTGTTTGACTAATTATCACATGTGCACCGCTCATATGCACAACAGCACCGCACACATCAGAGCCTCACATATAAATCGGAGTTGGAAAATAAATCTTGGGTGAAACACTGGCAGATTTCAATTATTTGCATTTGGTTCACATCTTTTGATACTACTTTCAAAGGACATCCTACGACTGTCTCAGCGACTGCATGATCATGTGGGACTGATATGCATGGCCTGCACACTTTCAGGAACTAAAGTAAAGCAGACAATTTAGACAAGGAGATGGTTGGTCAAAGACACTGACCTTGAGGAGTTTGACACACGGGCAATAGGGGTGGGAATAATAATCGATTCTTCGATGCATCGCGATTCTCTCCAGAACGATTCCGAATCGATTCAGATAAGTTAATAATCGGAATTTCAAAAATTAAATTAGTTTGCCTGCTGCAACATTCTGTTCGCTTGCTGCAGAGCGCTACAAAAAACTCTCCTTTCTGCCTGCCGGTTCTCTGCTATACACGCATGCGCACCAAACACATGTGCGAGTTGTTTATATACCGTAATTTCCGGACTATAAGATGCATCTGAATATAAGCCGCACCAGCTAAATTTGAGGGAAAATACAGATTGTTCCATATATAAGCCACACCCGACTATAAGCCGCAGGTGTTTTAATGTTTAATTGCCGTATATAAGGGTTCCTGCTACCACGGAGGGGATTGTCGGGACAGAGATGACTGTTTGGTAACGCAAAGCGTCCCATTTATTAACATTTGGGAAACAATAAATCTTTCAATCAAACTTTCACATCTTTGACATGACGAACAGCATTCGTGCAGTACACAAATAATACAACGGTGCGCTCCCAGCGCACGTCCTGTAGTCATAGTAGTAGTGCAGTATAACAAAAAACAAAGCTTACAGCACTTTGTTTAACAAAAATGTTAAATGGCAAAATTTAATTCGTTTTTAAAAGTGCTTGCCTGTAACACGGCAGTAAAGGTGCAGTAACACGGCTGCTTAAAAAAATAACCAGCATCTTTTCCCAAAAGTGCCAACACAGCAGTAAAGGTGCAGTAACACAGCCGTTTACTGTATCAAAACAACAAGCCCGTTATACCAGAAAAGTCAGCCATTACCCCGTGTCATCGTCTTCCTCCTGCGTACTAAAACCACCGAAGTCCTCTTCGTCGGTCCATAATGAGGGTGTGTGCATGAACACTTTCTTGGCGCAAACTGTCTCGCTCTCCTACTATCTGTCTCGCTCTCGTGTTTTGCTCTCGTTACCTGGCGCGAACTGTCTGTCTCGCTCTTGCGCTTCCTTGATAGTGCGCCCCTGGTGGCCTCTGAGTAGCACGCATGGAAATGTACATAAAAAAATAGTTGCATCGAGATGCATCGATAATCGGTTTAGAATCGAATCGTTGACCTCTGAATCGGAATCGAATCGTGAGGTGCCAAGAGATTCCCACCCCTAACGGGTAATGGCCTAATAACACCCCTATATGTCTACTGATATATTGGCGTGGTCATATCGCCAAAATGGTGCTGAAGGGGTCTAAACGTTTACCAGGCCTCTGTCTCAGCCCCATTAATTAGCACCCACCCCAGCCTTCCATACAAGACCTTACTTTTCCAGGTACGCAAAGTCAGTTGAAGGGTTTTGGGGAGGACAAGCATTGCTCAGTTTTTTCTGCATTCAGAAAAGGCTATGCAGAAATGTTTGAGCTATGTTGATGCCGTTCTGATTCCTGATCTATTGTCCAACCATAAAAAAGAGAAAATAGGACATCAGCAGAACTCCTAGTCAATGCTGATATTACCCCCTGATGACATGACCCAATGCAACATTAAAACAAATTAGATTCTCCCTGCTGCACTGAATTCAACCTTTCAATCAGTGACAGCGTGTTAAATGTGCATGCAAGGAAGATACTGTACATGCACATGGGTTTCATAGCCAATGTATCCAAAACCATTGATGGCAAAATTAGTTACAGGGATGCGCATTCTACTGATCAAATCCTCTTGGTTCTGTGACAGATTCTATGTGCTTTTGGACACCATGGAAAACTATGCTAACATGTGCAAGTGTGTCATTTCATCTGACAGACAAAAACATTAACATTGCCTTAGGACATTTCCTCTGCAATACAGACAGCATGATTACACCAGGCTTGTCCTTGTCATGGTCTCAAGGCCCTGAAATGTTCTAAATTAATCACTGAGGTAATGCTTCTCACATGTTGCTCTCTAGCCAGAACAGTCACACTGAGCTGCCATAGGACCGGTCAATCTATGTGATGCAGGCTCACCTCTTCCATACTAGGATCTACTCTGGAGGACCAGCCTCCACACCCAGCGCTGTGCCCTGACTGGATGAGTGTGTTTCATGGGGTGACCAGGTGTGTGGAGGTGTGGGAGCTCACCTGAATGTGTGTTGATTGCATGGGGTGACCAGGGTGTGTGCAAGCTTACCTGAAGGCCCGTCCTCTGCCCCGAGGTGGCGTGTAACCGCTGTAGTAACGCGCACGTGATGAGGAGAAACTCCCTCCCCGTGAGCGGAAGCGTGCACGGGGGAACCCGCGGTCTGTCGTACTGATCCCCGGTCTGTTTGTTCTCTTGGCGCCCACCTGGAGCCAAACAAAGGTCATTCAAAACACAAACACTTGGCCATGCATATGCTAATTAGAAACCAAGTACCATCATTGACATTAGTTTGTAATAAAAGGCTGAGTAATTATCAATGTTTACTTATGGAATATCTGTTAAAAAGAAAAAATCTGATATTAATATATATATTTTTGACAAATATTTGCAATATGATTCACTATAAGAGGGAATAATCACTTTTGCCTCACAATTTGTTGGGGTTGGTACCACAAAACAAGTTTCCTTGCAGAATATGTGATGGCCCGGGCATCTCTGGGACACTACAGTACAACATGTGTATGGAAATGTACACATTTTACCCCCCCCCCCAAATCATAAAAACTGCAGTTCCTGTGATTTTTTTTTTTATCAATTGCTTGGCCATAGTACTGACTCATACAGGCTTTACTGGAATTCTAAATGTTTAGGTGCCATTGCAAAACTGCCCATGATCTGTTAATACTTTATAAAATTATATATATTATAAAACATTTGATCTTTTCATGAAGTTCAATTTGGAAAAAGGTAAAAAAAAATAAAACAATTACAGATATCCATTACAGGAATAATCTTTGGGAGTAACGTTTTGGGAAACACGGTCATGTTCCACTAGGGCTGTACTATATATTGTTTAAGCATCATCATTGCGATGTGTGAAATCGCAATCATCGCAGCACGCATCTCTAAATGCCTGGCTGACATCAGCAAATGGACTACTGCCAACCACCTGAAGCTTAACCTAGACAAGACTGACCTTCTCTTCACGCCGAGGAAAAACTGCCCTCAGATTGACCTACTTGTCACCATTGAGGACATCGAAGTCTCCCCTGCACCCATGTTATGGATCCAATAGTAACATTTACGCTGGAAATGCAGAATGTTACAGTAAAAAATAAATACTAATTAAAGCGAGAGGTTCGCGCCCTGAGGTGGTTTGCATATGATTAAAATTTGTAACTGGGGGTGCATGATCCAATATTCAAAAAATGGGCTGGGCGATTAATTGATCTCGAATCGAGATCGCGACAAAACGTATGTCGATCTCAATCTACAAGCCTTCGCGATTTTGCTCAATCTGGATAGTCTGCAGTGTTTGTCTTGACACGCCTATTCTCTACAGCGATTGGTGCAGCCAAAATAACAAAAATCGGTCTGCAGTGATTTGGCTCGACGTGTCCATTTATACCACGGCACGAGTTGTTTACCAACATCGACGCAAAGAAAGGTCTGGAAAGGACAACAGCATGAGTGAAACCGGCGAGGAATGAGAGTTCCAAAGTGACGGAATTGTCGACAAAAAGGGCCTCGAAGTCTATTATATGGAACTGGTTTGGTTACTTTAAAAACGACAAGGCGCAGAAAACGTCAGTCTGCAAAACATGTTATCGGACGGTGTCTACCAAGACAGGAAACCCGACCAACCTCCTGAAGCACCTGAAACGGTAGCACCCCCGCGACTACACCGAGAACATGGGGCTGCGGACCCAAGAAAGCCCTTCCACAAGTAGCAGTGGGGCTGTGCCTAAAAACCTATAATGGTGTTAAATGATGTGCACAAGCTAAAATGTGTAGTATAATGACTGGTTTACAGTGTTTACAGATTTCATTTAAGAGATGTAAAACCAGTATATTACTTTTTATTATTATTGTTGTACTTGAATGTGCCTTGTTTTACGTTTGCACTTTTGAGTATTTGTTTCCAGTTAAATGCAAAAATTTTTACTCTAAATGTTTACATTTTGCACCTTTTATTAATGTCTACCTCTAAAACATTTAACCACTTCATAATTTTGTATGAATATTATTTATATGAATCACATTTTGTACTTTATTTTATCTTGAAGTTGCACAGGGCATTTGAGCCACTTGCTTTACCACTTCCGGCGCCGTCTTGGGGCAGCTGCCTGCCAGAGTTGCTCTGAGCGGTCTTGTACTTTTTTTCCTATCTTTATCTACTTGTTTTAGGATTCGTTATTTAATTAGTAAGACACGTTATTTGTACAGCCGAACAAGATGGCTCTGCGAGCCATTTCTCTGTTTTTAGTCGCTATTTTTATTGTACATTTACTGTGCCTGACCCCGCGGATGCACCGCGGGGCTCCATTGTGTACACCAGAGATCAGCTGCTGAAACTCCGACTGTGTGGTGGGGCCGGCGGTAGACCCGACATCCCCAGGGAGCTGAGGAGGAAATACCGGGGCTAAAGAAGCGAAGATATCGACCGTGTCGCCCATCCATCGTCATGGGGAACGTACGATCTCTGGTGAACAAGATAGACGAGTTAACATCACTCACAAGGAGCGAGAGTGTGTTTCGGGAGGGCTCTGTTATGTGCTTCACGGAGACATGGCTGCATGACAATGTTCCGGACGCTGTAGTGGACTTAGCCGGCTTTCAGCTGGTGCGGGCGGACAGGAGTTGCAGAGAAAGCAGCAAGAAGAAAGGAGGGGGAGTCGCTGTTTATGTGAACAACAGATGGTGCAACCCTGGACACATTACAGTGAAGGAACGTGTGTGCAGCCCGGACATCGAACTACTGGCAGTGAGTCTCCGTCCATGTTACCTGCCCAGAGAGTTTACCCAGGCCATTGTTATTGTTGTTTACATTCCTCCCGCGGCTAATGCGTCGCGGGCTGCTGACGTCATCAACTCCATGACCGCGCGTCTACAGACACTGCACCCAAGCGTGTTCATATAAATATTGGGTGATTTTAACCATGTCACTGACATCAACCCTGCCCACATTCAAACAAATTGTGGACTGCAAAACCAGGGAAAATAAAACACTGGACCTGCTGTATGCCAATGTTAAGGAGGCATACAGCTCCACAGCTCTCCCCCCTCTGGGCAGATCAAATCACAACCTGGTCTACCTGAGGCCCCTCTATAAACCTGCGGTTCAGAGGCAACCAGTGGTCACCAGAGCTGTACGGGGGTGGTCTCAGGACGCAGAGGAGACTCTCCAGGGCTGTTTTGAGCTGACAGACTTGGACGTTCTCTGTGATGGACATGGGCAGGACATAGACGGACTTACAGGCTGCATAACGGACTATGTACATTTCTGCACAGACTGTGTGATCCTGACTAAGACTGTGCACCGCTTCCCCAACAACAAACCCTGGGTGACTAAAGGAATCACTGAACAGGAAGAAAGCGGCCTTCAGGAGTGGAGACAAGGAGGAGATGAAGAAGGTGCAGAGAGAACTGAGGAAAAAGATCAGAGGGCAAGGAGAGTTACAGAAGAAAGCTTGAGAGGAAGCTTCAACCGAAGAACCTCAGGGAGGTGTGGAGTGGCATGAGAACCATCACTGGCCATGGAGCAAAGACCATCCAGGGGAGGGAGGGAAACCTGAAGGAGGCCAATGAGTTAAACATGTTCAACAGGTTTCCACCTCTGCAGTTCGCCAGCCCCGCAATGGAGTGGAAGACACCATCATCTACCTGCTGCACAGGGCTTATTCTCACCTGGAGGAGGCAGGCAGCGTCGTGAGAGTCACATTCTTCGACTTCTCAAGCGCTTTCAACACCATAAAGCCTGCCCTGCTTGGGACTAAGCTACTGGACATGCAGGTGAACACTCCACCACTGCCATTGTGGGCTGTATCAGAAAGGGGCAGGAGTGTGGTGGACAGTTTCGTGGAGTGGTGTGGACTAAATCACCTGCAACTCAACATCTCTAAGACGAAGGAGTTGGTGGTGGATTTCAGGAAGCAACCGATTCACTCGAAACCGGTCAGCATCAGGGGGACCGAGGTGGACATTGTCGAGGAATATTAGTACCTGGGTGTTCACAGACAATAAAATGGATTGGACTAAAAACACAGAGGCCCTGTATAAGAAAGGTCAGAGTCGCCTGTATTTCCTACAGAGACTCAGATCTTTCAACGTCTGCAAAACCATGCTGCAGATGTTCTATCACTCTGTGGTGGCCAGCGTCATCTTCTACGCTGTTGTGTGCTGGGGCAGCAGGGTTAAGGCAGCCGATGCTAACAGACTCAATAAGCTCATCAGGAAAGCGGGTTCTGTCCTGGGAGCGGAATTGGAGTCTTTGGTGGAGGTCTCGGAGAGGAGGATGCTGAGTAAACTACTCAGTATTATGGACAACGCCTCCCATCCCCTGCACGCAACACTGGAGTCATACCAGAGCACCGTCAGCCATAGACTGAGATTACCGAGGTGCACCACAGAACGCCACAGGAGGTCCTTTCTGCCTGTGGCCATCAAACTCTATAACTCCTCCCCCCTCTGCGGGAAGGACAGTTGAAATATAAGACAATGAACACAGCATCATGTGCAATATTACCTTTCAACATCATGTGCATTTTTCTAATTTTTCAGTATTACATGCAATATTAATATTACCATCATGTGAAATAAATACTCTCAATATCATGTGCTATATTATTATATTAATATTATGAATGTTATCTCTAAATATTACCTGCAATACTACCTCTCATCTCTTCTCATCATCGTGTGCAATATTCTTAATGTCATGTGCAATACCTCTTCTACATTACCTTTCAACATTATGTGCAATATTCTTAATATGTCCTCTTACCATTATTATCATCACAGTTGTATTACACTTAAATTATGCCAAATTGTTTTCGCAGACTGAATACCTTATCTTGCCTATACAATTTTATATTTCACCTATATTTTTATTCTACTAGGACTGTACATTTGTATATCTGTTTATTTTTATTATTTGGTTTGTTTCTCTATTGTTTTACTGTATTGCTATGCAACCTGGCACAAACATTTCCTTCAGATTAATAAAGTTCTATCTTATCTACTATTTTTGTCTACCTCGAAAAACATGTTGAGATGTTTGCTGCCCAGCTTTGTTTTATTTACATTTAGATCATTTGAAAGGGGTGTTTTATTAAGGATATTACAATTTAATATTGACATTATTTTTTGTTAATAAACTGTTCTAAAGTTTAACTAATGAACCCTCTGGTGTCTTCTTCATTTGTCATTGTCAGGATAGTCTTCGAACTGGCAGCATTATCAAATTATATATTATTAAAAAATATATTATAATTATAATCCATTATATTTTTTTGCCAGATCACCCAGCCCTACAGCAAAGTGTACAGTTTCAGAGAATGGTGAGTTTCCATGAACGAAAGGCAAAGTATGGTCTCAAAAACAAAGAATTTTTTAGATACTTGGAATTAAGAGACTACTTTACAGGGTTTGACCGAGGTGGAACTTCAAATAATGTGATTGGGGTGATTGTGGACGCATCCAAACAGAAGGGCCTCGGGTCATATCTGCCTTCTACCAAGTTTTTGGGGGAAGCAGGGGGGAGTCAACTCTACATAAAAGCAAAATGGGAAGCAGAGTTAAAGATCCAAATAACAGGAATAATGGCATCATTTGTGACAACACCCAAAATAAAAAGCAGGCAACTTGCTACACAACACTGTTTGAGGCAATATGGGAGCATGGAGGCTGACCGCTCATATTTTCTGGAATTGTCGAAAGATAAGGTTGTATTTGGAGAATGTTAATACGGTTGTTAAAAATATTTTGAGATTAGGGATAGATAGAGGACCAGTACTAAATTGGTACCAATTCCTGATTGGTTGGTACCGAAATACCGATAAGCTGCTGGACAAACGGTGCTGCCATCGGTATTTATTTTCGCTTGCCTTATAAATTCACAAATTCCTTTGGCAGGGCAGCAAACATCTCAAATGTTTGTAGAGGTACAAACAAGACAAAAGAGTAAACAAGTGAATCACAAAGTGTACATTTAAAGACAACCAAGATAAAATAAAGTAATGTAGAGGACTCATAACATAATTCACTGTGTGTACGAATGTGTGTATGTGTATGTACACTGAACACAAACTGAGGAATAAAAAATTGGCGCTTTTTGTGTGCCCCTTTTTCGTCATGATTTCCTCATCTTTGGGGGATGCCAGTGTTTCATTCACTGTCACATCGTGCCCCTCACCGGTTCCACTCATTTATTCTCCTTTCCAGAGCTTTCTTCGCCTCCGCTGGTAGTAAACAAAGACTTGCGGTAAATGGGCGTGTGCGAGCCAAACACGGCAGATTGATTGGCTGTTGTCACGTTTATTTCTGCTGCGTGAAAGGCTGTTGGATCTATCTATATAGAGTAAAAATGTCAAGGGTTATCAATCGTAATCAACACATTTTATCCCAATCGCGATTCGAGATCGATTTATCGCCCAACCCTAATTCCAACATAGCAATTTTCAATTTTCTAATGTCCCCAAATGATGACGAAGCTGCCGGAGCAGGTGATTAAGTGTGACGTCGCGTGTTCACATTTTTCAGTTTACATGCATGTATTCAACCCTCTAAAACCCACGACCCGCCGGCAGGTTTGAAACGCATGTTTTCTTTAATAAATTAACGCTTCTGTCAGGAAAAGTAAACAAATCTAAGCTTAAAATAGTGACACATTTCTCAATAAAAATGTTGCCAAAAAGAATCCGTTTGCACCATCAATATTTTGTAATAATAAATGGGAATAACTGGGAAGCCATGAATGACTTTATGTTTATGGATGTTTAATAGCAACTGCGCCTGGTACCGAGCACCCACCAATTAACGGAGCACCCCCCCCCCCCCCCCCATCAGAACCGCGAATTAACGGAGCACCCCCCCATCAGAACCGCGAATTAACGGAGAACCCCCCCCCCTCCATCCCATCAGAACTGCGAATTAACGGTGCACCCCCACAGAGACGCTGACTCTGAGCCCCGTGCCTCACGGGAGCGTCATTGTGCATCCTTGGCGCAATATCTGTGATGTCCACCAATGTCCTAAACAACAACACGTCCTTGGTACCGAGTATCCGACTGACGTATGTTGGATGGTTCTGAAATCCACTGAATAGGTTACATTTCATTGAAATGTGTGGCAGTGCCGTTATATTTGTTCAGTCAGAAAGTGAGGAACATCTGATGAAAATTGAAAATAAAACATTAGTCATTCAAAGTCATTAGAACTGTAATGGTTTTATTAAGTACTCGGTATCGGCAAGTACCCAAATGTAAGTACTTGTACTTGGTCTGAAAAAAAGTGGCATCGGTGCATCCCTACCTTTCACACAGCAGAAATATACGCAACAACAGCCAATCAGTCTGCAGTGATTGTCTCGCACACGCCCATTTACCGCAGACGCATTGCTTACTACCAGCGGCGGTGAAAAAGCTCCAGAAAGGAAGAGCCAAAATGAGTGGAACCGGCAAGGGGCACAAATACAAAAGAGACTGTGAAAGAACACTGCTTCAAAAATTGTGAACCAAAAGCCTAACCCACAAAAAGGGCCAATTTTTATATTACTGTTTAATGTTATGCACCAATTAAGAAGCACAGATATCACTAGTGCAGTGTCCTTTTGTTAATAATAATAATTCAAATTTATTGAGCGCATTTCTCGAACCGAAAGCGCTGTACATGGGAGGATCAGTTAAAAGCGAACAAACAAACAAACAAAAAAAAAAAAACACAGGTCCTTAAATGCCCGTCTAAAGAGGTGTGTTTTGAGGAGAGCTTTGAAAGATTTGAGTGACTGCCTCTTTGATGGGGTCTGGGAGTGAGTTCCACAGCCGTGGAGCAGCACAACTGAATGCCCTGGCTCCCATGGTTTTAAGTCTGCAGCGTGGCTGCTGCAGAGAGATGGAGCTGGAGGAGCGGAGTGTACGTGTTGGGCAGGACAGTTTGATAAGGTCAGAGAGGTAGGATGGGCCAGTGGCATGGATGGCTTGGTAGGTGTGGGTTAGAACTTTAAAGTCAATGCGTGAACTGACAGGGAGCCAGTGTAGGCTGAATAACACTGGAGTTAAAGCGCATTTGCTCTTGCAGGTAAATGTTTACATCGTTATTCTAAATGAGTGTTTACATTTTGCACTTTTTACTCAGATGTCTACCTCTAAAACATCTAAAATGTCAACCCTGTTCATAATTAACATGTTTTACTGTGGAAATTCCGAATAACTCCAGAAAGACACGACCTTGCGTGAAGTAAGCCAACCACAACAAAATGTTAAGATGGTGCAACCAATCACAACAAACCAATTCGTGTTACGTCACTCCTCTTAAAGGCAGTCTCTCTCAACACACATAACTGTAACCCTGCATGTAGAATGCAAACACAACCATAACCCTGCATGTAGAACGCACACACAACCGTATGGTGAATTATGTTATGAGTCCTCCACATTATTTTGTCTTACAGTTGTACTTAAATGTACAGAGCCTTTGTGATCCACTTGTTTACTCTTTTTGTCTTGATTGCACCTCTACAAAGTTGTGATATGTGAATTTGTAATAGGTAGTCACCGCCATCAGTTTCATTTGCATCATTTTAATAATTTACAAGGCAGGTTAACTTGTATTGTTTTGTTAAGGCAGATACAGCATGTTTGCACAGTTAAATGTTTACATTATGTCATTCTATTTATATTAAGCATTATCAAATTATATATTGTGATAAATAGTGATCAAAAAAATCGTGATCATATTTTTTGCCATTTCGCCCAGCCCTAAACTGCAGCAGAGAGGAGACGCCTAGTTTGTAGGTGTTCTTCTAACCATGATGTGCCGTTTCCATAGAGGTGCAGGTACAATTAAAAATGAGTCCGGAAACTACCACACACACACACACACACACACACACACACACACACACACACACACACACACACACACACACACACACACACACACACACACACACACACACACACACACACACACACACGGTTTTCAACAAGTTCACACACTGGTACCTAAATTATAAGGTCTCATCGGCACCAGATTCAGACACAGAAGAGTTTCCCGGTCAACCAATCGTTGAGGAGAAAAATAGATAACAGTAGTGTGGGAAGGATGATTTACCGCAAGCCTTAGAGTGGACAAGAATGATTGATGAGTCTTTTACCATAAGCATTGCAATATCAGGGCATTTGGTGTGTGCATGTGTCAATACATGTTTTATGATAGCAATTGTGAAGTATTCCGCTTCTACTCAATATTTATTCGTACCAATTAGAATACAAGTGTCTCAAGTTGATGTTTTACTAAAACTGTCTTTAGTTTGTTATATTTTATTCATTTCTGTGGGAATTACAACTTAAAAATACACCAAAACTCACAAAATGAAAAAAGTGTTAGGGGGGTCATGCCTCCAGATCCCCCTAGTAACGGCTCGCCACGGCTTTTCAGAACTTTGTCTGACACTTTGATTCCTGTCCAACACCCTGCTCCAACAGGTGTATCTATTAATTTGCTGAGGTTCGCTCACCTTTATCTGCCGTCCTCTGAATAGAGACTCATCCAAAGCCATGGCTGTCCTAACAGACTCCTTGTCCGCAAACTCAATATAGGCAAACCTGGGAAAGAAACGAACACCCAATCATGATTTTTATACAGACCACTGTATGAGTAGAGAAAGAGTCGTGAAATTAAGGGGTGTATTATCACATCTCAATGGCAGCTTATGCAGTTTGAACATTGTTTGGAAAGATATAGGATATTCACACTCTGAATTATCAATGTGAGCGGTGAACTAAAGATGACTGGGAGGAGTCATGTGTGTCGTCATCTCTCAATGTGTAGCTTTTTGTCAATATTTCTTGGAAGCAAGTCCATTTGGACACCTATTAGTTATTTGTCCCACCTCAGACACAGAGCAGACAAGGACAGAAACAAAATGTCGGTATACTTATGTAAACTAACATGAATGGGCAATATCAAGGTCAGAAAAAGTGACCCCATTTGAGCAGGTTTATCCTGCTCTACAGCAGGATAAACCTCTGATGATACCCCAGGAAAAATACAATAATCTAGGAAGTGAAAACATGTACCCTTTAGGATGTCCTGTGAATTTGTCACATAGGATGGTGACTCTGTTGACGGATCCACAACCGTGGAAGTGAGCCTCCAGCTCCTCAGCGGTGGCACCGTAGTCTACCTGAAGAGATCCGCCCAGAGGAGAGTCAGCACAGATAGCAGCACAGCATACTCAGCTCAACACTGGTTCCACCTTTAATGATGCACATGTGTAAACTATCTGACCCATGCATAATGCCAATTAGTCATTTCATATTAGAGTTGTAAAGACCTTGAAAAACATTAGAAAGTTATGAACATTCAAATTCACACTTCGAAGTGGAAAAAGGTGTGTTCATACCAAGGCTCCACTAAAATGTGTTGCCGTCCACATTGAGCTGGAATGGTGTCATTTATGAGCGAAAGTGACTAGGGAATTGAATCACCGCAGGTTTTCCTCTCACTTGGCTAGAGTCCTCAGACACACAGCAACACAGACAGTGGAGCACCTTCCATGGGGTATTATTGGCAGGGTTTCCCAGCCCAATGCAAAAGCTGAGCAGGCATGCGTTGCACATCAATGCAGACATTCAGTAATGCATGTGTGTCAAAGTACATGGGATTGGGCATAACTATGAATGACTGAGTACATTAGGATGCACATTAATTAAGACCAGTATGCTGGCGTCAGTGACAGTAATACAGCATGCAGTACTGTGATACTTCCTGTTAGACGGGTCCATGTATAGTCCAATATACACAGACCCAATACGCTCTCTAGTGGCTAAAGGGCTAAACAGCAGATGGACAAAATGAACTCGAACTACTGCCCTACTGCTTCTTTATAGTCAGCGGGATGGCAAAATTGTTTACCATATATCATAAGAACAATGTGGTTTTTGAAACGCGGGTGCCGTGCAAAATGTCAAACACGGCAGGACATATGCACAGGTAGAACCTTGAAAAAACAAGCTTATCACAATATAATGACGGCGGCGTCTGCATTCAACTTGACACCAATTAATATAATATCTAAAATCAAACAGTGGCCAGTCAGGAAACGGAGAACCAAGTTCTGGTGTGCTTTAAGGGCATCGCCAATGCCCTTAAAGCACACAAAGTCTGTAATAACTGCTCTGCAATAAAGCCACCTAAAGTGGTGAGCATAAGGCAGACTCAATGTGGTTCTAGTGATGTTGACTGTTGAAATCTGACGGGGATCA
Source organism: Coryphaenoides rupestris (assembly GCA_002895965.2). Classification (NCBI taxonomy): domain Eukaryota; kingdom Metazoa; phylum Chordata; class Actinopteri; order Gadiformes; family Macrouridae; genus Coryphaenoides; species Coryphaenoides rupestris. Next base: position 127,702 of record PIJE02000425.1, read on the forward strand.
CCCGTTAACACTAGGGATGGGGATCGAGAACCTAAGAACCCGGTTCCAAATTTCTCAAAACCCGAAAATCAATAAGGTTCGAGCTTTGCGATACTGCTATCGAGACTAGCAGGTTCACTTTGCTGTCTCACAACTCGCAGCTCAGGTTGATAATTGGAACATTGTTTTACTTAAAGATATTGGATATTCGAAAGATATTCACAGTCAATCACATTGGTCTGGTGCGGGAAACTAAAGACGCAATCACCGCTCTGAGTGTCTAGCGGCGTATACATGCCCAGGTGACAGGGCTTCAGAGCAAAGCCGGCGTCAGCAGCACTTGATCAATATTTAGACACAATAGGCAAATTACCAAGTACCCTGCCCTAAACGAGCCAGCTATGTCTTACGTTTCAAAATTATACATGCTGATATAATTTTTTGCACAGTAAAAATACAGTCAAGCAATAAAAGCAATACTAGTTCGCTTAAGATTTCTTTGCATCAAATAGAAAACTATCGATAAAGACTTGGATCGTAAAACAATCTCGAAAACAGTATCAATAAAAATTAAAGATCCCCATCCCTAGTTAACACCGCTAGACATTGACAGTAGATTGTCCCAGTCTGAAGGACGGGGAACCCATTGAATGGAACTTTACGACTGAGCTTGAGTATAGTGTAAATATGCGCAGCTCTTTTTAGAGACTTTGTTTTTACCATTGCGGCGTGTTTGTCAACGTTTTCTGCAGTAGACCTCTCACCTCCCAACGTGAAATCCGTCCTTGTGGAGCATTAGTTCCCTTATTATTAAAAAGGTGCTGCAGACAAGATATATAGCTTAGATAATGTCTTAGATGTTGGCAATGCACTCAGAATGGCACTTCTGCTCTTATCCCAGCTATTATGCAGCAACCTTGCAATTATGAAACTCGTTCTATTAACCTTGCAATTATGAAACCTGCTCTATTCTTATTTTTATGCACCACAGTGTCTGCCAAATGCCTTAAATGTAAATGTATAGCATGCCTATATGACCCAGGAGCCATCATTTGAGTGCAGTTTGTTAAATATGGCAGTCATTCATTTGGTAAGCATATTAGTGAGTGAAATTTGAGATTGTTTCTAGTTGCCTCTAGTTTCTGTGTGAGACACGTGAGAAGGAAGGGGGTGTTTTGTGTTCATTTTCAGAATATTGCCCTCCTACCTTTTATTTGGTTATCATCATGCACTCTATTTAAAACTCACGATTGTTTGATTTGGAGAATTTGAGTAGACTCAGAATAATAATGAACATGCATGAACAGCTGAACTGAGATTAAATAGTATATTTACATGGGAAATGGTGGTGTCGCCGTTTTTCTAAAACGCTCATTTTAGAAAAACATGGACACTTTTTAAAAAGGTATTTAAAGGCTCAAGACTCATACTTTATTATGTGGATGCATGGTATTTTTTGGGAGCCGCGCCACCAGTCTCCTTTTCAACATCACTATGTAACATGCTGTCGTAAGGCGGACATTAGTTGACCATAAGGTTCGATTGAAGTGTGCTTAACCTGTCCATCGTGAACACAAAGTGCTCCGGGTTTGCTTCACCATTGGATTTATTTTAGATTAGGGATACAGGACTACTCTATGAGCAGTCTCTGAGAAAAGTTGTTCTGCAGATATTGCAGAAGCACATGAACTATTGATAGAAATACACATGCCTATAAGAATTAACCCTGCGGTTAATATGCCTAATTAACCATCGTAAAACAACTGAGTTTCCCAAAAATCTAATCATTTATTTAATAATTTAACAGAATCTGGTTCACTATTCTCAGCAGCGCTCTGCATTCCATTCAGTAACTGCGGTCATGAAAGATGCACTGCAGTGCGCAATCAGTTGGTTTCATGATTTCATTTAAATAGCCATTTTAATTTGATAAAGAACAACAACCACGGATGCATGAACAAGTTTGATCTGCTGCGCGCACAGTGGCGCACCGCTGTTTTTGTCGATTCAGTCGCACAGTGTTGAAATATCAATCAATAGTCTTCACAGTAAAGAAACCAGTTGGAAATCAGTTGGATGTCTTAATTTTCTTTATGCCTCCTGAAATGAGAACAGCAAATGGCTTGTTCACTCAAACTGATCAATAAATCAGGAGGGAAAACAATTGTTGACAATTATTTCGTTAGATTATTTAGAATCTTGGATAATTCCTTAGATTTAAATTTAAAGTTCCAGAGCTAGACAACTCCTAACAATTTTGCCCCCCTACCCAACAGTTAAACTGGTGTGATTAGGAACACGTTCGCGATATGAAAGCGGACAGGTCAAATAATGCGTTTGATTGGTTTAAAGACGACTATATGTGAAAACACGCAGACACACAGCATTGAACGTATGGGGCTGCTTCAGATGATCATAAAAAGCTAGATCACAAAAAAGGTAGTTTGCACATTGTATAAGAGCATGCAAAGAAAAAACACTATATAGGCGTAGTAGTAGTATTAATATAAGCAGCAGTATTGAAGGTTGTTGAAAGACAGTAGGAGGAGCACAAAGTTGGTTTGAGAGGAAAGATGTCGAGGCACCGGCGGTAAATGAAAGTGAGTCCATCTTTTAAAAAAAATTCAGATGACACCAAATGAAAATTTACTGGCACCGGCAGGTGAGAATGTTAGCACCATCTCATTCATTGTTCATTTGCCTAAATGTATAGTTTATATTTCAAAGAGTTGAACATACAATACTAACCAGCCCTAAATGTATACTATGAACAATAAAGAAAAAATGTCTTAATTTATTTCAATTAGAGTGTAATTGTCATAAATAACATGCAATGTGTGCGTCAGACAAGCCACAGCCACAAAGTGTACAGTATGTATATAGAATGCAAACAGACAAAATAAAGCTACACTGCACCAAAAATGAGCAGGCTTACATTTCCAACGTAAATCGATCTGCCGTCTGCTTCCATCTTTTCCTCGATGGACATGATGACAGGACCAGCTACAGTATCAAGGATCAAAACACATTGACCAAAATGACCACCTTAGCAATTAAAAAGGTGCTCTATGCAAAATTTGTCATTAGTTGAGTGTAATTTGCAAGAGTGGTTGGCGTGCGTTACCGGGTGGGGGACTGAGGTTCATCTGTTTTTCCACCTCGTTCTGAAGCTCCTTCAGCTTCTCTGCTTCTTCCTCCATTTCTCTCACCCGGGCTTTGATTGCCTCCAGCTCCTGCAGAAGCCAGAGAAAAAAGCCCAGTCATGTAAAGCCAGGCATATACTGTATGATTTGAGCCAGTTTTTGAGTCACACGACTCAATTTAGCTTTGTTGTTTGCCGTGCAGTGTACAGGGGGGGGAGAGAGGACCGATCTGGTCCGATCCGGTCTGATCGGCGGGCCAATGTCAGAAATGTGGGTCGGTCATCAGGCACAATCTCACACAAGTCACGAGTCGATTCCCTGTGACTAGCGCCTTTTTTTCTCATTGCGCCTCCTCGAAGTGGCAAACAGAGCATCTGAAAGCGTCGTGGCAACGCAACGCATCACGTGGACAGAAAATATGGAGGTTGGTCAAGCTGTTTGCTCTTTGATGTTTCCTCCTCCTATCACCACCAATATGAAGGAGAAAAACGTTGGCAGGAAATAGCTGCATGTCATGACTCCATATGCACCAGCGCTTCTTCAGACTCAAACAAGGAGCTTTTAAATACATCTTTGACAATTGTTAATAGCCAGAACAGTGACAGGGTCCAGGAGACTGTTTTAATTACGTGCAGTGTGAGCACTCAGGTCATGGCTTGATGATCAGACCGTACAGTGTGAGCACATCGATCGTGAATTTTGGCCTTAGTCATATTATGACCAAAGTAAACAGGCCAACCAAGCAATAGACAAGAGGCAGGTGAGACCTTTTAGTGATTCTTAGCTTTACCATCATGCCATGTTAAGCCTAGAAATAGAACAGAACTTTATTAATCCTGAAGGAAATTATTGTGCCAGGTTGCATAGCAATACGGAAAACAAATAGATTACATTCCAAGGAAAAAATGTCCACACATTGCAACAATGACTGAATGGACCAGAGCATTCAAGCTAAAGCGATAATCAATGATGAGAAGTGACAGTGGATCTCATAACAAATTCTGAATGATTTGTGTCTGAATGTGAATTGAGAACAAGAAACACTGATGGACTGGCTATGTGGTGCACTGCAGCACACTGGGAGCAACTCTGAGCGGGGCCCCTACCAATAGTGACAATTTGTTTTCACAAGTAATCCCGACACATGACGGGGTGCAGTAAACGGGCACAGAAAATGGCTTGCATGCACAGGTTCCAGTTTGGCCTTACTCGCAAGACACCGGTATGGTAAAATTGCCACCATCATTGGCTGCAGATCATCTCGATGTGACCTAAACATTGACATTCAGCTTTCATCTGAAAATAACTTTCTGCTAAGTTTAATGAAGAACCGGTCGAAAATGTATATAGGACTCCGGTTGAAGATATGCTTGCCCATCAATGCTCTTATTTTGTCGCATATTCACTACACGCTTGGTTACTCCCTACCCTCCTCACACTCTCCGTGGTCCAGCATTGCACTCAGGTTGGAAACCCAACGCTTAAATTACCGCGTCCTTCTGCATATGACCCACTCGTGTACGATTTCGTCAAAGCCATGTGTGCAATCTGTATAAAAGGCGTATGTCCTATCCATCCAAGCAGACAAATACAGTAGCCTTCACAAAGTGAGAACAACCTAACTAACTCATCGATATTTTCCAATGTCTACTACACAAATGGCAGTGATAATACTGTGAACTTACATTTAGGGTACTTGGCAGAGGCTTTTATCCAAAGCGACTGACAATAAGTACATTTGTTGAAAGAGAGCAATATATCGCTGTCTTGACGATAGACCTGATGTTCCCACAACCGTTAAACTGTGGCACAACGCCCAACAACTCAAGCTAAATATGATAGGCCAGGTATCCGCCCGAGTAAACTCTAAACATAATTTGGCATTCTCTGACTTACCTTCCCCCAAACGAGAGCAATGGTTGTAAAGGGAGGAACTGCCGCACTCTTTGTAGGAAGTGTCATTGACATCGACGAAAGAAAGCCTGTGCTCATCAGTCCATGTGTACATGCATTCCTGCTCTGAGAAGCTATTAGTTAAACATTATGAGTACATGAAAATGAAAGTTACCGTGAGCAGGTAGATTTTACTTGGAACGTCTAATGGCGGCGGCCTTCCTACCCTTGCCGCTGACAGTCTCTTACATCTCCGTACCGCATATTTGCGATGTGGATTTTCTCCCTACTAGATCGAATTCATGGCACTGTTGTTGCGCCAAGATGGCTACAGCACGCATGTCACCACCCATTTCTACTGCACTGCGTGAACCACAATGGCGGTTAATATTGACCTGGCGACACCACGAAAGCACACCGCATGTGACACGATATGAAACCTTAATTGTCCCAAAAAAAACGCTAAACGCCACTAGGTCGTAACATGTAAAATACGATGAATTAATTACTAATGTTAGCGGAAGTCTCAAGTATTAAAACAATGGCAATCACTTACCGGGTCTTCAATTGCGGCCTCTCCCTCGTCTAACCCCGGTTCTTCGTCACCGACACCCGGATCTTCCAGTTCTGGGTGACCGGGGTCTGAATCTAATAGAGATTCGTCCGCCAGTCCGTTGCCGAACTCTGCCATCGCCCTATTCCAGATGTACAGACTCACCTCGTGGCTAAAACAACCTCGTAGGCCCCTGCTCACAGAAGGAGGGACTGAGTGGGACGAAAGAAAAAGCGGCGGAAAACGCCGCTTGGAAAGTTAAAAGGGGAAATAAAATGCCAGCTACAGTCCAGTCACAATTCAAACCGAAATCCACAAGAAATAACCAACGTCGTCTCCGTATCTACCACAAATAAACGACGCTGTTTTATAGACAAAAAGCTAGTTTTTGTACTTTAGCGTATATAAAAGCGAGGACTGTGCGCATGAAGAGTGTCCGCACATTTAGAAATGGAAGCCAGGGGCGGGACCATGTCGCACTGCAGGCGTAAACTCGCAATCCTATTGGTCGTTGTAAAATACTAGCCAATCCTCTTATGTCTCGCCGACTCCCGTTGGATACGTTTTCTGAACGTACCCGGTTTGTATTCTCACCGTTTTTTTATTTGACGAAACCCCTGTTAATCACTAATCGGAAACTTGCATTTCTCATTGCCACATGCTCTCCCACCTCCCTTTTTATTTAAGTGAAAATTCCGTACAGCCATACAAACACTAAACTTTAAACATGACGAAAAAATGCCGAAATAAATATTAATTTAACAAAACAAGAAAGTCATATTTTAACTGCTGACAAATTATACACATATGGTACAATGCAACACGTTAAACATTTAAGAGGCTATCGTCGTTGTCAATTGATTTTATTTATTTTTCTGTATAACAAAGAAAGCAGAATGGAGACCAAACACAAAAAGTAGGTACACGTGTATTGGAAAAATAAACTAAATGAATCACGCTTAATAATCAAATGTCTAACAATTCATAATGCTCCCACCATCATTGTTCATACCATTTTCTTCTGACCAAGGTGGTAACATCAACACACAGTTATGGATCAATAATATTCAAAACAGTGATGAGTAGTAATGATAATAGGATAAGTAGTAGTACGGTTATAACAATAGTGATCATCAAAGTGACAATAAAACATAATAAAAGCAGATCTCCATAAAACCTAATCTAGTTTGGACAGTGAGACACCGTGTCTGTGTGTGTAATCCCAGTTCCAAGGCTCTGCAACTTCGTTCCATACTTTAGACAAGTTTCCAACCAAGAATAAACATTGGCGCAGGAAAGATGGAATTTCAAACCCATCCTTAATCTTAATTCTGGACACTCATGTAGTGGATGGATGCCCCTCCGTTTAACTACGTGACTTGTGCAAAAATTGTGTGACGGGTGCAACCGCCAAGCCATGGGATGTCCTTTACAGTTTGCATTTTACGAACTCCTCTCCTGCTCTCTGTCGACCTCAAGATTGCTTTTTGGTTTGTTTGTTTTTCTTTTGAATGACAGAAAGCAAAGGGAGGATAACTTTGGAATAGCAGTTCTTTTAATATATTTCTTTAAAAAAGATTTAGTTTTGCATTTTGTTAAAACTATTAATAGTAACAATATTATTAATATACAACTTAAATGAAAGGAAATGTATTTGATCTCCTTTACAACAGCACCATCTTATTAGCTCTCCAGTCAACAAGTTTAAAGGTTTCCAATTTGCTCCCCAAACATTAGCCCTACTCTCTTAAGGCTACGGAACACCACTCTCCCTTTCCCAAGTTAGGTCTCCCAGCAAGTGCATTATAGAAATGTATCATCAAAACAGAGCAAAAAGGACATTAAAAATAAAACCAGCCCATTGTTAGCCCTGTTTGGTAAAATCTTTAGCAGTTTGCTTTGACCAGAAAAAAAATAAGCCAACGACTCTTAGCATCTTTTCTGTCTGAACTCTATTATATTAATACATTTAGTTATTAGTTCATTTTTTTCCGCAAAGCATACATTATAAAAGAAAACATCACATTTACTGAATATCCTCAGGATGTGAAAAGGACTCCGCTTTCCAGCTTGTGTAAAAACAGAATTTTGCACATTAAATGAGGAGCACTTGGTTTTCCTCTTTAAGGCCATCTTGTTGCTGGCACACTACTACTCAAAACCATTTCCCCCACAACTACTGGATTGAGATTTATTCCAAAATGACACATCCACCATATAAACAAAAGTTAAAACCAAATCCTCCTACTCAAAGCAATAGATAGCAGAATGACATCAGTGGGATAGGTTGTGATGTGACACACACACACACACACACACACACACACACACACACACACACACACACACACACACACACACACACACACACACACACACACACACACTATTAAGGCATCCAACATGCAATAACGCATCTTTTTTGTTTTTAAAGACACTGCATAAGAATGCTTAAAATTTCTTACAAAATGTGCCAAAGTGCGGTATGCCAAGAATCTACCTTTTCTAAGTCTCAATTTCCCTGTCTTCTTGGATTGTCATGAAAACCGTGGACATATATGCTGATGTGAACAACACCATTCTTGCTTTAGTACCGTAAAAATCCCACACAGGGCTCTCAGACAGTGCTCTTTCAGACCGCATCACATCCATGTGAAAAGTCACTCAATTACACAGTTGCCTCCTCCACTGCTTCACTCCACTCATTAAACATTCAGCAACCTTTTTAAAAAGCGACAAAGTAGACCTAATACGTGAAATATATTCCATATGCGCAAACTGGGAGAATAAAATGTAACACTTGAAGTGTGCAGGCCCAGTGTCCAAGGAGCTCTTCCAATTCGCATCTTCCGTCTTGCTAGATATAGGATAATACACAAGCATGTAAAATGTAATATTTTTTTAGAAATAGGGCATGTATGGAAGGTAATATTGACCAGGCCTAAGACCTGTCTCTCTCGTGAGAGTGAGAGAGTGAGAGAGAGAGAGGGAGAGAGAGAGGGGGGCAATCGTGGGTCGGATTAGATTCTGGATGATTTCTAGAGAATAAAATTCAGTTCAGATTTCCAGTCAGTGAGGGGTTGAAACAAAAAGATAACAGCTGAAAGGACAAAAAAACCAAATAATATTAGCTATGAGTGTTAGTGCTCAAATGTGAGCCTCAATGGGTCCAGGAAGAGTTATTTCAGATCAACCCAGTTGTGAGTCTCTTAGCTGTTGCTGCTGGCTTTCGGTGGAGGAGACTCGACAACAATCTCCCCTTCAGAGGCCCTACCAGAACTGGGAATGGAGAGTGGCTGTGCAACCTGTGAGCCGCTTCCGCCGCCAGATCCACTTGCGCTGGTGCCGTTTTTGTTGACCAGCGTCGCCGGCTGGCCAAAGTTAGTGGTTCTCAGCGTTGCCAGATGCCGCGGCGAGAAGACGTGGGTCCTGGCTGCTGCCCGGGACTCAAACGACACGTTGCAAGCCTCGCAGTGGCCCGTCAAGCTCTCCTTGGGTACTGGCTGGCCAGCCACTGGGGATGGAGCCGGCTCGATGACAGTCAGCTGAACCGGTTTGGGCAGGATGGGACGGTTGGCTCGGATGGCATTGTACTGCAGGTAGCTCCCTGAGCTGGTGTCTACTTTACCGGCCATCAGGGGAGACTTGCAGAGGGAGAAGGACATTAGCAATCAATTTGTTGACATCTATTTTGTCCACATTTTCATTGAACCAGAGATAACAAAATTGTTTTCAATATTTTATGTGCCTCAGCAAGTTTTTCTCATTTACATGTTCATTTGGATTACTTAATAGGCAAAAACTTTGTATAGTCAATGGCCATAAACAACAAACAAATCAATAAAAAAAATTTAAAATAGGGCTGTTCCAATGCAGCAGTCACACACACACACACACACACACACACACACACACACACACACACACACACACACACACTACCATTTTCTCTTGCTGCAGCTTCCAGCGCTTCTCTTTGGCCCTGGTGTTCTGGAACCAGATCTGCACCACCTTCAGAGGCAGGCTAAGCTCTGCTCCGATGGCCTCGCACTCCATGGCGTTGGGATGGGCGCAGGTCTCATAACATGACTGCAGGATGGACAGCTGGAGGCAGGACAGGTGAGTACGGGGCCTGCGGCTGGATGAGTGGGACAGGAAGCCACCGTCTGTGGGGCTCGACTTCGCGGGAAGTGGAGGAATGGCCATCTTGGCCGTGCATCGGCTATTTGGGCTAACAGGTGCAATGCTAGGTGTGGGTGGTGGGGGGATGGTACTCGGAGGAGGAGGAGGAGGAGGAAGCGCCAGCTGCTCTCTTGACAGCGTGTTAATTTTAAAGGGGCCTTTAGGGCTCCAGTAATTGAGCCCGTTTTGTTTTTGCATGGAAGGCGTTGTGGCAGGAGGCCTAGCGCAGATGGGGGTGGTGGGCAGTTTTGGAACCATGCGGTTGGTGGGTCCTGGGACAACCTCTTTTTCGCTCTCCATTTCATCGTCTGTCTTTTCCTCCTCGCTCTCCTCTTCTGCCTTGGGCTTCACGAGCAGGCGTGGAGCAATGTGAATTGGATCCTTTGGAGGTGCTATGAGAGTTGGTGTAGTTACTTTGGGGGTGACTTGAGTCATGGTGACATTGCTGGTGGCATCTAGTTTGGCCTTTGACACCGTAGACATACTGCTGTCGACAGGAGCAGCTGTCATGGAGGAAGATGAAACAATCTCTTTAGGCTTGATGGGAACCGGTGTTTGCTTTTTCACCCAAGTTAGTTTGCTCAACTCCTTCATGGCTTCTTTGTCTGTCATCAGTGTACGGACTATGGGTGCTGCGGTAATGCAACCTGTGTTGCTGCTGCTTGTCTTGTTGGAGAATATGGGTTTAGAAAGAGGCCAGGTAAATTTTATAAGGGGCTTACCCACTGCCGCCAAGGTTCCATCACTGATGAATCTAACTTCCCCTTTGCGCTCCCTTGCCCTCATGTTCTGGAACCAAATCTGAACAACCTTTTTCGGAAGGTGGACCCATTCCGAAATTTGTTCAAACTCGTGCTTGCCCGGGTTGGGGTCTTTGAAGTAGCAGCCGTACAGAATGTCAAGCTGCTCAGCTTGGATGATGGTCCTGGAACGCCGCATGTCGCGGTATCGCTTTCCTTTGGACCTTCGCTGCAGCTGCTGGTCCTTCTCGTTCTCATGTACTTTCTCCCGCTCCTTATCCAAAAGTGCTGCATTCACCTTTTCCGCTGCCCTCATATAAATACTGGATTTGGGTACATTATTGCAATTGACCAGGCGGCTGCCAATGTTTGCAGTGGACATGCTGGTGACCGATTCCGACTTGACTTGGACGACCACCAGGCCTTTTGATGTAGGCCTCAGGCCGAGCCCATCCAGAAGACGACCCTTCTGTGCGGATGCAATATCAGCCACCAGTGATGAAGAGGAGGAGGCAGAATTAGACTTTGAGCTACCGTTTTTCCCCATGCTGAGATCCAACGCAGACTCGCAATCATCTCCATTGGCCATGTAAAGAGGCGTTTGTCCGAGGGATGAGAGGGCCTGTGCAAGGAGAGGGTCAGAGAAACGTGTGATATTTGGTAGGTTGGGAAAGCTCTGCACTTTTCCAGTATCTCCCACCAATGCAGAAGGAAGGGAGATGACATAGGGGCTAAGGAGCTGTGCAGAAAATGGACTGAGTGACAGAGACAGAGGGAGAGGGTGGATGAGGCCCATGGGGTCCATAGTGTGGTGCTGGGTGCTGGGAGGGTCCCCCTGGGCATCCAGCTCTAGATCTACGTCAGAGTCCGGACGCTCTTTCTTCACCTCCACCTTGTCATCACACTCAAATTCCATCTTCCTCTTTTTACCATTTGTTCTTCTCTGAACCGATGGACCCTCATACTCGTCGTCATACTCATCCTCTGCATCAGACAGGAACACTGTGGTCGAGCGCAGCACCTTTCCTCCACCTGAGCTCAGCTGGTCACCCGACACCTTCAGCTTGGCCTGATGGTCCTTCACAAGGCTTGCCTGCTGTGCCCCGGTGGAGGCATTCTGACTCTCTTCTTCAGATAGAATGACAGAGGTGTAAACCTCCCCGTTTTCTGAGTCAGAGGTCAGACAGGAGTCTACCTGACCCTCCCTGCTCAGGCCACGCACTTTCCTCTTCTTCCCTCCGCTCGATAAATCCATCGCCTGACCTTCAGAGGTATCAGTGGGAGTATCCTCTGCTATAACCAGCTCACGTTCGCCCTCATCATAGTAGTCATCAACATAGTCATTGTCTGAGCTAGCATAGCGTGGTGCAAACGTCTCCATGTGCTGTGCACAGTCTGACCCTGCCGTTCTCTGTTTCTCTTTGGCTTGCCGGGCTTGGCCCAGCCATCTACGTACCGCTGCCTCAGGGAGCCCCATCTCTCTGCCCAGTGCCTCGCAGTCCTCACGGGGGGGACTAGCAGCCTCTGCCTCGCTGCGGGACTCAAAAAACGCCCAGAGAACCTCTGACTGGAACTCCGACAAAACGGGAGGACCAGGGTGGGTGTAGAGCACCCTCGTGTCAATGTAGGGCGGGGTCGGCTCTGAGGGCATAAAGGTGTTTCTGAATGGGCTAGTTCTCGGGCTGCAGAGAGAGCTGGCCGGACTTGTGCCTAGTTGTGATTTCTGAGTAGAATCTGGACTTAGAGTAAGGTTTAAATTTACCGGGCTGAGGCTGCAGTTGCTAAACACTGATGCAGAGGGTGAGAGGCTGTTATTGCGGAGGTTTTTGTCAGAGACTGTCAGAGAGAGTTTGTTTTCTCTAAGACCTTCATCTTTGTCAGCTTTTGTCTTTTTACTTTCGGATTTGAATGCCTGTGTGAACTCATCGCTTTCCCCTTCTGGCTCCTTCATGTCATCTTGAGCATGAACCAAGCCTTTTACTACATCTGCCTCAACACTCTGGTGCTTCAGTAGCCCCCTCTCGCACTTCTCACTCAGGAGTTGCGCTTCCTGACAAAGTTGTGCGGCTGCCTGTACCCCGACAGAGGACCACTGGTTCTGTATGCTGCCTAATCTTTGGGTTACAAGCGCTTGCTGGGCAGCGCTGAGGCCCATCAGAGGCACGCACTGGGTCAGGACATGGCCCGGCTGTCCATCCACTTGCTGTTGAGTTTGAGAACTATTTAGGATGAGGGGCATGATCATTTGTGGAGGAGCTGCTGCACCAAGGCCTGTGGCGGCCGTGAACACGGACGGGATGAGGGAGTGTGGGAGGGAGCTCGGACTGGACGTGAGGAGAGTCAGAAAGGCGGAGACAGCCTGGGCAGAGGCCACTGGGGAAGAAAGCAATGAGGGTGCTGCTGGAGAAACCCGGATCTGTTCCCCATCTTTGGCCATCACCATTAGGTTCCTGGAAAGGGCCGAGACCGGGCAGTTGGTAGTGGCTATGACGTGGGCAGATCCAGAGTTTGTAGTGGCCACGGCTGCACTGGGAACACTACTGCTGGCTGCCAAACTCACAGCGCTTCTACTGCGTGTCTGGTGCAACACAGACTTCATATGGCTCTCAAGGGTAATAGCGTGATTGTAGGATACCCGACACACGGCACACTGGTAGGGCTTGTTTGATATATATGGCCGGGAGAGGACAGGAAAAGTGGTAATTTGTGTCTCACTGTCCATACCTTGTTTGACGGAGCCCATCGTCATCCTCTGGATGTGGGAAGTGGAGTTGTAGTGTACACTCAGAGCAGTCTTGTTGGGGAAAGTCTCTAGACAGGCGTTGCATTTGAACAAGCAAGCTGTGTTCTCCAGCAGCACAGGAATTCTGTCAGATTTCTCACCGGTGACTGACACATCTGTGGGTTCTGCAGCACTTTGGCATTTTGTTCCGTATGTGGATTGGGTTCCCTCCAATTCACATTGTAGGGGACTTGAAGGTTGTGATGCGTCAACTGGAGAGTCTCCACTTTCCTGTCCAGCCACCATGTCAACCTCCATCACACAGTCTCCAAACTGTCGCGTCACATCTACATCTTCCTCAGATTGAGATGCTTGAGAACTGGAGTTTTCAGCAGATTTTAGATTTGGTAGGCAGCAAGAGGCAGCATCTGACAAAACGAAAAAGAATCAAGTTATTATTTTCTTCTTTTTCACAGTTCACAGGACTTATTTATACTGGAGACAAATAAACAAGCTTTAACATTTGTATTTTGATCAATTTGAATATCTGATTTTAAAAAGTTAGACAGCTTTGTGGTAGCGCTGGGCGATGTACGATATATCTCCATATGGATATATATGAAGTGGTTCGTAGTAGGGATGCACGATACATATCGGTCCGATAATGGGAAATTAGTATTATTCTAATCAGGAAGTTATAGATGATAACCGATTATTTGAAGCCAATATTGCTTCCATTGACTGAACAATGTTGACACTGTTACGCTAATGATGTCATCCTGTTCGACCTGGGTGTAGCCCCATAATGTAGACTTAAACACAACATCGCTTGTGTGGACATTCAGATTCAGAGGAAGAAAACACAATTGCACTTTGCAATACATGTTCCGCAAAGGTTCCAATACATGTTCTGCAAGGTTTCCAAGAGAAGGTGAAATGCCATCGCTACAAAGAAGGGATATGAGGAAGAATTTTTAATGAAAAGAGTAAAATGTCCTTTGTTTATGTTGTGTTAGCAATAGTGATGGTTAGACTTGGTTAGGTGAGAGCTATAGAGTATTAAATCAACCAGCTTTGCTCACTACATATTCGTCTCTTACCCTCAAGTGTGCATAAACTACAGGTTACAATCTTAAAAAAATGAATTATCGGTTGTGTTATCTGTATCAGCAATGAAAAGCAGCTCATTATTTGCTGAAAATAATCCATATCGAGCATCCCTAGTTAGAGAAAAGCATGGAATCATGCAAGTATATTGGCAATATACTTGCATGATAATATACTTTAAACAACATTTTTGTGCTGAATGAACCTGAAGGTACCATGTACAACATCATTCCATTCCAGTCTTCAATATTTACCTGTGGATTTCATTGTGGTGCTCTCATTGTTGCCCGGATTGGCACACTGTTTAAGTAAAGCCTATGAAATGGAAGGGGGGGGGGGGGGGGGGGGGGGGGAGGAAATGAATGTCTTTCTCTTGTTAATAATAATTTGTACACAGACCTTTTGCCCGTCATTGACCTACGTGTATGCGAAGACGTGCAGTCCTCTCTGCGCTTGTGTTCGCGGCAAGTAATCGGGGAACATGCGCAGTGTTTTGTTTTGTTTCAGACAACCAGACACGAGAATAAAATGCACGCAGCCCGCAAAATCAAAACACTGAATCTTCATTCGGTTTGCCATACACCAATGCATACCACCGGTGCACTTGAATGATTTTGCAACATCTTAAATCACATGTGTATTTTGCTTTTCCCACATATTTGTTTGTCGGCTAATGCACATTTGTGGTTGGAAATACTATATTGTCCCCTTGTGTACACAATGACATGACGTGAAGTCAAGAGTAAAACAGTCACATTAAACTTTTAAAAAGCATAAAAATTACAGCATGAGAATTTACAAATGATGCAGTTGTAGTATATATCTATGTACTATAAAATACCAACCCATTTGTTATGTGTTTCATTCTTTGCCCCAAATAATCTTACAATACTTACAATGGCCAGCAGGTTGTCCACACAGGTTGGGAGCACCTTGTGTTGGTCGGTCAGATGGAGGGCCAGGCAGGGTCGGTCTTCTAGTCCTTGTTGGCACAGGGGGCACTGCAAGGCCACCACCCTGTTGCTGTCTCTACACAAAATCTCTCCAGACTCCTCCTAACAACCATATAAAAACAGCTTTTAGATATTCCATTATGTGTGGTAAAATGACTAATATGTATGGTATAGGCCAAATGATAATATATTTATGCACAGATTCACTGACGTTTCACACTCGCATCAAATCTTCAGCGATTCAAATCTTTGATAGAAAGATGTTTAGTCAACATTGTCTTTAATAGTCGGGAGAATTGTGCATGTGTAACAGTGTGCCAAATGAGTGATACCACAGCATTGCTTAGCTTCTAGAAGGAAAAGCCTATAATAAGTTAAGCCATACCACTAGACACTAGGACTCATCCTGGTGATCGCGACTTTAGTCAGAGGGTGAAGCTCTGTTTATCCAATATATTTCCAACAAAAAAAACAACTGCCATTCGAGGTGTGATTTTAATAAACCACCACAGTAGCACTATGCTGGACTTCCAATTTTAATGTCGGGACATTTGTAGTGGGTGGTCATTATTGAAAAGTAGCCACTAAACATTGGTGAACGAACTAGAGATGTTACCGATTCCGATACCTGAACTTGTGGTATCGGCCGATACAGAGTACCTACCCAAATTATTTTCTTTTTCTGTCATTGAAAATATGATTACATTTAGGGAATTTGGCAGATGCTTTTATCCAAAGCGACTTACAAAGAGTACATTTGTTGAAGGAGAGGCTGTAATATATCACTGTGGTAGCTGAAGATAAGAATAGAGCTGTTTTCCAGCATTCCTATTTACGAGACGAATAGAACGAGTGTCATAATTGCCAATTAGCTTGCCGATTATTCTGCCTAGGGGGGGGGGGGTAAGATACAATGATATTAGATTGTAAACAATTCTAATGTCTCTACAATCTGCCTTCACAGAAAGATAGTTTGTATCGTATGTACATTCCATCAATTGCAGTTATATGGCTCATACGCGCATACAAAGTTGTACCAGGGCTCTACAGTGGGACCATTTCGGTCGAATGCGAGAGTAAAAATTCCCTTGTGCAAATGCAAATTCACATTTAGGAGAACATGCAGATTTTTTTATTTATTTAAATAAAATGAATCACGTTTCACACATTTCTTGGCAACCGGTGAGAGACAAAATATCAACACGTGATTTCTTTTTGTGATTCCCTCTTTTAAAATAAGTCAATGTAACGTCCAACACATAGGTTGTGATGTAAAGCTTATAACATGACTATGAGCGGTAGCTGGCAATGCATTTCTCCCGTTCAAATATAGCCGTTTTTAGACAAATAAAATCATTAAGCTCTCTATTTGGTCTTTGCACCCATTTTATGTTGTGTCTTGTGTGCATTAGACCATTAGGTCTACATATTCTAAAACAAACTTGATCCATATTGCTTGGTGCTATTATTGTGCCATTATTTTGAAGGGGTGTTGCTGGTGCTGGGCGGAATGTGTCATTTTGGTGTGTGTGTGCTGATCGGTCAATATTTAATAAGCACAACTAGGCCTATACTCTTAAATAGTTAAGATATAGATATAAGATATATATACATAAAGATACTCATTTCGATGTAAAAACAGGTAAAGAATTAAACACTTTTTACAATGTTTATAAATATGTAAAAGGTATTGCAGTATTGATTGTGTTTTTCTTAGTGTTCACTTCTAAACCAGGTTGTCGATATTAGTGTTATAATATAGCAAATCAATTAGAAATTTGCACATTGCAATATTTCCAAGTCAATCATCTCAATGTAACCTTAATCGCATAGTTTCATCTCTTGCAGACCTATTCTTTAAAGGCAGTGTAGGTGACTCACTTCAGAAGTCTTATTTGTTCGGCCTATATCTCTTGAAATTCTTTGATGCTATTATGTTATTTACAAGCAAGAATGCACTTTACTTTTGTTTTGTTGTTTACCTTTTGAAATGAATGTTCATTTTTTAATGTGATTTTTAATGTTTCAGATTGTAAGTAAATATTCTTGTTGATTGTTCATACTTTGCACTTGAATTGCAAATTAATCTGTTTGAAAAGGTACTTTGGCCTAAATGGTCCATTATTCTTTTGTCTTAGGTTTTGTTATCTTGTAGAGATGTTATTTTAAAATAGGGAAATTCATAAAAAAAAAATATTTCTAATTAAATAAAAAGATCATGGGTCGTCATGCTGCCTTAAAGGTACTATAAGTAAGAATCAGTGCATTCTGAGCTCCGTGGGTTGAGACGATAACTAATGTTAGTTCTAGCAGGTTGAAGTTTAAAAATGAGAGCTTCCCCGACTCTCTCTGTTGCGTAGAACAGCTTTTGGGCTGATTTCTGTTATATTTGAGTCGGGTCGGATTTCGCAGGAAAAAGGAAAGAGGCAAGATCATGAAATATAATAATTTAATTATGATAACTAATATTAGTTTCTGATTGTTCAAGCCACGGAGCTCAGAATGCACCGATTCTTACTTCTAGTACCTCTAAAGAAAATTGTGATACAGGCAACTGTAATCAGGCAGTTTATTTTACGAGGGATGGGTTAATATTTATTGACATTGACACCATATTCGAGACTGCTAAAGTCTTTATCGACATAGCTATCGATACTTTTCTATTATTTGATGGAAAGAGAACTTGTATTGCTTTTATTGCCTGCCGGACTATTTAGCTTATTCGAATCGTTTTATTCTTAAGAAAACGTAATAGTTGTGACTACTTCTCTTTATTGCGCGGTATAGCGCCACTGCAATGCTGGGCTGCGGGTGTAGGTGTCAAGAAGAAGACATACCAAAACAATGTCAATGTCACAGCATAGGATGCATGGCTCGTTTTTGTATGTTCGCAATAAAAAGTCCACTAATGTACACTCATCGAAAGTCTGTCCTGTCCGTTGTACATGTCTTGGCTTTTTACTGTTGCAGAGCCAGCGGGATACACTTCTAAACAACTATTTTAATGTCAGATATTTTCAAACGCAAGACATAGCTAGCTAGTTTAGGGCAGGGTAGGCTACTTAGTAATTCCCTTATTGTGTAGAAATATTGACCAAACAACAAACAGGATTGCTGCTGCCCGACGGCTTTGCTCGGAAGCCCCGTCACCTGGGCAGGAATATACCACTAGACACTCCAGACTCAGACCGATGATCACATCTTTAGTTCCACGCTCCAGACAGATATAATTCAGAGCGTGATTATCTATTGAATATCCAATAACTTTCCAAGTAAAAAAACCAGTGGTGTTGATTAAAAAAAGTTAATTAAAAAGTTAATCACAATAATAATGTATGATTAATCACAAGTACTAGTATTTACGTATATTTTGTATTTTGCGGGGAGATAAAACAAATACATCTGTGGTGTGATAAAGAAATGTTTACTTTATTATTACATCTCACCCAAATGAATTCTACAGTATGTCGGCATATTTAAAAAAAACAAAAAACTGAACGCCATTGTGTCTTTGAAGAGGCAAAGTGAACAGTCCATTTTCATATTCTTACTTCTAAATAACATTACATTACATGACTTTAATAACATTGCTTTATTAACATTACTTGAAACAGCGTGAACTTGTGTGACATGACTCCAGTCAACCTAAAGTCTACTCTTCTTTTAACCAGTTGCTCAGGCAGACTAGCTTGTTGATTGATTTTCAGATGACAGAGCTGACCTCTTCTGCACAATGTGGCTTGCCAGAGAAAACAGTCTCTCACATGGCACTGTTGAAGCATGTGTAGCCAAGTACCTTTGTGCAATATGGGCCAGCTTAGCATTGGCACCTTTGTGTGCCGACCACCACTGTAGTGGACATGCCTCCATGCTGACACTGGGCTCTGCTCTGCCATCTCGAGTTTTGTCTGTGGACGGTGCCTTATCATCAGACTGACTCCATTAGTAGGAGGGCCATCTTCTTCTTTGGTGGCTCATATTCCATTTGATCTGTGGAGGGCTGTGGTGCAGGTTCCCTTTGCTTAAGCATTTCAGTCAGCTTTCGCCACAATTCTTCCCTCTCTGCTCAGGGCACCTGAGGTCCTTGACTCTGGGATCTCGAGCTGTTGCTACTGTTTGTGTTCTCCTTTTTTCTGTTTAGGCCCTCTGTGAATGCAGCCTTGAAGCACACTGCATAGGCAGGGTCAACATCTGAGGCCTCCATTGTACGCAAGAGGTGGCAGTGTGCAGGCAGCACCACAGAGCAGTGATGTACTGTATCTACAAACACACAAGGCTAAGATAATTAATGACTACACTTTTCATTCAGATAACACCCATTTAGGGGACAGGCGTAATTTTTTTTCAAAAATACAATATATTATGCTAATTGGATTTGTCACAAATTAAAATTGAAGAGGATAGGGAAATCACCTTACCTGCATGGCTCCAGCAGTGTTTCCAACTTTGTCATATTCAGCTGAGGTTAGGATGGTTAACTTGTGCTTCTGCTGCGCCAGTGTTGCCTTCAGTGGGTCTTTGTTGTGTTGGACCCGCTTTATCATCTGGAGAGATGAATTCCAGCGTGTTGGTACATCCTGGACGAGTGACTCCTCTTCTTGCCCATGAGAGGCTTGCTGAACTTTCAGCTCGGCTGTGTTCGCTGGACTGTTTAAAATGTCCAGCATTTTCCAACATGCTGGACATGTCCAGCTTAAGCATCGACAAACCCACTGTCAAAGAGAGTCACTGTGATTACCCTCTGTATAATGTGCGCTACACAGGGCATATGCTTGTGTGGTAGTATTCTTCATGTCGCTATCATATTGCGAGCACCATCTGTTCCTACAGTTGTGATCTTGTCCGCGATCTCCCACTGCTGTTCTTCAATAAGCTGGCTAACGCATGCTTCGGCATTTTGCCGAACGAGCACCTAAAGCGAACGAGTGCAGTTGCCATTTGTAATCGATTAGGGGTGCCGTTACACCGAGGTAGTTACGGTTGCTTACGGATGTCCAGTGGTCTCCAGTCAGTGCAATACATACGTGCCAATTCCTCCGCTTTTTTGCCTTTTCACTGCCATGCAATTTGTGAATTCTTGCGACAATAGTTCCCCTCGAAGGTGGCTTGTATGATGGGTTGCCTGAGGCGATCTTGATAATGCCTTATTGCCCCTGGTCTTCAACAATGTGTGTGGGCCATGACAGTCCATGGCGATCCATTTAGTGATTGCGTTGGTTAATTTAGCTCTTGTCACATTGTATATAGGTATATATCTCTCAGACTGCCCAGGAGACTCAGTGCGTCTCCTGGGCAGGAATACACCGCTAGACGCTCTCCGGACTCAGCTTGCAGAGTGCCCTGGATGCACTCTGGTAGTGTAGTCTGACGAACACGGCTTGATCCCGACAGTGCTAGTGACAGTGCTAGTGCTAGCATTAGCAAACACGTGCTTTGCCCGAAGATGCTACTTCAGACTTGTGCTTCGGTGGAAAGACAGCTCATCACTACAGTATGTGCACACAACTTTCATTTTATATTAAGTTCCATCTGGAACCTTTTTAAAATCGGAATTTGCCGTTCAACACACGATATCTCTTCAGTCATAAGATAGAACTTTATTCATCCCGAAGGAAATTCTTGTGTCAGATTGCATAGCAATATGGGGGATATCTCTTCAGTCATCACGTTAGCTACGTTTGCCATGTAATCACACAAAAAAACAGGTATAAATCCGCACTGGAAATACAGGAGGAAGTTTGGGTCAAACTTGGTAATGTGATTAATTAGCATACTTTTTTTTTTTACGTGTTTATGTTTCCAGATTAATAGCAAGCATTAATGCGTTGACAGCCCTGAAAAAAACATTCCAACTATCTACATGATTGCAGAGTTGTGAAAATAAAATGGGTGTCGGGGGAATCGGTCTGGATCGCGAAACTAAAGACGCGATCACCAGTCAGAGTGTGGATTGTCTATCGGTGTATTCCTGCCCAGGAGATAGACTGAGTCCCATCTGTCTAGTGGTATATAATGATGCGGTTTAACAATAAACTTTGTCAAAATCAGTGCACTGAAATGGTAAACTAAACTTCACTAGTGGGAATTTAAATGTAAAAAGAAATATCGGACAACACACTGATAGATACATCGGTGATAGGCCAATATCAGCCAATAAAAATTTGCCAACCGATAAATCCTTCGGCTCTAATAGTGGTGTCCGGGAGGGTTAACCTTTGCAGGCATAATTACACCAATGTTTAGCTAACAAGGCTATGACCACCACAACCCTAGACCAGCAACCCCAATTAACAGTTGCCTGTTAATTGGGGTTTCCACTGAAACCCGTTTTCCAAAAATGCCATGTAAGCCCCAGATTTTAAGAAGTTACCTGCCGTTTAGGATAAGGCAACATTTTATTAATTCCCAAAGGGAAAATCAGGTGTTTACTGCAGCATCTAATTTAGTACACAGACGTAGATGCAGTACTGTTTCAATAACCACAATTGTATCAAGTTATGGTTCAGTACATAAATCCTGTCTGAATCTGTAATATGTCTACCTATGCAACTGCTAAACAAGGCCAAGTCTATTACAGGTCTTTTACATTGTGCTGAAGGTCAACAATGGGGCTATTTTTAAGCGTCCCAAATATTCTGAAACCAACTTGCATGAACTTTACATTTCCAGATACAGCATTAAAAAAAGAGCAGTGGTGCTTGAAATGTGTATTACATAGAATAAATACACATAATACAAATTATAAAAATATATATTTTTTAGGTTGTCATTATTATTATTATTTTAGAAATGGCCTCCATTAGGCCATTTAAAAACAGTAATGATAATCAGAATAAACCATTGACATAATCCTGTGGGGAGGGTAAGTCTTACATTTGTGGGCATAACAATGAATTCAGATCATATTCATGACTGCACGGATGCCAGGTAGACCATTGCAATTATCATTAAAGTTATACATTCTGTCATCCAATACATTTAAAGGGGATAGTCAACATTTGGTCCAAAACGGTTAAATACGTTTAGGTTAATGCCTTAATCAAATGTCTAATTAATCTTTCTACCATTACAACATTTAACATGGATTGTATGGATTATGTAAAAACATGTAACGCAGACTAGAGTGACATTGCATGGACTAAATGTGATTACAAGATGAAGGCAACAAAGTTCTCCAATATAATAAAGACCAGTTCACCATCAGGATAACCACATCGAACTTGACATTAGCATGATACATTAACTTAAGGATAACCGTTTCCTGCATATAATATTGTGATTAAACTGTCCTCACGAAACATCACATTTACCAAACACACTCAAGATTAAAAGTCCTAATGAAAAAGCCCATGAGAAGAATACACAGCTATGTCCTCACTTCCTCGTCATGCCAATTAGCAAGCTAGCAGTGTATCAGACCAGAACATACTGCCACAGAAGTACAGATATGCATTGATTGTTGACTTGAAAACGATACATAACGACGTTGAAAACTAACAGACAAGTTATGACTACGTACCTTTCAAATTTAGATGGCTAATTAACAAGCAACTTAATTAGCTAAGCTGGCCAGCGATGAATCAATTAGCTAGCAAGCTAGACCATGTAGCCCCCCTCAGAACGTCGCATTACTGTTGTTTATGACAATACTGATTAGCTGATAATTCTTATGAATAACCTTGCATGACAATGAATAGTTCGCTAAAACTGCGTAAGTCAAGTCACACGCCATCATAAACATTGCGTTCCTCTGCGAAAGCCATGACATTAATAAACAAAAGCCTGGGCTAATAACGTTCGTGGCACTTTGCTAGCTAGCCTGCTAGCATGCACGGTAATTAAGCCATCCTGAAAGAGTCTTCAAGTGTACGATCTCCAATGCCGAGATTAAAAAACTCGGGCGAGTTCAGGTGTACAGCTTCATACACATTCCTGGCGTACCGCGTTGGGTCGAAAATATATTGCGAGGTCTATAGTAACCTGATTAAAAACCTCGGCCTCGAGTTATTTCTTACCCCTCTGATTGCGAGCTGCCAATCGGGCATCTAGTATTACACCATCCGCCGCCTGCTCAACAGCGCAAATTGAGGCCTACACGGACCAAGCCATTTAATTAATGAATGTGGGTTCCGTTTACAGATGTGGACAAAACCTTGCGCCCCCTCCTCCCTCTCTCTCACAGACCTACTCGATGCGCTTTAATGCTCCAATTCATACCAAACATACCTACATTGCAACACTTGGGCAACAAAATGATCGATAAATAGCGTCATGCTATAATTGCTTAAAGAATTAAATGCTAAGCTATTCGAGGAGGACTACGTGCAAGCGATGAACGATGGGGGTGGTGTAGAACAGAGAAAAGCAGATCGAGGCAGAAAAGTTTGGAATTTAATGTTCGATCTCTACAGCGGATCGGTTAAGTATGCAGCACAATCGTCGCACACTCGATCCAACTAATCAGCGGGCAATCTCTCGGTCACGTCAGCATGATTGGGAGATTGCGAATGTCGTTTAATTAAGTTCAGAGCAATTAGCTAATGCGTTTACCTGCATGGTCTCCGCTCCAGCGCACGCTTCCTCTCGCTCCCAGAACTGAAAAGTTTTCTTGCTCGCCCTCTCTCGCTTGATCTCCCCCTCCCTCGTTCGCCCAATCCCTCTCCTTCCCCTCTTCCCTCTAGTAAACACACGACAGCTCCCCCCGAGGCTGATTGCTGATGTTCAAAGGGGGTAGATGAGACATGGCTATCAAATACATTATACAACAGATACGAATGATTATTTGTGTCTTATTGAGTGAAACAGAGGAAATCTTTACTGTAATAAGATGCACACATAGTAATGCATAAAGGAATGTATAAAGGATGGCATCCATTACAGTAAAATCCTCTATATGCTATATTGAAGGTAAAATTATTTGGATCTCAATGTTTCAACATATCGATATAACGACAAAAAGAAACACAAAACAGTGTCGTGACATGAACATACATTATGTATCCAAGCAATTATACCAGCAGACTAGATGTTTGAATACTGAGTGAAATTGTAGTGTGTATATGTGGCACGGTCTACAGAAATATTGATTAAACAGAGGATTAACACGCACCATCTAAGTGCCACATATAGAGTGCCCTTGCGTTATTGGGACAGGACATGATGTTCGCGAATACCCTAATAGGCGTCTAGTTGCGCCTGTCCAAAATCATTCCGACCTACTACGGGGCCTGCACTGCTTGATCTTCATTTGAGCTCTCTTCGGGTTTGGATAGCCTGGTTTTAAAGGTGCGTAGCGTTGCTAGTTTAATGGAAGTGGCACAAAAAAAGCGACATAGGTTTCTCTCATGACACTGATTGTGCTCAATATAATATATACCTCATGGACCGGTGGAGCTTACCAATAGCTCACGCAATGCTTCTTTTCTTATTTTTAAATTCGATCAAATACGATATAAAACTTGATGGTTTAACTGTGATTACAGATGAGTGTGGAGGTGGAACGGAAGTTTGTGTCTGACGCCGGTACGCGGAAAAGGCTGGAAGAAATCGGAGGTTTGATATGGTCAAACTTACATTAAAATGTAGTCTATGGGCTATGCTGCCTGTGTTGTAATACGCACAGTGGGCGCATACTTAAGACTGCAGATCAACATTATTTGTTCATTATATGCTATTAAAAGCATAAATTAGTCCAGCGTTATAATCAATGCGTCTCTCTCTTCCTTATCAGCCGTGTGTCTTGGTCAATGTGAGTTCCACGACCAGTACTTCGACACCCCTGACTTTGACCTGACTTTAAGGGACATGTGGCTACGTAAACGTCAAGGGAGTTGGGAGCTTAAGTGTCCTACAGCAGTGAGCAAGACGGAGGAGACGAGTGGACAGCAACCAAAAGAGACCTCCCTCTGTACACGCTACAAGGAGATCACCAGTCTCCCTGAGATTAAATTAAAAGTCAAAGAAGTCTTTAAGAATTGTGCTGGTGGTAGTATAAACAAGGGTCAACATAATGATAATTTGGTTATGGTTGAACAGCTAAGCCATCAAGAACATTGTGGACCTGAAGGATTCAGTGACTCATGGCTAGGGGAGCTGCAGCTGCTGTGCTTTGCAGAGTTTACCACGGTGCGGTGCTCCTTCACTCTTCAAGAGGAGGGTGTGCAGATAGTTCTTGATCAGGCTGACTTTGGCTACAGTGTGGGGGAGATAGAAGTGCTTGTACAGGAGGAAGAAGATGTGGGATCTGCTCTGGAGAAGATTGGGAATGCAGCACGAAAGCTGAGTGAGAACCAGCATTTGGACTGCCAGTTTGACTTAGTTTTAGGGTTGAAAATATAGAACTAAACTCATTATATATAAAATTTACTTGATTACCATTATCAGTGTAATGATTTTTTTTTTTTCCACAGGTTTAACCAGGAATTTGCGAATTGAGGGGAAAATGGGTGTTTACCTCCAAAGATATAGCCCAAAGCACTATGCAAAACTACAAAGTGCACATATTATTTAAATATTTTATAATTGTGTCACTTTTACAAATGTTTTAGTAACTAGTTTTCTTACTTTACTTGCTACAGCATTTTGATCTGACTTCAAACATGTATGGCTCCCCCAAAAGAATATTGGTCAAATCAATTCTGATAATTATAATATGAACATTATTATTAAACAATACTTGTGAAAGTGATCAGTTTGTCCTTGTATACATTGCTTAATAACAACAGTGGGACTGCTGTTAATGTATTGCATGTATTATAGCCACAAAAACTTTAATTTGGCTTTGTTCATTTTTTTTCCTAATTCATTGTCACTAAAGGGTACATAGTTGTTATTAATTTGCAATAACAATAAACAATACATATGCATGAGGTGTTAGCTTGGTGTATTCTTGCATATATTTGATTCAATGTGTCGATAATCTATATTGACTAATACCGATTCCCAAGACAGAATTTGTATCGCCCCTTTTCCTTTCACTCCCCTCAGTCAGCATCAAAGTTGACTTGACAATTAAGCTATTAAGTACATGAAGGAGCACACATTAGTTTAAGTGGAACACTCAAACCATCAAGAAGTGTTTAATTTAGTTTTTTACGTTCATGTTCAAAATTGATATAGTTCATTTGGTTTGTGAGTTTTGTTTGTCAATGAGATGTAGGATCCCTGATTCATAGGCTACTCCTGATCAGACAATGGGGGTAATGCACCAACCGCCAAAATAATAAAATAAGATTGTCTATTAAGCTCTGGAAACTATCGGATAATCCGTAATTCATTTCTAATTTAAAAACGAAAAACTGGGAAATGTTATTTTTTTCAAAAAACTAAAAACCAAACAAGCCTTTTATCATTTTCCTGTATGGATCGAATAATTAATTACGGATTGTCTGATGGTACCCAGACCGCCCCCACCGTTCTTAGTCAAAATTGTTCTTGGTAGATGAATGAACCGCTGGATAAGCAATCTGATGACTTGAATAAATAGCCAAATTGTGTAGCTTTAGATGCAGCTGCCGCAAGGAATTGTGGGATGGTATTATCCCTTTCCCTTTCGTAAAAGGTGGTCCAGTGTACCTTATGCTAAAGGAGATGACAAAGAAAGCAGTGGCTGCATTAAAATTCTCTTTTTTGCTTAAGGTGTTTCCTTACTGAGTGAATGACCTGGAAATATCTAAGTGGCAGGCATGATAACCGTTTGAGCTTGATTCCACTGGATCCGTCTGCATTCCGTCAGTGACGTGTCAACGGGGCTGCAGCAGGTGTGTATACTGTAGAACTGTATTATAGCCGACAACCAGACTATATCACTTCAATCACTATTGCTTGCTTGTTGTATCATTCACACAGAACATTAGGGGGTGGAGGTCTTAGCCCAAGAGTCCCTCATAACATCTCCCTTTTTATAGTTGACAATAACCTTTATCTGACTGGTTGCCTGAGGACGACCAATGTAAGAAAACAGAGTTTAACGTCTCACTCAATAGTCCATATTTCAAATTCGGAAGCTTTTCCCCCCTTTTCAACACTTGTAACTTTCTTTTTTTTCCTTTTTTTCCTTTCTGTAGGTCCAGTTTTGGCACTTTCCAGTTACTGTCCACAGTGTCACCGTTCTTATCCTTGTCCATTGTGGTTTTGGCTGGACTACTGAGCTGCTTGCTGTGATGCTCAGGATGGTGTCTGAGAGTCTCCTTCTCTGCTGGTCTCAGATCCACCCGATTATGCCGGTAGAATGTCTACATCCACCAGGTATGATCTGGGGCCCACCTGTTGAAGGCATAGTCCTTTCCTCCATCTGCCAGTCTTGTCTCCAGGTAGAGGCTTCATTCTGATATCTTGGCCGATAGACAGCTCGGGTAGATCTCTGGCTGACAAGTCGTACCAGAATTTGGCCATTTGATGTTTAACCCGCAGCTTTTCAGTAACTCCAGTGATAACGCTTGGTTCCAAGAGTGGGTCAGAGACTAGAAGACAGTCTTTGTGCTGGACTGCTCAGCATGCCCTCTGTGGGTGTGTTTCTCCACTGTAGTATGGCTATTCATGGATCGTTACCTGCACTGGCTGCTTTCTTGCAAAGGTTTTTTACTATCTTCACAGCCGACTCCGCTTTCCCATTAGACTCTGGGTGTCTGGGTGATGACATGACATGTTCAAAGTCCCATTCCTTTGCAAACTTCCGAAATGTTTCACAGTCAAACTGGGATCCACAGTCTGTAATCACCCGGTCAGGCTGCCCGTGTCATGCAAATTGGGCTTTGCACCTCCGTACTGTGTTTTTTGCTGAGAGATCTGGGAGTATTGGAGATATTGTCCGATATATTCATAAGAATGGCTTGTCATTATAATGTATGGGTGAATTAAGGGTAGAGAAAGATAACCTCTTCCCCAGTTGCTTATCTGCATGACCAGGCGTCACCTTCAGTTGTGACTAGGCAAGGAGGGGGATACATCCTGCCATATAATTTCTTGAAACAGTAATAGAAAAGAGAACCTATGTTACTGTTACTTTAAATGGGGTTTGGATTCTCACGACGGCATCATCACGATGACGATGTCACGCAGACCATGTGACGTTGACAGTGTCACGATGTCACGCAGACCATGTGACGTTGACAGTGTCACGATCTCACGAAGACCATGTGACGTTGATCACGTGACGATGTGAATATAGGTCGGAGTCAAAGAGGAATTTCAGTCTTCTCTGCAGAGGCTTGACCTCAGGCTTATTGTTACTATTGGCTGTGACAAATAAAGTAAATATAAGGAAAATTCGAAAACAAGGTTTTTGGTCACCATACTTTGCAAACAATGGTTGATAATCAACTTAATGAATGTGAGAATATGTGCAAAAAATAATGTTAAGAAAAACAATCACCCACTCCATTAGGGACACATTCCTACACCTGAGGGACCATTTAGACATTTGGTCATGGACTATGTGGACATGATTAAGAAGGTAAATGGAAAAAGGTACATGTTAGTAGTCATTGATAGATTCAGTAGATGGGTAGAGGCAGTCCCATCAAAAGATCAAAGTGCGGCTACTGTCATCAAATTCTTGACTTAGAGAAGTCATGCCAAGGTTTGGAATTCCGACAGGAATAAGTTCAGACAATGGTTCAGCGTTTATTCAGAAAACAGTAAAACAGGTGATTCAGCAGTTGCAAATCAAACAAAGGTTAGGCTGTGTGTATCATCCTCGGTCTCAGAGAATGGTGGAAAGGGTGAATGGGACACTCAAGACAAAAATAAACAAGGTATGTGCAAATGCTAAATTGAATTGGATAGATGCATTGTCACTAACACTAATGAGTTATCGCATGCAGGCTAACAGAATGACGCATCTAACTCCGCATGAAATGTTTACGGGTCGACCCATGCATGCACCTATGCCTACACCTATGCCTACACCTACCATTAGAGGACCCCATAAGGGACCTCCGTTGGAGCAATTACAAATGGAGATAAGGGAATATATTAAACAACTTACTGCTGTACATAAGCTTATATTCAAACAGGAAAAAAGCAGAGTTCCAGAGCCAGAAGACGATCCACCAAGGGGGGTGGAGCCTGGTGATCAGGTCTACCTGAGGGTGTTCAGGAGACACTGGAATGAGCCAAGGAGAGAAGGGCCATACAAAGTGGTCAGAGCAACGCCAACAGCTATCCAGGTGGAGGGGAGTACCACCTGGTACCACCTCAACCACTCCACGAAAAGCCACCCAGCCAAGGACAAGGGAGGGGCTGCAGTCGGGATGCAGACGCAGTCAGACCTAACCAACCGCCCCAGGAAGATCAGACCCAGTCCAGTCAGGAGTTACAGCACCAAAGTGAGGATGCTGAAATAGATGAGTATGCTCCTAATACTCTACGGGCTCTGGCAGATGCCATTGGTTCAAGGATGGAGCCTGAGGAAGGAGGAAGCACCAATAACATGTGATCGTGCTAGTAACCTCTCCATGTGAGTCACGTCAGTGATCTGAAGATAAAGAAAACTACAATACTGCCCAAAACCCCACATATGCATACAGCACACCAATACATGAAGATCATTGAATGAAGGAATGAACAATGTTCTCATTGGACAATGATAATATGACATGAAGGAGACGTGTAAAAAGAGTTCCAGAAAAACTGTAACATGATGTGAAATGATAATTGGGATGAAGATTGTATACTGTTACTGTTGAGAAATAGTGAAAGTATGAAATAGTTAAGTGTTACAGAAAGACTTAGATCATTCTTATATTCTCATTTATATAAGTATTTTGTTTTGCATGGATGAAATAGTTTTTGTTGTTCCTTAGTATATCTTATTATTTTGTGTTTTTATGTTTTTGTGTTATGTATTCTTTAATACTCATATGATGTCTGAAATGTTCACGTCTTGTGGAAGAGTGATGGTTCGGACATAATGTTACAGAGGGAAAAAGATGCAAGTCTCTGATTAAGTTACATGCAGCCGCTTACAATTGTGATATATTCTTTAGATTTTTACCATATTGATTTGTTTATCTCATTATAACTATTGATTATTGAATGATGAGTTCAGTCCCTATGTGATGTAACAAGAGGCAGTCCCGCTGAAAGGAGGTTTCCCTACAAAGATAGGTTTACTCCAGAGGACTGTGGAGGTACATAGTGATCTTTACTTCCTTCCTGTAATTGGGCATTAGAACAGAGAGGAAGATGTTTATCTCGATGTACCTCGTGATAAGGGCCTAGGTCTCTGATTAGAGCCACATTGGTGGTCGGAGGATTTGAAGCCTAAATCACTGTATCACTATGGAATGTGATGATTGTATTACAGAGACTGACACAAAGGGTCTGAATGTAATTGCAAAAGTTGGGGCTAAGTAAGCCCCAAAGGGGGGAATATTGGAGATATTGTCCGGTATATTCATAAGAATGGCTTGTCATTATAATGTATGGGTGAATTAAGGGTAGAGAAAGATAACCTCTTCCCCCAGTGTGCTTATTCTGCGATGACCAGGCGTCACCTTCAGTTGTGACTAGGCAAGGAGGGGGATACATCCTGCCATATAATTTCTTGAAACAGTAATAGAAAAGAGAACCTATGTTACTGTTACTTTAAATGGGTTTGGATTCTCACGACGGCATCATCACGATGACGATGTCACGCAGACCATGTGACGTTGACAGTGTCACGATGTCACGCAGACCATGTGACGTTGACAGTGTCACGATCTCACGAAGACCATGTGACGTTGATCACGTGACGATGTGAATATAGGTCGGAGTCAAAGAGGAATGAATTCAGTCTTCTCTGCAGAGCTGACTCAGGCTTATTGTTACTATTGGCTGTGACAAATAAAGTCTTTAACTTTCAAACTTTGGTCTTCCTGATCACCCTCTTACGAATGTCAGAGCAGTGGTAAAATCCACGACAGGAGCAGCTCTATTTCCCAGAAATCTGAGTAATGGTCAACGATGAGCAGAAGGTCTTTGCCTGCTTGTCTGAACATATCCATGCTGAGGATCTGCCATGGCCATGTGGGGAGTGCATGTGACATCATTGCTTCTCTCTGTTGTTCATATGAGTATTCATTGCATGCTGAGAACTGGCTCACATAGTCCTTGATCTCACCTTGCATGCTGGGCCAGTACAGTGTGTCTCTGGCCTATCTGTAGCATGCTTCACCTCATACATGGCTGGAGTGGATGCATTTCAGCATTTCTGCGTGCAATGGTTTTGGAATTATAACTCATTGACTTTTGAACAGCAATCGGTCTTGTGCACTGATCTCGTCCTGGATTGACCAGTATTCTCTGAGGGGAGCTTCCTCTCGGTTGTCCATCTCCCTCAGTATGCTTCCTGATCTGAGTGAAGTGCTGGCTGGTGACATTCAGGTGTCAGCTTGATTTATCTGTTCAGTGTCCTCTTGTGCCTTCTGCAGGTTGCTAACTTTGTGCCGTTTTTACGCTGTCTGTTCTGCTGTGATCTCCCCTCTCCCATACAGATAGGGGATGCAAACCCAACCCGATGCCTGTCCTGTAGTACACAGCAGCCAAGTCCTTTCTGACTCACATCACTCTGGATGGTGACTGGCTTGGTCATGTCATAATATTTCAGGATCGGGGCTTTGATTTCCTCAACTGCTGCTTCATGCTTAGGTAGCCAGTGCCATGTCATGTCCTTGTCTAGCAGTCTCTGTCGTGGCTCACAAAGGCGTGGCATGAACTTTGTGAGGTAGGTCACAAACCCCATGAACCACTGCACTGCCTTCGCGTCTGTGGGATAAGGCATTTCCTGGATTGCCCTGATCTTGTCCAGGTCTGCCCTGAATCTTTCTGCCGACAGAATGTGCCCATGGAACTTGACCTCTCTGACCTTGAACTGCAGCTTCTTTAGACTCAGTCTCACTTTGACTTCCCTGCACCTCTCCATGAGTGCTATCAGCTTTGTATCGTGATCCTGCAAGGCCTCCTCATCTGTCTCCCCACAGCCAATTATTAATCTGTCATCTGCAATGAGTTCCACACCACTGAACCTTGCCAATAGTTCATGCTGTTTTCTGGGGCCACTGATACACCGAATGGCAGCTTCAGCCAGCACTTCCTGCCCCATGGTGTTCAGAACATCATGTAACTGCTGTCCACATCTAGTCTACATTGCAAGAAGGCATCATGTGCATCGACAAGAGTGAAGATGCAAGCCTTGGCCAGTTTATCATCAAGGGTTGGCATTATATAGTGAGACCTCTTCAAAGCTTGATTTAATGACTTGGGCTCAATGCAGATCTTCAGTTTCTCTGGCTGTCTGACCAACACCATGTTGCTAATCCACTCAGTAGGCTCTGACACTGAGGCCAAGTGACCATCTCTCTCATGTTTGTCTAGCTGGGCCTTAAATGCATTTCTAAGTACCACTGGGACATTATGTGGAGAAGCCTGCACTGGAGCTACTTTACTGTCTAGCTCAAAATGAAATTCCCATGGGAGTGATTCAATGGGGCCATTGAAGACGACATCATATGCCATTAACCAAGCTACTGCTTGGTTAATGGCTCTGTGCTGCTATGCTCTACCTTAAGGATGGTGAATTGCATTAGGCCGAAGTGCTCGCTGGTTGAGCCTGACAACAGGGGTCTCTGATTGCTTCTCACTAAGTCCAGTTTGTGTGTTTTGCCCCTCACAACACACTCAGTTCTAAATATCCCAATAGAGCACATTGTTTCGCCAGAATACAGCACCAACCTGGTTTGGCTCGGTAATAGTTTCAGTTCTGGTGCCAGGCTCCTCTTGTCTTTTATGCTCATCACATCGTACGTTGCCCTTGAATCGAGCTGACATCTCTGAGACCCACCATTCAGTTTTAGATTGGCAAACCATTTCCTCCCCTGTCCTTGAACTGCTCCTATGCTCTCAGCTGAGTAGATGTGGGACTCAGTGTTGGTCCTGTCCTAACCCTTGTGGGTCATGGTGTCTTCTGTAGTCAGTCGTTGTGTGGATTGGTTCCTCTGCATGCACACTTTAGCAAAATGATTTGCTGTTCCACAATGGCAGCAACTTTTGCCATATGCTGGGCAAAGGTCACGTCTGCACCTGTGCATATTGCTGCAATACCTGCACAAATTGCTATCACTTGCACCCTGCATCTAATTCTGAAGCTCATGTCTGGGTGTAGCTCGTTGCCGACGTCCATCTGTTGCATGCACAATCTCCAGTCCGTGTTTATCCTGATGTCTGTCATCTCCGCAGCCCGGCATTTTTCTATGGCTGATGTCAGTGTGAGTCCCAGGCGATGCCACACACTCTCATCACTAACACCAAGAACCACTCTGTCTTTTATCAGTTCCTCTTTTAGTTCTCCATACTCACAGGAAGCAGCCTTTTCCCTTAGTTTAGTTCCAAAAACATTGATAGGCTCACCTTCATCTTGCTTGCAGTTGCCAAAAACATATCGCTCAAATATGTTCCTTGCTGGCTTAAAATAGCTCTCCAATGCATTGAGAATCACTTCTGCGTCTTTCCCCTGCTTCGGTGTAATTCCCAAGTAATGCTTGTATAATGGCGACATTCGCTGCACATCAAAAATTGTCCCAGTGATTTGCAAGATCACCAGTCATCTTTATCTCCTCCAATGTTTGCTAATCCACCAGCTGCGATGTGTCGCCTTTCAGATGCATCCCAGAAGCATAACTACGCTCTGCTTTGCTTCAAATATGCAGCAAGTCTATTTATGAAAGATATGCTTCTGGTACACGTCGACGTCAGCTCAACAGGCCAATCAGGCAGCGCTTTCCTCATGAATATTCATAAATTCATAACTAGGAAATAACAATAATAAAGGTATTCATCCTGTTAACAGGAGGGGCATATGGGCGTATGCGAGTCAAATACAGCAGATTGATTGGCTGTTGTCACGTTTATTTCTGCTGTGAAAGGCTGTTAGATCTATGAATATCGAATAAAAATGTCAAGCCTTATCGATTGTAATCGACATACATTTTATCGCGATCTCAATTCGAGATCGATTTATCGCCCAGCCCTAGGGTAATTGTATTATGATGATTGACTGTACTCGGCGGGCCGTTACCATAGACTGTAAAATAAAGGCTGTGACGCAGGCACTTGTACACTTGGTGTTACGGGACTTTTTCTTCTTACGAACTTCGGAAGAACAACCCTAAGAAATCTGCCCGCCGGATTCATGAACGCGGGGAAATGTGTTCTTAAACCGCCAAAGTGTTCTCAGCTGCGCGCCCCCGATGAGGAATGCCACTGATTCTTAAATGGAACGCGCGTGCTCGTACACCTGAATTTGCATACAGACACGCCCCGCCAGCTCCTTATAAGGGCAACCACAGGGCCGTGTGCACACAGATGGAGGTACTCTTGCAGGGAGTCGAAAAAATAAATACACACATAATAAATAAATACACACATAATAAATATATACACATAATAAATAAATAAATACACACACACAGAAATAAATACACACATAATAAATAAAGAAATAAATACACACATAATAAATAAAGAAATGTATACACACATAATAAAGAAATAAATACACACATAATAAAGAAATAAATACACACATAATAAATACACACAATGGCAAAAATTAACGACACCCTCACCCAAATAAACAGAAAGATGTTTGAGTATTACTGAAGTGATGTGTTTAGTTCCTGAGATAAATGGTAAACTGTATCAAAGAATAGTGACAGTCAAATTAATGTTGAAAGGCTTTATTTGGCCTACATCCATGCAATCAATTGTTGTCTGACTTGGACAGCGGGTCTGTTGTCCGGGCCCAGGAATGGGTCAGGACGCACATCCTGGTGAGGTGGTTGGTGAGGTGGCTGGAGGGCTAGTGGTACACCACTTTTCATGGCAATGTTGTGCAGGACGCAGCAGGCCATGATCATTCTACACACCTGAAACGATGAGAAAATGGCCACAATTAATAACATGCAACAAATGATTGTATTAGGCTGAGGTGGGCGCTCTAATGTTATAGCACGAATGGATACAATTTCTCCGCTGTTGCCTTCATACACACCTTCTCCGGTTTGTACAGCAGCTTGCCACCTACTGCGTCCAAACACATCCAGCGTCTCTTCAGCAGTCCGATGCTGCGCTCGACGGTGGAACGTGTACGCGCGTGGCTCTCATTGTAGGCCACCTCCTGCTCCGTCTGAGGGTTGGTGAGTGGGGTCATCAACCAGGGGGCCAGCGCATATCTGCGATCTAATAAAACAAGTCATTAGAAGAATAGAAGCCTACTGTTGCTGGAAGATACTTACCAATTAGCCATTCGTCTCTAGCGTCTCCTTGCTCGAGGTGCACACCCACAGAGCTGTTTTGTAGGATGTAGGAGTCATGTGCACCTCCTGGGAAGCGGGAGACCACGTTGAGCAGGTGGTTGTGGGCGTCGCAGATGATTTGGATGGTGATGGAGTGGTATTGCTTTCTGTTGAGAAATGGAAACGGATCTGGGGAGGGTGCCTTGATGCGCACGTGCGTCAATTGCGCCGATGGTGTTGGGCAGACCAGCAATGGCATTGAATCCTCTCATGACTGGGATCTGTTGTTGTGCAGTATATGGGAATTGTATGTATTGTGTGGCCAGTGTTATGATTCCATCCACGACTCGATGGAGGGCGCAGCTGATGGATGGCTGCGATATGCCCACCCTGTCTCCTAGCTCCCTCTGGAATGTCCCAGTGGCTAAAAAGCCCAAGGTGGAGAGTACCTGGACATGTGGTGGCACAGGGTTTGAGCGTCTGGTCCGGCTCGTCAGTGCTGGCTCCAGGGTGTTGCACAGCTCCATTAGGACAGGTCTTGGGAGCCTGAAGCGTCCCACCAAGTATTCATCGCTCTCTGCGAATAGGTCCGCATGGTCGCGGTACTGGCGCTCCCTCCTCAGCGCACGATCAGCGATAGCTTCCAGCAGCAGTAGGTATGCCATATTGTGTGTGTAGGCCGAGGGTGCAGACTTGGCCCTTTAAAAAGCTGGATTGATCACTGATTATTGGATGGCATGGTTAAATTTACATAATGGATGTTCAAGTCCACATGCAAGTTCAAGGTTTTATTTGTCACATGCAACATCATACCAAAGATGAGCAGTGGAATGTTTCTCCACTGGCTCTTACAATGTACACACTAAGCAAGGTAAAGAAAATACTGTCGAACCAACGATGAAAAATAACAACAGAGAACAAGACAGCTGAGAGCAGATTCAATTGTAAAGTTGAGTTAAATACATGAGTAGGCTACTTGTGGATCTTGATATGCCCTATGTATATTATGTAGGCCTATATGATATATTTTAGTTATGGATATTCACATGTCCATTCACAGAATGTAGATGTGTCAATTCTATTCCACTATGGCTATATCCACGCAATTGAGTTTAGTGCTTATTTATTTATTCACTGCCATTTGCAGTGTTCGTGTCGTGCTTTTATTTATTTTAGGACATCACGATGCCTCGTAGAATCATGACTATGCATGTGAGTTAAGAAGAAATTTCTTCTTAACTTTTTGTTACCTGCGTTCGAGAATGAGGTCCAATGTTCTTTGTAGTGTATATTGGGTGTGTTCCTTATATGTGTTATTTGTGTTATGTTGTGCCACCTTTGGGTAAAGGTGCGTTGCCTGAAGTGACCCCCAGTCGGCGGTTGTTCATTTGGGTGGGGCTGTGAATCAAGGTTGTACCTGGAGTCGTACGGTGTATGGGGCTCAGGGCAACATAAAAACTACTCCTGTCATTAGTGATGGGCAAAAAAGTTCATTTCAGTGATTCGAATCACGAGAATCAGCTCGTTCAAAAGATTCGTTCACCGAATGTTCAGTGGGCGGAGCTCCGACTGCGTACTGCAGAGTCCGACTCACACACTGTAGACATACACTGTTGCAAGCAAATGTCCTGCATTGAATTATTAGCGTAAAAACATCATTAAAGAATCCAAAAGTAAAAGTACTCATTATGCAGAATAGCCTATTTCACAATAATATATACATTATTGGATGATGTTTTAATTGCTTTAATGGTAAACGTGAAGCTAATTTTTATTTCTTTATATTGTGGGGAACCATAATGTATATAATTCACCTTGTGATTGTTTAGGGTGGGGGAACTGTTTAGGTAGGTTGTTTTTTTTGGACTAATTAAGGGGGCTGCACCCGAGTTCTCTGCCTGTTAATTTAGTGCGTGCAACTAACATTTGGTTTGTCCAAATGGAAAATAAAGTTTGGAGTTCCATTCTTAATACTCCACCTCCGACTCCCGTTCTTCGGCACAACACTGCTGACCCCGACGTTTTCGAAGAAGAAGTTTCCGAAAATATCATGGCAAGCAGCGATATTTTTATTAAACTGCCGGAGTTCTGGGAGCGCGATGCTAGGGCATGGTTCGCGCATGTGTCGGCGCAGTTTGCCTGTCGCGGAATAGTCGACGATGAAAAAAAGTATTACCACGTAGTGGCAGCGCTAGGGAGCTCCGCGGCGTCCAGGTTGGTGGGTTACATTGCGAAACCTCCGCGCCGAGACAAGTATGAGGCGTTCAAAGCCCACCTCCTAAAGACTTTTGAATTGTCCACTAAGGAGAGGACTCGCCAGCTTTTCGCCATTCAAGGCCTGGGTGACAGCAAACCATCCCAGCTCATGGAGAAGATGCTGAATCTACTGGGGGAGGAACGTCCCAATTTTTTGTTTATGGAAATGTTCCTACGCCACATGCCGCCCCGGGTTCAGACAGCGTTGGCCAACACTGTCATTACAGAACCTCGCGCCCTAGCTGAGGAAGCAGACCGTTTTTTCCTGGCGGCCCAGCAGCCCGGTCCGGACGTATTTCCCCCTTGCCAGTTAAGAGGGCGTGGAACGCTGCAGCTCCGGACCGGGGTGGAGAGACTGGCCTGTGCTTCTACCACGCACGGTTCGGTGGCAAAACGAAAAGGTGCCTTTCCCCCTGCAGCTACAAGCCGACGGGAAACGGGGGAACCAGCGCTCGGTAGTGGCCCTGAGTGTTGGTGATGCAAGCAGGCTGCTCTTCGTCAGTGACAGTATCTCTGGTAGCAGGTTCCTTTGTGACACCGGCGCTCAAAGGTGCGTTATTCCTGCTTCGGAGGAGGACGTCACTCGGGGGGGAGGGCGGGGGCCGCAGTAGGCTAACGGCAGCTCCATCCGCACATATGGCGTGGCCTGTTGAACTATGTTTGGGGGGGCAACGGTTCACCTGGGGGTTCGTCACAGCGGACATCACTTTTTCCCTCCTAGGTGCGGATTTTCTGTGTGCCCATGGACTCCTAGTGGACGTTAAGAACAGCCGCTTGGTCGATGCCCTAACCTTCTCCTCCCTCGCATGTACGCGGGGCGAGGCGGAGTACGACGGTCTGTCAGGATCACTGTCAGGGGCGGACAGGTACCTCAGCCTGCTCGCTGAGTTTCCTGAACTGACGCTGCCTACCTTCTCTGCGCCCACCACCAAGCACGGGGTAGAGCATCATGTCACCACGGAGGGACCCCTAGTCTACGCCAGGGCCCGGCGACTCAACCCCGACAAACTCGCAGTAGCGAAGGCGGAGTTCTCGCACATGGAGCACCTGGGGATCATCCGCCGTTCTGACAGCCCTTGGGCGTCCCCTCTTCATATCGTCCCCAAGCCCAACGGTGGTTGGCGCCCGTGTGGTGACTACCGCCGCCTCAACGAGGCGACGACACCTGACCACTACCCAGTCCCGCACATCCAAGACTTTTCGGCGCACCTGGCGGGTAAGCTGGTTTTTGCTAAGGTGGACCTGGTGTGGGGATACCACCAGGTGCCTGTGCATCCACTGGACATCCCCAAAACGGCGGTAATCACGCCTTTTGAGTTGTTCGAGTTCCTGCGGATGCCATTTGGGCTCAAGAACGCCGCTCAGACGTTCCAGCGCCTGATGGACTCTGTTCTACGGGACATGCCTTTTGTGTTTGTCTACCTGGACGACATACTCGTCGCCAGCGCCTCGGAAGATGAACACCTGTCTCACCTTCGGGCCCTCTTCACGAGGCTCAGCCAACACGGGCTAATCATCAACCCGGCAAAGTGTCTGTTCGGGTTGTCCACCATCGACTTCCTCGGGCACCGCATCACCAAGGGTGGAGCGGCTCCCCTTCCGTCGAAAGTGGACGCTGTCATGGCTTTTCCTTGCCCGCACACGGCCCAGTCGCTCCGGGAGTTCCTGGGGATGGTGACCTTTTACCACTGTTTCATCGCCCGGGCGCCCACATCATGCGGCCGCTGTACGAAGCACTGAAAGGCAAGTTCCCCAACCAAGCCATTAGCTGGACTGCGGAGACTGAGGCTGCTTTTGTGGATGTCAAATCCGTGCTGGCTCAGGCTGCTCTGTTAGCACATCCGTCACCCACAGCACCCATTTCTGTCACCACCGACGCGTCGGACTACGCCGTGGGCGCCGTACATGAGCAGTGGGTGGGGGGCGCCTGGCAGCTGCTCGCCTTTTTCAGCCGCCAGCTGACACCTAGGGAGCGCAAGTACAGTATTTTTGATAGAGAACTCCTTGGACTCTGGCTCGCCATGCGGCACTTCCGGTTTTTGCTGGAAGGCCGTGAATTCACGGCCAGCTCTCTTACATTTCGGAGTTCACTACGGACATCCAGCACGTTGCTGGTAAGTCCAAACTCGTTGCTGACTGCCTCTCCAGGGCCATTGTCGGTACCATCCAGTTGGGCCTCGACTATACCCGCATGGCGCCGGACCAAACCGCGGACCTGAAGGCGGCGGACACGGGGCTGCATCTGGAGGATGTGAATTTCGGTGACACGGGTCGGGCACCACACTGCTGTGTGACATCTCCACGGTTCAGCCGCGACCGGTCGTCCCCAGTAACTGGAGGCGCCCCGTGTTCGAGGTGCTGCACGGCCTTTCACACCCTGGCAGGAAGCCGTCGGTGCGGATGGTAGCAGCTAAGTTCGTCTGGCGGGGGCTCAAGAAGGACGTGCAGACCTGGGCCGACACATGCGTGGTTTGTCAGCGCGCCAAGGTTCACCGCCACACTAAGGCCCCCCTAGAACGTTTCCTTGTGCCTGAGAGGAGGTTTGATCATGTCAACATTGATCTGGTTGGTCCACTGCCCTCCTCTCACGGTTTCACCTACCTCCTCACGATGGTGGACAGGACGACCCGCTGGCCGGAAGCGGTCCCGCTCACGACAACGGAATCTGCTGACGTGGCCCGGGCGTTCATTGGGAATTGGGTAGCCTGTTTCGGCACCCCGTCCGACCTCTCCTCAAATCGTGGCTCGCAGTTCACTTCTGAGCTCTGGAACGCCGTGGCCGAGGGTTTGGGGGTTATGCTCCACCGTACCACCGCTTACCACCCTCAGGCCAACGGCCTCTGCGAGCGTTTCCATCGCTCGATGAAGGCGGCCCTCAAAGCCAGCTTGACGGACGGGAATTGGCTCGACAAGCTTCCGTGGGTCATGCTGGGCCTCAGAACCACGCCTAAGGAGGACCTACAGTGCTACTCGGCCGAGCTGGTCTACGGTCAGCCGTTGCGGGTCCCAGGAGAATTCGTCCCCAGCTCAACTGCCCCCTGGTCAGCGGCTACCCAGCGTGCCTCCCTACTGGACAGCGCTAGGGACTTTGCACCGATCCCCACTGCTCAGCATGGCACTCCGGTGTCCCGGGTGCCCATGGGTCTGCGCTCGGCGGGGCACGTGTTCATCCGACACAACGCTCATCGGGGCCCCCTGCGTCCCCCTTACGACGGTCCTTTCCGCGTCTTGGAGCACGGGGCCAAGCACTTGGTGGTGGACGTGGGGGGGAGGGCCGAACGCATCTCGGTGGACCTGCTCACCTGGACTTGGACCGGCAATTGGAACTGGCTCAGCCTCCGCGACGGGGGCCGGCCCCCGGCCTTGCCCCCTTTCGCCAACCCGGGTCCTGCGGTTCCTTTCCCGACCCCCCGCCGCCGTGAGCCGGTACCGGCCACCCCTGCGGCGTCCCACTCCCCGGCTTCCGTTCGCCGGTGTCGTACTTTGTGTATGGGTGAATTCTGGGGGGGCTTGTGTGGGGAACCATAATGTACATAATTCACCTTGTGATTGTTTAGGGTGGGGAAACTGTTTAGGTAGGTTGTTTTCCCCTACGGACTAATTAAGGGGGCTGCACCCGAGTTCTCTGCTGGTTAATTAACGTTTGGTTTGTGCAAATGGAAAATAAAGTTTGGAGTTCCATTCTTAATACTCCGCCTCCGACTCTCGTTCTTCGGGACAATATTTTATATACTATTTTACTGCATAATTATTATACACTACTGCATAGTTGATGTGATAACAATTTATGTATTGATTGTAATTTGTACTGCTAATTTTAATCTGCATTGCGAATCACCTACTGAGTTCTGCGAATCATTCACGGCGTGAATGATTTGTTCAGCAGCAGAACTGGTAAGTGAACGTGATTCGTCCTGCGAACCAGTTCTGCTGAACGAATCATTGAATGATTCGTCCCCTGCGTGATTCGTCCCCTGCGAACCAGTTCTCCTGTGCTGAACGAATCATTCAATCATTCGTTCATCACAGCAGAACTGGTTCGCAGGACGAATCACGTTCGCTCACGGCAGTCCCTCCCCCTCCCTGCACGCTGCCAACTGTTATCAGCAGGATGGGGAGGGTCTGGGTGCCCTGGGTGTGGCTCCACACCCATAGCGGCTACCCCTGGTTCAGCCCAGCCGATCAGGAGGACCTTACCCTGTATGCCTTCCTGCGTGCACTGTCCCCAGAACACCTGCAACAGCATGTAAGGCTGGCTGCACCCCAGTCGCTCCACGATGCTCTGCAGAAGGTGGAGGCGATCTACCAGAGCCGTGCCACCCCCCAACGTGGACCCTCTGCCTGCCCACACATCAGAGTGGCAGGCCACAAGCTGGGAGAGGAGGATGAAGATGATGGGGATGGGTAGCCCGTCTGCCAGGTGCCACCCTCCATTCCCCAGGCCCAGCAATGACCAAAGCGGGCTATCACCCGCTGTCATCAGTGTGACAAGCCTGGTCACCTCGTCCGGGACTGTTCGGCCCCCGTGCCCACGACTCACTCCCGGCCGCCATCGGGAAACCTGCTACCAACCCAATTGCCCCTCCAAGGCCGATGCACACTGGTGCACACAAACCTGTTTGAGTCCGCATTGGGGGCTGGGAGATGGTGCATGAGGTCTGGCTAGCCCACATACAGGACCCATGCATCATCGGCCTGGTGCTGCTGGCCTGTTGGGGGGCCCAGGTCGATGTGCCCTGGGCCAGGCTCACCGTTGGATCCGAGACCGCTCCACCCCAGCCTGGGGAGGAGAGCTCGGCAGAACTCCCGCCAGAAGGCTACGGCATCACCATCTGCCACCAGGGTGGTCTCTGCACCAGTGGCAGCAAGACACAGAGACAGCTCCCAGAGGATGCCAACGGCCGGTCCGGCAGAGCCGGCCTCCAGGACACTTGGCAGACTAGGTCGTTCAGGTGGGTTGGCTATGGGGTGACCACGGGGGCCCCCGGGGGGCACAAAGGCTCATGGGAGTTGGGAATGTTGATGTTAAGTTCGAATTTAGGTTAGAAAACTATGTTTGCATGTTCTAATCATAGTATTATTTGTCGTCTGTTTTTTGTGTGTTTATCTGTTCCTTATCTGTGTTTATCATTTGTGTTATGTTGTGCCACCGTTGGGTAAAGGTGTGTTGCCTGGAGTGACCCTCAATCGGCAGGTGTTCATTTGGGTGTGGCTGTGAATAGAGGTTGTACCGGGAGTTGTGCGATGTATGGGGCACAAGTCATGGTGTTCTCATTCGCTCCCTCTGTGGTGCTCGCCACAATATATATTATAATCATATATTATGTCCCCCTCATCTGAACTGCCATTCACAATATTTTACACATGATTAACAAGTAATTAGAATTGAGTATCATCTGATGCTATATGAGGTTGAGGGTTGAATCTGTCATCTTTTAACCATTGTGATTCTTATTGAAAATGCTGCATATTCACCTTGTAACTTGTATTAACTTTGTAAATAGCTGAGGTGATTTTATGTCTTTTTGCCTCCTTGCTGTGACAAACAGCCAGCTAAACAGCGGCGTCGCTGTAACGTCCTGCTACACAGAGGGGGTACTGTAGAGGTTCTAGATCTCTAGTGGAAAATTATCAGGTACTAGTCGAGCAATGGAAAAGCGGCTTAAGTAACATAGTCGAATGTAACTTTAACGTCAATAATGTTGGCCTGGCCCCAAAAGGGCACAAAGAGCGCACATGACACCACACCAGAACAT
Organism: Coryphaenoides rupestris; assembly: GCA_002895965.2. Lineage (NCBI taxonomy): Eukaryota > Metazoa > Chordata > Actinopteri > Gadiformes > Macrouridae > Coryphaenoides > Coryphaenoides rupestris. Next base: position 171,262 of record PIJE02000425.1, read on the forward strand.
ACTGTAAATAGAGAATAAATACATGTGTTGTGAACATCATCTAGTATATTTTATTAACTGTAGAAATGTAGAATGTAATACATGTCGTTCACAGTAGTAAATGAACCACATTATCCGTCGGCTATAGCACAACAAAGTACGAAATAACAATAAACATAATTAAAACAGACATAAAAGCGTAAAAGCAAACAAAAAAGCGAGGGAAAAAAAAGACGCTCTACTGTTCGCGCATGGTGGGGTATGAAGATGACGCGCAGATTACGGACCAAAAACGCTTTCGCGCCCGGAAGAATCGCGGCTGTTCGATTTATCTGAACGTGTCTGAGGGCTTCTAAAAAACCCTTGCAGATGAGTCCAACATCAAATTTGCCCAAGACCGAACCATTGATCCTGCTCTGCTGTTCCAACGATTTTTCTGATTATGTTGAAAACCGGACACCTTTCACTGGAAGATGTAATGAGCTATGAGCTCAGCCCATTCCCTGCAGCCCTGTTTGAAGCCAAAGAAATCTTCCGTAAAGCCGACAAGCCCCAACTAGCACAGGCAGCAAATTATGCAAGAAATCAAACAAAACTGTCCTGGATTCTACCCCACCAACTGAACATTATGTCCTTGATGGTGGCTCCCTGGTTCATCGCTTGCCATGGAAAAGGGGTGACAGTTATGGTGCCATTGCACAGTGATATGCCGACTTCACCATATACCATTATGGTAAAGAAAATGTAGTTTTTGATGGTTATAGTGAAGGTCCTTCCATCAAAAACAATACGCATCAGCGACGTGGACAAAACGGCCACCCGATCGTTATCGTCAATGCAAAAACTGAGTTTGTGGGAAGAAAGGATGATTCCCTCTCCAGATCTTGTAACAAACAAGGACTTATTCATCTTGTGACTGAGGAACTGCAGAAGAAGGGCTGCACTGTTATCAACGCATCAGGGGATGCAGACGTGGACATTGTCCAGGTTGCAATCAAGGCGTCACAACATCACCCCACGACCTTGATAGGGGAAGATACAGACTTACTCATTCTTCTTCTCTCCTATGCCAAGACGAACAATAGAGGCCTCTATTTTCGTTCGGACAAGTCCAAAGTTCCTAAAGTGTATGAGATGAAACAAGTCCTGGATAGTGACTTGTGTTCTCAGTTGCTGTTTATTCATGCTTTCACAGGATGTGATACAACTTCATGCATTTTTTGTGTTGGCAAAAAGTCAGCGTTCCAGAAACTTGTGAATGGTGAATCGACCATACAGACCTGTGCAAATGTGTTTCTGCTCCCAAATCAAGCAAAACATTTCATAGAGGACCTTGGGAGCAAGGCGATGGCGGTTATGTTTGGTGGCAAGAATACGATTCACTTGCATCTTTGCACTACAATCTTCTTAGCAAGAGAATTGTGTCTGCCAAGTCATTTGTTACCCCAGAACATCTCTCTCCTACAGAGTCCTCGACTAAATATCATTGCCAAAGAGTTTATTACCAGATCATGGTGTGGATTGAAATGAAGAGTGACATGAATCCGGTGGATTGGGGATGGAAATTGGAGGAAAATCGGGTTGTGCCAGTTATGACCAATAAAATTGCTGCCCCAGAAAACCTTCTGCAGATGGTCCACTGCAATTGCAAAACTGCGTGCCGAACACAACGGTGTAGTTGCAGAGGATATGGACTACCATGCATGCCTGCTTGTGGACCATGTCAAGTCGAAAATTGTGAGAATCCACATAATCAACCTTTATGGGAGGAAGAGTGTGACAACTAATTTGCCGTACCGCGCGGTACCGTGACCGTGGAAAAGGGGCATAAGCTTCTGCATTTTTCCCATGGTATCCCTTTCGTGTTCATCTTTTTCATTTTTCTTTTTTCTTTTTAGAGCTCCACTCTCGTACCTCCGAGTCCTATCCGCCATGATCAGTGATAGCGGATAGCGCGCCAAAGATGATGCCCCTGCCCTGACGTCCACGTAAACCTCTCCATTGGCAGAAGCGTAAACCAATCAACAAAGCTAAATATGACTGACATATAATTAAACACCTCATACATTGGAGCGTCCAGTAGGCGCCCAAGTTGAACGTAATTTGTGAATTCGATTTAAAGGGGCCTCGGCCAGTCCAGCGGGCGGAATATTACTTTGAATTTAAAAAAAAATAATGAAATTCATTAAATGTATTCATACATTTGGATTAATTTCGGGGCCCTTTGTAGCCCGGGGCCCCTGGGCTCAAGCCCAGGGTAGCCCATGCATAAGTCCAGCCCAGGGCATGTGGAAAAAGGAGAAATGTCCAATTGGAAAATGTTCTTCACTTTTAACATAAATATGCTTACAAATTACTTTAACACATAATTGTACATGTAATCACTTCACTGTAATTTATATATGCTAATTGGATTCCTAGATCACCAAAACATGGGGTTAGGCACCAAAATGACTTGTCTAGGATGAATAATGAAGGAGTAATGGTCTTTTAAGGAACTGGCAGTGGCCATCTTGAAAATTTGACCTTTCTAGTCGTCAGATTTTGGTAGACTTTTGATATGTTATTAAGTACACCTGATACTACCAATAAACCATTGAGAAACCTTTTGTTACAATTTGTTTATGGTCAAACCATATTTGCAGCTGACTATTCCATGCTTCCTTTCTTACCAACTTTAGCACAGAGTACATTGGACCATCCTTTACGAAAGGAAAATATATAGTGGCGTCCTACTATTTCTTGCGGCAGCCCATTCGTCTGTTCACGGAAACAACCCATCATATTACATAATTGCCTCTGCATTCGATTATTATTGGTTTTAGTAATAACTTAATTAATAAATAGCTCTGAAAGCAGAAGCAGACATTCAATGTAAAACTATAAGCAAATATAGTCCCAGTGAGGCCACCCCAGTCCCAGGGGATTATGAAATGTTCCAAATATTAGTAATTGTTACGAATAAATATTGAGTAGAAGCAGATTACTTCACAACTGCATTGATCATGTACTCACACACACACCAAATGCCCCTATATTGCAATCCTTACGGTAAATCAATCTCGTCCACTCTAAGGCTTACGGTAAAATATCCTTCCCACACTGTTCCCCCACCACTGCCTCACTGTTTGGTTGACCTGGTGCCGACGAGATTCAGACACGGAGGAATGGACATTATAGTTTAGGTACCGGTATGTGCAAACTTGTTGAAATGAGCCATGTAAGCGTCTCTCTCTGTCTCTGTCTCTCCCTCTCTCTCTCTCGCACGCACGGAATACGAGCGTGCCAAGTTGTGTGAATTGTGAGGTATTCTGCTGCTTGAATGACACACAGACAATCCAAAACTTGTTTTGTTTTATTTTCTAATAAAAAAAATATATAAACATAAAACATACGGGGCTCTCGGACGCCCAGGTCAAACACCGCCCATGGAAGAAAATGTTTGTTTTAAAGACTTGGCTAATGATCGCTGTTAATTCAAGTTCAATTGTACTTGTGTTCTTTTTGATTTTAGTTACAAAATATTCGCTGGTAGTTTTAAGTAAAAAATCTTATCTCGGTGGAATTTCACCCAACTCTTGAAATAATAGAAAATATAGATAATAAACAAAACAGATAATCACGTGAATGCATGTTATTCATAATGCCGGTAAACAGCTACGCTGAAGTATTCATACAAACAACGGCGTAGGCTACTTGCATAAGCTACGACGTAGGTACGGACACACAGTAGAACTATACATTGAGTGAGATACACTGATGTAAGATGAGGAAACTTTCATGCCTTTTTGCACACGATCTTGACATCAGCCACCAAAGAGGTTCAGGTAATGAGTAGATATGTCTATGTATGTCTATGTATGTAATGATGATGAAGCTACATGGCAGAATAGTGTTATTTGTCATAGATTATATCGTCATAAATGACTTCTATTGATACCAAGGATGTTCTACTTATAAAAAAACCCTGCTTTATACAATCGACTTTTTAATGGGGGCATATCGTTATTGTGAATTTCCTAAACTAACTTCAACATTTTCATATTTTCCAAGGTTGACAGGTATGGAGGCTTCTCATGGCACGTCAGATGTATCTTGGTGGGATCGAGCTTCAGCTTTAAAATGAAGCCAGTTGTGCGTCATTGAGTCCGTGATCCTGTAGTTTTGGAAAGTGTCACATTGTTTATGACATTGAGAGTTATAACACATTGTGTCAGTTTATCACGTCATCAGTCACGATTTTACTCAAGTAAAAAGTGAAAAGTACAGGCTCTGAAATGTACTCAAAGTACAAAAGTAAAAAGTAGCCATTTTAATTCTTAATATATTTAAAATAATAACCTTAACGTGGACCAATATTAACGTGGCTCACAAAACTTTTGACACTTGAAACTTTTGGACTCTTTTGTCATAGTATGATGGTTACTGACGCATACATAATAGTTGTAACACACACACACAATGTTGCACAAGACACCTAGGTGTGTGTGTGTATGTTTAGTTCGCGCTAGTTACGTCACGTGTCCCTCGTAATTTATTTTTAAGTCTTTCGTCTCGTTACGTCTGACGTCACATTCGTGAAATCAGAGCTCTTCTAACGCGGATGGACGCACCAAGCGTCTCTTCTATGTGTTGTCAAAAAAAAAAATACTCAAGTAACAGATACCTGAATAATCTACTTAAGTACAGTAACGAAGTATTTGTACTTCGTTACTTGTCATCGCTGGTCTCGACAGCGACGCAGGGCAGGGATGTTGTTTTGAGTCTCAACGGCAGCTTGACGTACTGATCACGTGACACCAACGCTCGCGCAGGGCTGTTACATGTAGTAAACAATATGGCGCTGTCCAGCCTGGCGGAGGGTTAGCAAGCACAAGAAAACATGTTGACATCAAGTTTGCGCTTCAGCGTTAATAATGGCACACAAGTATAAGTGATATCCTCCGAGCAAGTTTAACGTCCATATTACATCGAAAAGGCGTTTGACTGACTGAGCTGTCAAGAAGATCATTTGATAAGCAACGGGTAATGTTATGTGGTCAGGTTAGCTAATCGTAGTTCTGCACTTTATTTAAACCAAACATTAAAAAAGGTACATTGCAGCAGATGACGACGTACTGTTTGGCTTGGCGTCTAAATGTTTCTGAGCAGAATTGAATTGTATTAGATTACCTTCAAATAAAGTAGCCATGTTAAGGGTTATGCCGACATTATCTTCCCATCATTGTTCTACTGTACTGTAGTAAAACACGTGTACAGTTATTTGTAAGATTTGGTCTTCATCCTATACCATTCACAAAGCATTCTTTATTTCTTGTTAGCTCTCCTCGGTCTATGGGCTCGCAGTCCAGTTCTGGGATGTCTGGTGGAAGGGACTCCTCCAGTAGTAACCCAACAGATCAGCCAGAGGCCACAGAATCTAACCAGAGCAGCAGTCGACGCCACAGGACGGCTGATAGGCAATCAACATCAGAGGAAGAAGTCGACTTAGCAGAAGTTCTGGCTTACCTACTGAGGAGGTGAGTTGGGATGAATTGTTGTGCAATAATGCAAGGTCAATTTGTTGTTCACCTTGGCTGGAGGGAAAATGATCTGTGAGACAGGATGGATATTCAAACTAAATGCTTTGGGCTTACTGTAAATGTGCAATTCAAAACTGTAAATGTAGTAATTCAACAGTTAGCCAAAGATTTGACCAGCTGCTGAATTAGTCCTCACAAATTCGGGGGCAGCATCTTACCAGAAAGTTGTCCATCCCTATTTTAACAAACACGGAAATGCACCCTTCCCCCCACCCAAACGCATCACCTGACTGTTTAAAATGAACCTGTGCTATGGTGTCGTGATACGGTAAGCATTACAATTTTTCTGTGTACTTTTGACATGATTGCCAAGGGGTTAGAATACCGATGCTGCAATTATGGCAGATGCCTCTTGAGGTACAAAGTGGTATTACAAAGCGGTATGGGCTGTAATATTTACTTTAGTAAATATATCTGCAACACAATATATATCTATCTTTACTATCTTTTATCGGAAATAAAGTCCCTCTATTTGAAGGTGCTCTAACATTTTTCTCTGTAGAAACGCATGTATCTTTAACAGATATAGCTCACTCTGAAGCCCATGATATGTCATATAATTGCAGCCAGTTAAAAAAACTGGTATGCCGCATCAAACACCTGTACTCGGCACTGGGTGGAGGCATTGATGTAAAAGACCGGACTGATTATTCAATAGGGGCCAGGTGAGGCTGGTCCATGGCAGTGGGGCTACAGGGCTTCAGCTGGTCCAGTCATACTCAGACTCTGATGACGACAGCGATGGAGCTTGGGAGGGCCGTCTGGGAGACCGATACAATCCACCAGGTCTGTCTCTATCGGTCTCTTTCTCACTGTCTCTCTTTTTTTTTTCTGTCTTTCTCTCTCTCTGTCTCTCTCTCTCTCTCTCTTTTGCTCAGTCTCTGCCTCTCTCTGCCTCTCTACCCTTCTCTCTCTGTCTCTCTCACTCTGTCTCTCTCTTTTTCGCTTTCTTTATTTACCTCTCTCTCTCTCTCTCTCTCTCTCTCTCTCTCTCTCTCGATCAGATGAACAATAATTCTGATACCTCTTGTGCCTCTGTGTCCTGTTCCAAGTGGACATACGGCCGGACACACAGGGATTGGATCGGAGTGAGATTCGGACACAGATCATGTTGGCCACGGCGTCCACTGGCATGAAGAGCAGACATAGTTTCACTGACATGCTCACAGAGGCAAGGGAATGCTGATTGTACTACTATGGCTGCACTGAGATGTACACATGCTATGCTATCAGCATGACCATGTTACAGTTGTGACATCTTTATTGTTAAAAAGTAAGTGTGTGTGTGTATGTTTCTCCCTCAGCGAGAGCGAGGCAGGTGTAGAGGCTCCAGTTTTTCCCATGGAGAGTGTAGTCGCATCCGCACACAGTAAGTATGTTGAAACAACATCCTCTTTCCAAAACTCCATAGATGATCGCTGTTCAAATGCCTTTTTTTTTTTTTTTCTTTGAGTTCTGAAGCCGCTTTTTCCACTTTTCCACTCGACTCGGCTCACATTAGAGCTTTTCCACGAGGCAAAAACTGGTACCTAAATAGGGCTGGGTGATAAAACGATCTCGAACCCGGGATCATAACATTTATGTTGATTACAATCGATAAGCCTTGACATTTTTAGTCTATATGGATAGATCTAACAGCCTTTCACGCAGCAGAAATAAACAGCCAATCAGTCTGCCGTTTTTTTTGGCTTGCACAGGCCAATTTCCTACTCCAAGGCATTGTTTACTACCAGCGGCGGCGAAGAAAGCTCTGGAAAGGAGAAGAAAAAATTAGTGAACCCGGCATGAATGAGCGATAGTGAAAGAACACTGACATCCTCATCCAAAGATGAGAAATTTGTGAAGAAAAAGGGCCACACAAAAAGCACTTTCCTTGTCCGTAAAAACTAAGGCAATAAATCTAATTTTGATTCTGATATGAAAGGTGATTGAAAAGAAGCATGGATATCGCTAGTACAGTGTCCTACATTGTACTTTTGTTAAAGCGTATTTGCATTTAAATGTTTACATTTAATTCTAAATGAGTGCTTACATTTGCACTTTTTACTTAGATGTCTACCTCTAAAACATTTAAGATGTAAAAGAAGTTCATAATTAATGTTTTACTGTGGAAATTCCGAATAACTCCAGAAAGACAATTTCTCACGAGACACAAACTTGCGTGTCGTTTATTAAGTAAGCCATCTCAGTGAAACGTCAAACTACAACAACATTTTAAGATGGCGCAGCCAATCACAACAATCGGTGTTACATCACTCCTTAAAGGCACAGTCTCTCTAAACACCGACAGGCAAACCATAACCCTGCATGTAGAATGCATGCACACAACCGTAACCCTGCATGTAGAATGCACACACACAACCGTAACCCTGCATGTACAACGCACGCACACAACCGTAACCCTTCATGTAGAATGCACGCATACGTGCATATGGTGAATTTTGTTATGAGTTGTCTATGTTACTTTATTTTATCTTACACTTGTACTTAAATGTACAGGGCCTTTGTGAGTCACTTGTTGACCTTTTTTGTCTTGATTGTACCTCTACAAACATTTGAGACGTTTGCTGCCCTGCCAAAGGAATTTGTGATCGGTAGTCAGAGCTTTTTGTTTTATTTTCATTATTTTAATAATTTACAAGGCAAGTGAACTTGTATTGTTTTGTTAAGGCACATACAGCATGTTTGCACAGTTAAATGTTTACATTGAAATGTTATTTCTATCAATATACTATGTTCTAAAGTTTAAATAAACTCAGGCTTCAGTCATTATCAGGATATTCTTCAAACGTGCAGCATTAGCAATTTATATATCGTGATAAATATCAAGATCGATCAATATGGGAAAAAATAATTTTACCATATTTTTTGCCATATCGCCCAGCCCTAGTACCTGGTACTTTTATAGTACCCAAGGTGGTACCAAAAGTTGACGTGCAAACTGGGGTTATTAAAATAAGGCGTTAATTATAAAGTAAGTAACAGCTTAAAAAGATTTACGCATATGAATCGCTCTCTATGGCGGAGGTACTTAATGGCCTATTTACGTTTCTCAACAGTCCTCTTAGTGGTACTAAACTACAGTACATTCATAGAATAATTATCGCTATAACTGTTATATGTATTGATTTTTAATCCTGATAGTCGGCGCTGCAAGCCAATGTTTACTTGTACTGCAGTAGGTTGCTTTTGTTAACATGACGGTTAGTTTATTTTAGTTATGGACAGACCTCATAAACTAACATCTCCAAAACATGGATGTATTATAGATCACTCCAAATGCACATTGAGACTCACACACTTAAATATATTATAATAATATATCCCCCTTGTCCGTGATCTGCCATTCACTATATTTGACATATGATTAACAAGTGAAACTCCATTAGAATTGAATGGACAGAGCACAATCTGATGCTATTTGAGGTTGAGGGTTGAATCTTTTCTCTTTTTCACCATGGCAATTCTCATCGAAACTGCTGCATATTCGCCTTGTAACTTGTTGAGGCAATTTTATGTTTCTTTTTGTTTCTTGCTGTGACAAACAGCCTAAATAGTGGCGTCGCTGTGACGTCCTGCTGTACTGAACTGGTATTAAATCTGTAGTAGAAAAGGAGCAGGTACCAGGCGATTCGAGCCTGTACTATGCAGTGGTAAAGCGGCATAACGCGGTTTAATGGGTACTGACTCATGTTTCAGATGGTCGCCTTGGTAATAGGCTTCAAAGTGATTGGTGCATATCCTATTAGTCTTCATTTACGAACTTCTTCGGCCCTGATGTTGGGTTGTGTCGTTACATCCAGCACAAAGTTCCAGGGCATGGAAAACAATTAAAATGTGTTTTCAAGGCAAGTGTAATGGGGGCATATTCTTTATAAGGAAATGACAAACAGGAATGAGTGTTTACTATTAATGTCTAATGTGGAGTTTGATTTTGAATGGGCTCCTATCCGATGTGGGGGTTTTGCTCATACGGTTATCATCTAAATGTTGAAGCAAGCAACCTAAAATCAGCAGTGCATACAAAAGCCTGCATAGGTGTGAAAATACTTCTGATTGTTACACTTGTACTCCACTGTATAGCCATACGGTCACTTTTGTGCTAAATTTACTACCACAGAAGTCACAAAATTCTGACCCAGGAAAAACCCTGCAAACATGTCTCCAGATTGATTTTTACCAAAGATTTGTAACATTCGTTTCCTTAGCTTCCTGCCAAACTACGTTTCCCACAAGCACACATACCATCAGAAAGTCTTCTGTGGACTGTACAGCCATGATGGCAACATGTTCCTCTCTGCCTGCCAAGGTAAGTAATCAATACATTCCACTCTTGGTCTTACTTTTTTTATCAGAATAGCTGCTTACATATAAATTAACCGATCAACAAGAGTTGAACGATACAGCCCTGAACTACCAAGGACGGAGAGTTACCTGGGAGTCTGATATCACAAGATTTCTACAGGACTAAAATTAGGGATGCACAATAAATATAAGTAAATATAATGGGAAATTTCGATTAATGTATTATTCCACTATATAAATTATAGCCGATAATTTGAAACCAATATTGCTTCCAATGACTTAACAAGCACAGCGCGCTATTGTCGCCCTCATGACAGCAAACTGCTGCATTTAGATAGAGCCTACAAGCAATGTAAGCTAGAGAGCCAAACGTGTAATTGCCAACATGGATGTTTTTCACTGTTTCAGAGGGAGACTATGACGTTTATGGCTATTACAGTAGACGGGGTGCTTAGGCTAATGTCATTCCAGGAGTTGGAAGCTGGTGATGCACTGGCTCTTCTAAAAATTAAACTTATCCCGGGGACTATTTAACCTGGAGAGAAAATAAATGAACGTTAATGCTGCATTCTTGGCAACTGGTCAGAAACTAAATATCAACAGTGATTTTTTCACTTTGTTGATTTTATTTTTCCACATTGTTATGATTCCCCCTTGTAAAATCAGTTAATGGAATGTCAAACATGTAGCTTGTGATATACAGCAGCAGCTGGCAATATATTTCTAGAGCAGTTTTTTATTGTAAGAGTGACAAATGCTTATTAAGCAACAATGAATCTATTTGGCCTATTTTATTTAGTTGCGTCTTGTATGCATCATTATACCATTACTTATTCTCATGTTGTCGTGCTGCTGTTTACTGATCAACAAACACACAAGGTGCAGCTGTTACATGTCTCTAATAAACTTTATTATACCTTTATTTCTATATTGAGTGATGCATTTTATTAACAACCTATATTTAATATGTTGACATGTCTGATTCGACAGATTATGTCAAAGCATTTCATTTCGGGAGGGAGACACCGGAGTCGTGGTGATGTGAAACTGCTTTTAGAAAAAGATTGCCCATTGGCATAATGAAGGATAAACAATAATTGTAATTCAGTCGGCATCTTTGAGTTAGAGTTGGTCTTGTGTCGGACCCTGGAGCCTCTTACTGTGGGGAGAGCAAACATGTCAAATATATACTAATCAAGCTCATCCCCGACAGCTGCGTTAATCTCAGGAATTTGCCGCTCCGCCCCCCTTGTTTCACCTGCCAACGCTAAACCACGCCCCCCCTTCATACCACATATTTGGTTAGGTCAGAGGTGTGGAATATTAAATCAACCATCTTTGCTAACTACATCTTAGCCTCTTATATTCAGGTGTGCATGAACTACAGGTTATAAAATTATATTAAAAAAAGGGAAATTATTGGTTATCTTATGTTTATCGGCCACGAGAAGCAGGTGATTATCGTTACCGGTATCTGCTGAAAAATATGAATATCGTGCATAGCTAATGTAGCTTATTAGCTTATAATTAATACTACTCAAAGAAAATGATTAATTATTCAAATGAAAAAAGGTATTAATCTGAATTAATAATAACGGGGCACCACCCTGAAATCAGGGACCAATAACCAGACAGTGGATTAGGTCTCATAAAATATACTAAGCTACCAAATTGGAACTATGATCAATAATTACCATATCAATAGCAAGTAAAGTTTGAAGCATTCTGAGTTCTTTACGCAACAGAGGCTGGCTTCAACACAATATTCAAGAGAAAAACACAAATAGTAATAATATAAGAATGTTTATTAAAGTTGGCAAATGGCATAAAGTATTCCTCAAATTCAATAAGCAATGCACAACCTGAAGTTGTCCGAAGAAGTTTGTGTGTGTGTGTGTGTGGGTGTGGGTGGGGGGTTAGGGGGGGGGGGGGGGGGTCTGGGTCTGGGTGTGTGACAAAGAATGGGGGAGTGTGTGGGGGAGGTATTTCTAACGAAGGGATCTACATGATCAGTGACTCGGTGGGAGGATTTGAATCACCCACTTCTAACACCAATATCAAAACACTAAAACGAGATGTATGCGCTTTGTTAGTAAAAGGGAGAGAAAACCAAAAGAGAGGGGCATGTACAGATCTAACAATTGACGGGGATCCACTCAGACTTTAGATCAAAACATAAGGGAAGGAAGCAAAACGTGTTTACAATATCGTCAGACAATATCAAGAAACACAAAATTATTTAACGCAGATATCTACCTTGCTGGAGATCGCGTGTGTAACAATCATAAGGTGGTTGTTTCTTTCCCAAAGAACTGCTTCGAGTTCGGCAGGGTTGCGTGTTGATGGTCCTGTGGTCCGGTGCTCAGCAGCAGGGCTGGATAGCATCTTTTTTCACTCCCAGTTAAAAAAAAATCGGCTTGTCGATGTCGGGAATTAAAGGGGAATCTATCGCCGTTTATCCTCTTGAAACAAAAGCTTTGTGGTTTGCAGGGTGTCGACCCATGTTCTCGTGATGGTTATTCTAGACTGAGACTTGGCTAAGGTACTACAGCAAGGCCGGTAGTGTTTAAAACGAAACAAGGTACTTTGTCCTCAGGTTTAGCTTCTCTAGTCTAATAACTGAGAATTACCGCTAAAAAACACATAAAAGGAGCAACTGTGCGGAGGTGACTGGCCAGGATCGTGGACGCAAGACCAGGAGCATTTTAATGCATGTATGCATGCATGTCTCCTCCCTGGGAGAGCATGAGTCCTAGGAGCCCCCAGGAGCCCCTAGTAGAGAGTGTGCCCACCTAAAGACTGGGAGAGTCTGAGACCTTCCTGGCTACTACCCCCTGGGGCAGGCCCGGCGGAGTGTCTTTCATCTCCTCCTGGGACACAGACTTCTCTGCGTTTCACTGCTGTGGGGAGCAGCCTTGATCGAGTGTCTTTTCATCTCAGTGGACAGCAGGCTCTGGTGGAGATTTCTTTATCTCTCTTGTGGGGGGCGAAGTGTGATTGGGTTCTTCTGATCTACAATCGAGATCAGACTTTGCGGTGCCTCCGTCCTAGGAAGCATATGGTCCCAACCACCACCTTGGGTGGCTGAGGCCCTAAAGGTATGCTATGCTATCTCTTTCTAACAAATGTACTCCTTGTAAGTCGCTTTCGATAAGTGTCGATAAAAGTGACCAAATGCCCGAAATGTAAATATACCTGCCCAGGAGATGGGGCTTCCAAGCAAAGCCATTTGGCAGCAGCACTCCTCTACGTGAATTACGAAGTGCCCTGCCCGAAACTAGCCAGATATGTCTTGCGTTTCAAAATGTCCCCAATGGATGCGGCCTTAAGATAGCTGCTTAGAAGTGTATTCCGCTAGCTCTGCAACAGCAAAGAGCCAGTAGGAAACCGGGTGTGTAGTGAAGCTCTGTAACACCTATCGACTGTACAACATTTGGATAAACTGGCTTTCGATTTGTGTACATTGGTGAAAAACTATTGCAGTTTTGATTTTACAAACATACAAAATGAGTACACCACTGCTCTTTGGGTCGTGTATGCTATTACATAGTTTTGGTATTTCTTCTCTACCACTTTCAGCTCACACACAATCACAGCGTTGCAGCAACACTATACTGCCCCCGTGCAGACCAGGGGTGTTTAAAAACAAGTTGAAAGTTTACTTTTTAAAACATGATGACGATGGTAGAACAAGACACACGGCCCCCCTGTGTATCTTTATCGGTTCAACCAACAAAAGTATCTGTCTCAATCTGTATTCGAATAGAATACTGGAAGTGGGTGTTGTTTATACTGGAAGTCACATTACATTGGGCTAATTTTGTATTTTCTAAATTAATATTTGTTGCCAATGCAATTTTTTCACACACACCTCTCTGTCACTCGGTTCTGAAAGCAATTCGCATTACTATCTAAACCACATAAGGGGGAAAAACTATCATATTAACTCATTGTGACTGGAACGGAATAGAAGAACATTGGTTATTTACACTCTTTAGAAGAGGTATAAAGAGTGTAATACAAAATCCTTAAAACATGTATGTGGGAGTGTGCGCGTTTGGTGGCTGGCTGGCTTACTTGGCCTCACCTGGCCCAGTTAGATTCTGTGGGGTGGGGTGCAAGCCTGTGGTTATTTTTATTAAATTTTTTATTCTGCTGTTTATTTTATTTATTGTTTTATTCTATTGCTATGCAACCTGGCACAAGAATTTCCTTCGGGATTAATAAAGTTCTATCTTATCTTGTCAACCATCTGCTCCATGTCATTTTACAAACCTTTTACAATAAACCAGACTTTACACCACAAACCTGCCTGTGTCCTTGGAGGAGCCCTGAACTACAAACAAACACAAACCAATACCTCTTTGTAGCAGCCCTTGACATCAAGTTAACTGGAGAGTCTCTGACGGGTGCAACTTATTTATTGCAGCATTCTTCTGTTGATATAGCACCGTGAAACTAGAAAAAGTAACACAAAATGGTTGCACTATTACACAAATATATTAACATCAGTGCAGTACAATTTCCATGTTCACAAATTAAAGAAAGTTACACTAGTCTCTTAATATTAAGATAACATTCAGTGTGTGCAAACTGCATAAACATCTGAAAAACCTTTACAATATTCACTTAAATTCACATATTATTCCAATACAGGAAATAAAGGAATGACAGAAAACATATTTCAGCACAACAAAGAAAACTTAAACGTGTGCGTTATTTGCTTCATTTACAATAAACCAACCATACCTCGCTCCGCTTGCCAAGGGTGCAAGACGAGGGAAAATCAATACAGGTTGCGTTCACCGGACATTCATGGGTCAGCTGCTAACTTGCTTCTCACAGTTTTTACCGCGACTAGGCGCGAGACACGCATCGCCGTGATAGCTGCTGTGCGCTTCCAAAAAGGTACCGGGTAAAACATGAACAAAGGTTCCGGGTAAAACATAAACAAAAGGTTCCGGGGCGCAATACAGGTGAACACACAATAGGTCCGTTACACTCTTGTTATTCCACGATGCGGTATATACTGTGCTATTATGACAAAATGAAATAGATTTTTTTGGAAGCAAGTGTAAAGTATATCACGTGGTGTTTCACATGGCCAAATAATCCGAGTTTATCTTGACAATGTATAGGTTCCGAAGTATGTGCTTTTAATGAGGTTGACCTGTATATATGCTACTCATACACATCGAAAACAATAGCCTTTTTTTAAGTATGCCTACTGCCTATAGCCTACTATAGACAAGTCATAACCTTTATGTATTTTAATGGATAGGAATATCATGTTTTACTTAATTTCAAATACTCATGTTTTAAGATGTGCATACCATAATAGCAATGTATGTTATATGCACCCCCTACCAAACTCATATGAAGGTTATTATCGTTAATGAAAACTAATGGAAAAACGAAAACTAGGTGTGAAAAAACATTTTCGTTAACTGAAATAAAAATCTAAACAAGGCTTTACAAAAAAACGATAACTAACTGAAACTGTATTGTGTCTTTACAAAACTAACTAAAATAAAATACAATTATATAGAAAATGTCTTTAGTTTTCATCTGTCAATTTATTTCATACATAGCCTAAGTCTATCTTCCGCTGTGCCACTTTTAGTACACGCCCCTCGCCTGGTATCATGGCGGCAAAAGTCGGGAGAAAGCGACATTTGAGTCCCATTTGGGATGACTTTGTATATGAATGTGTCGCAAATAAGAGCAAGTGCCTTGCAGTGGAAGATGATAAAATATGTGGCGCATTTATCAAGGGGACTTTTTTTTACCTTTTTGAATCTCGCCCCTGACAAATATGGACCGTGGAAACCAGGGGGGCCGCGGCCCAGGTAACTTTTGGAGTCTGATATAATATTTTTTTTGAATAAAAGTTGAGTTGGTTCAAGTACACGGCGCCATTAGCGAAACTAACACGCAAGGCTACATATTACTGTCATAGTCATTTTCTATGGTATGGCTGGACTATTGTGTTGGTTACTTTTGTGTGTTACTGCGCTTGTCTCAAATGTGTGGCTGCTGCTTGAGTATTTACATTTCGCTCTTCTTTTAGTCGACATTTAATCAATGCAGGCAAACTTTTAGCAAGCTATTCATAATAAATCAATTGTCCTTGCCCCTGATGCAGCTTCAGGCTCAGCAGCCCTGTCTCCATACCCCTACATAATGCACACATACTGTATATACTACAGTATCTACCAGAGGTGGGACCAAGTCATTTTTTTGCAAGTCACAAGTAAGTCTCAAGTCTTTGCACTCAAGTCCCAAGTCAAGTCCCAAGTCAAGACAGGCAAGTCCCGAGTCAAGTCCCAAGTCAAGACTGACAAGTCCCAAGTCAAGTCCCAAGTCCTAAACTTTGAGTTTCGAGTCCTAAACAAGTCATAATGCGCTCTTCACCAAATGTAATGCCATTTTAAGGGAGTCGTTTCTTGCCCTTAGGGGGGCGGGGCTAGGGCTAGGGGGGTGTCATAAATCACTTTTGACCCATAATAATCTGGCCTGTAAAGCCCTTTGAGACTCTCTTGTGATTAAGGGCTATACAAATACAATTTAAATGTTTATTGAACATCTACATGAAGCAGCAGAAGTTAAGAGGTAAAAGATACAAGGTAAGACAACTATTAGAGAATTGTGCAATGAGCCGTGAACCATCATGTTAAAACAAGTGCGACTGAACTTAATAAAAAAAACAAGTAGTCCAAACAAAGAAGCAGCATTTTATCTTATTTTACAATTAAATGTATTTTCATTCAAAAGGTATCAATGAAACCCCTCCCCCCTCATACCACACTAACCAATTCCTCTATTTTCTCTGTCCCTCTCTACTGATATACTCTAGACACCTAAAAAAATCCTGCCATAAAGTTACAATCATTTATTATAAGGTGCATCAAAACAATTGCTACTGACCTTCAAGTAGGCCTACAATTTGAACACTGGCCTGAATGTCTGAGAAAAACCATGCAGATCCCAGAGATGGGAGACAAAACGTGATTCATGGAGACTACGTGTGTGTGTGTGTGCGTGTGTGCGTGTGCGTGTGTGTGTGTGTGAGAGAGAGAGAACGTGAAATGCATAAACAGTTTCATTTACCCACAGGGTTGTGCTTTTTCTGTTACCTCAGGGCCCTATGATGCATTGCATTTGCAAAAGACCAAATTGGCCAAAAGTCTGTCAGTCATGTTTCAGTGTCGAGTGGTTCTCGAGAAAATCGCCCCGGTCCGAACGG
Source organism: Coryphaenoides rupestris (assembly GCA_002895965.2). Taxonomy (NCBI): domain Eukaryota; kingdom Metazoa; phylum Chordata; class Actinopteri; order Gadiformes; family Macrouridae; genus Coryphaenoides; species Coryphaenoides rupestris. The sequence goes on from PIJE02000425.1 coordinate 188,374, forward strand.
GCACATTCCAACGGGCACTGCACTAGCATTATTAATTTCATAATCAACTTGTTGGCAAAACAATCTAATTTGTCAACAATCTAACGTTAATATTAGCCTCGACTTACCGTTCTTTGTGCAGCTTCAAATGTCGAACAAAGTTGGAAGTTGTTGTCTGTGATTGTCGACCCGCACGTTTTGCATACAGCAATTCGTTTTTTGTTGACCACCGCGTAGTTTTTATACGCAAACGAAATAATCTTTGGGATCATTTTTCCAATATTGCTCCGTCGTTCTGAATCATAACGTTAGTTCTTCATGGTTCTCTCGCGCAACTTGATTGGATGCTGTCTGTCTGATTGGTTTAAGGTGGATCTGGGAAATGAAGTGTCGATTCGCTGGAAATGTAGTTCATTCAAGAAATGAAGGGAAATGAATTTATTCGCGGCACACTTTTTAAATAACATATTTTTTTTATCTTTGGGCTTGGGGGAAGGTATCAAGTCTTTTCAAGTCAAAAGGCTCAAGTCCAAGTGAAGTCACGAGTCATTGGTGTTAAAGTCAAAGTCGAGTTGCAAGTCTTTTTGGATTTTGTCAAGTCGAGTCTAAAGTCATCAAATTTGTGACTCGAGTCTGACTCGAGTCCAAGTCATGTGACTCGAGTCCCACACCTCTGGTACTGACTGGTCCCAAAGTCATCTGACAAAACAACAAACACCTCCAACACCATCTTGCACCTCCAACAACTGTCTAAAGAATGGGAAATATGTAACCTATTTAAATTATACTTAATTCCATCCATCCATTATCGTCCGCTTATCCCGGGTCGGGTCGCGGTGGCAGCCAGCTAAGCGGGGCCCCCCAGGCTTCCTTCTCCCCAGCCACACTCTCTAGTTCCTCCTGGGGGATCCCGAGGCGTTCCCAGGCCAGACGAGATATATAATCTCTCCAGCGGGTTCTGGGTCTGCCCCGGGGTCTCCTCCCAGTTGGACGTGCCCGGAAAACCTCCAAAGGGAGGCGCCCGGGGGGCATCCTAATCAGATGCCCGAACCACCTCAGCTGACTCCTTTCGATGCGGAGGAGCAGCGGCTCTACTCCGAGCTCCCTCCGGATGTCTGAGCTCCTCACCCTATCTCTAAGGCTGAGCCCAGCCACCCTGCGGAGGAAACTCATTTCGGCCGCTTGTATCCGCGATCTCATTCTTTCGGTCACTACCCAAAGCTCGTGACCATAGGTGAGGGTTGGAACGTAGATGGACCAGTAAATCGAAAGCTTCGCCTTCCGGCTCAGCTCCCTCTTCACCACAACGGACCGGTACAGCGCCCGCATCACTGCAGACGCTGCACCAATCCGTCTGTCCATCTCCCGCTCCATTTTGCCCTCACTCGTGAACAAGACCCCGAGATACTTGAACTCCTTCGCTTGGGGCAGCAACTCACTCCCAACCCGGAGGGAACACTCCACCGAACCATGGCCTCAGACTTGGAGGTGCTGACTCTCATCCCGACCGCTTCACACTCGGCTGCAAACCGCCCCAGTGCATGCTGGAGGTCACAGTCTGATGTAGCCAACAGAACCACATCATCTGCAAAGAGCAGAGATGCAATTCTGAGGTCCCCAAACCGGACACTCTCCTCACCTCGGCTGCGCCTTGAGATTCTGTCCATGAAGATCACGAACAGAACCGGTGACAAGGGGCAACCTTGGCGGAGTCCAACACCCACTGAGAACATGCTTGACTTTGTGCCGAGAATACGGACGCAGCTCGCACTTTGTTCGTACAAGGACCGAATGGCACATACCAACGGCCCCGGTACCCCATACTCCCATAGTACCCCCCACATGATTCCCCGGGGGACACGGTCATAGGCCTTCTCCAAGTCCACAAAGCACATGTAGACTGGATGGGCAAACTCCCATGCGCCCCCCAACAACCCTGCGAGGGTAAAGAGCTGGTCCACTGTTCCACGGCCAGGACGGAATCCGCATTGTTCCTCCTGGAGCTGAGGTTCGACAATCGGCCGGAGCCTCCTTTCCAGCACCCTGGAATAAACTTTCCTGGGGAGGCTGAGCAGTGTGATACCCCGATAGTTGGAGCACACCCTCCGGTCCCCCTCCACACCTGGCGCCTTGCCACTGAAGAGCTTTTTGACTACTTCAGCGACCTCTACCAAGGATATGGGTGAGACTTCCCCCGAGTCTTCAGACTCTGCCTCTTCCCCAGAGGACGTACTGGTCGGGTTCAGGAGCTCCTCAAAGTGTTCTTTCCACCGCCCGACAATATCCTCAGTCTGGGTCAGCAGTTCTCCTCCCCGACTGAGCACAGCCTGAGCCAAGCCCTGCTTTCCCTTCCTGAGTCGCCGGACAGTTTGCCAGAACCTCCTTGAGGCCAACCGAAAGTCCTGCTCCATGGCCTCCCCGAACTCCTCCCACACCCGGGTTTTTGGCCTCCCGGTACCTGTCTGCTGTTTCAGGAGACCCCTGGGCCAACCAGGCCTGAAAGGCCTCCTTCTTCAGCCTGACGGCTTCCTTCACCGCTGGTGTCCACCAACGGGTTCTTGGGTTGCCGCCACGACAGGCACCGACAGCCTTTTGACCACAGCTCCGAGCTGCAGCCTCTACAATGGAGGCTCTGAACATGGCCCACTCATGTTCCATGTCCCCAACCTCCCCCGGGATGCACGAGAAGTTCTTCCGGAGGTGGGAGTTAAAGACCCTACGGACAGGGGCTTCCACCAGACGTTCCCAGTTCACCCTCACTACATGTTTGGGTTTACCAGGTCTGTCTGGCAGCCTCCCGCGCCATCTGATCCAACTCACCACCAGGTGGTGATCAGTTGACAGCTCTGCTCCCCTCTTCACCCGAGTGTCCAAAACATGCGGCCGCAGATCTGCTGATACGATTACAAAGTCGATCAGCAACCTTTGGCCTAAGGTGGTCCGGTACCAGGTACACTTGTGAACCACCCTATGTTCGAACATGGTGTTTATGGCCAGTCCATGACTAGCACAGAAGTCCAATAACAAAACACCACTCTGGTTCAGATCGGGCAGGCCGTTCATCCCAATCACTCCCCTCCAGGTTTCTCCATCATTGCCCACGTGTGCGTTGAAGTCCCCCAGTAGAACTATGGAGTCCCCGGACGGAACCCTTTCCAGGATGTCACCCAAGGACTCCAAGAAGGCCGGATACTCTGAGCTGCTGTTTGGTGCGTAGGCACACACAACAGTCAGAGCCTTCCCCCCAGCGACTTGCAGTCGCATGGAGGCGACCCTCTCGTCCACCGGAGAGAACTCCAACACAGCGGCGCTCAGCCGGGGACTTGTGAGTATCCCCACACCCGCCTGGCGCCTCACACCCTGGGCAACTCCGGAGAAGTAGAGGGTCCAGCCCCTCTCCAGGAGTTTGGTTCCAGACCCGGTGCTGTGCATGGAGGTGAGCCCAACCATATCTAGTTGGTACCGCTCCACCTCCCGCACCAGCTCCGGCTCCTTCCCCGCCAGTGAGGTGACGTTCCACGTCCCTAGAACCAGTCGGCGATGACGGGGATCCGCACGCCCAGGACCCCGCTTTTGCCTACCGCCCGGTATACAATGCACCCGACCCCAATGACTCTCCCTGCAGGTGGTGAGCCCACAGGGAGGTGACTCCACGTTGTCTTTTCGGGCTTGGCCCGGCCGGGCCCCGTGGATCCAGGTCCGGCCACCAGACGCTCGCCGACGAGCTCCCCTCCCAGGTCTGGCTCCAGAAGGGTGCCCCGGTTTCCCTTGTCCGGGCGAGGTGACTGTTCTTTCCGGGAGTCTTTTCATGGGGTCTTTCAATCGCTCTTAGTCTGGCCCCTCCCCTGAGACCACTTTGCCTTGGGAGACCCTACCAGGGGCTAATGCCCCGGACAACACAGCTCCCAGGATCACGGGGGCACCCAAACCCCCCCACCACGATAAGGTGGCGATTCTTTGGGGGAACGTTTCTCCATCCATCCATTCGCGTCCGCTTATCCGGGTTCGGGTCGCGGTGGCAGCCGGCTAAGCAGGGCCCCCCAGGCTTCCTTCTCCCCAGCCACACTCTCTAGTTCCTCCTGGGGGATCCCGAGGCGTTCCCAGGCCAGACGAGATATATAATCTCTCCAGCGGGTTCTGGGTCTGCCCCGGGGTCTCCTCCCAGTTGGACGTGCCCGGAAAACCTCCAAAGGGAGGCGCCCGGGGGGCATCCTAATCAGATGCCCGAACCACCTCAGCTGACTCCTTTCGATGCGGAGGAGCAGCGGCTCTACTCCGAGCTCCCTCCGGATGTCTGAGCTCCTCACCCTATCTCTAAGGCTGAGCCCAGCCACCCTGCGGAGGAAACTCATTTCGGCCGCTTGTATCCGCGATCTCATTCTTTCGGTCACTACCCAAAGCTCGTGACCATAGGTGAGGGTTGGAACGTAGATGGACCAGTAAATCGAAAGCTTCGCCTTCCGGCTCAGCTCCCTCTTCACCACAACGGACCGGTACAGCGCCCGCATCACTGCAATTGCTGCACTGATCGGTTAGTCTGTGTAGCTAAAATAAACAGGATTTTGCTGCTTAAACGTATGTATATGTCTATTCATTGATTCACTCGTATACCAAAATCCATTTGAATTATATATATATATACTGTATATATATTAGTGGTGGGACTTGATAAAAATAATGTATCTAATTAATTAGAGGCTTTGTAATTAATTAATTGAAATTAATCGCATTTTAATCGCATATCAATATTAGACACGAGAAGCAACATTTTTCAATTCAAATGGATTTTGGTATACGAGTGATCAATGAATAGACACAGACCAACAGATCAGTGCAGCAATTTTATGAATAATTTCTAACACAATGTACCTAACCTAATGTTACACTAACCCTCCCCACCCTCCCCTACCCACCCAAATATCGTTGGTCAAAATAATAAACAGACCAACAGTTTAACATAAACAGTTTGATCAACATTTTTGTGTGACTTCACAGTAACAACAAACCCATTGGTCTCAGGATACCTCTAAGCCTACTTCTTCTGCTGCTTCTCTTTCAGCCAGTTGCTGAGACAAACTAGCCTGTTTAATTTTTCAGAGCACAAGGCTGCCCTCTTCTTTTACACTGTTACCTGCAAGGGGGAAAAGTCTCTCACAAGGGACAGAAGTGGCAGGGCTGGCCAGATACTTGCGGGCCAGGGCAGACAGCTGTGGATGGGTCCCTGCATGAGTTGACCACCACTGCAGTGGGCAGTCTGTCTTGCTGATGGTGGGCTCTGCTCTGTAGAGGCACAGAGCCCTGTTAGACCCCTCTCATCCTCTGAATCAGAGTCTGAAGCAAACAGCAGGAGTCTCCTCTTCTTTGCTGGCTCCTCTGTGGGTTCTGGAGGGGCTCTGTCGGGTTTTTCTCGCAGCAGTGCCACACCCCTTCTCGCTCTCCTCTTGGTAGACACTTTAAGTCCTTAAATCGTGGGTCAAGTGCTGTAGCCAACCTGAGCCATCCATGGTTGAGTGTAGCATGGTGTTGGGATAGGTCCTTTGTGAAGGAAGCCTTGAACCTCACCACGCAGGCTGGGTCGTCATCTGAGACCTCCATGGTGCGGTCGAGGTGGCAGAGAGCAGGTAACACCACAGAGCATGAGACATAAGTCTCACCCCCAAGGAGCTCAGTCACATATCTGCAGTGGATAGTTTAGATTAGATTCAACTTTATTGTCATTGCATAGAGGACTGAGACAACGAAATGCAGTTAGCATCTAACCAGAAGTGCAAGTAGCAGTAAAGTGCCAAAAGAGAATATTTACAAATCTACAAAAGAGTTTTCAAATTGCAAATAAAAACAGTAGCAACTTTATACTATAGTGATATCATTCAGTACATTTAATTTTCAAATGGCCAGCAGCTTAACATGGTAAGTAAATCCCATTAATAAAACAGTTCTGGGTGTGGGTGGGTGTTTACATGGTTCAAGGGGTGTCTCCAACTTCTGCATTTTGTCCCACTCTGCTGTAGTCAACATGGTTAGCTTGTGCTTCTGTATGGTTAGAGTAGCCTTCACAGCCTCTTGGATCTTCAGGAGACGAGAGATCATATATAGCGTTGAATTCCACCTTGTGGAAATGTCCTGCTCTTTTTCGTGCCCAAGTACTGTTTGCTGCTGGTGTAGTTCCTCTGTATTGGCAGGGCTGTGTTTAAAGTGACCCACTATCTTGCGACACCTTGCCAACATGTCAGTAAACCCGCTGTGACCAAGGCAAACAGTGATGGCCCTCTGCAAAATGTGATCAATACACGGCATGTGCTCGAAAGTGAGCCGTCTTGCTGCAGCGACCGTGGTTCGGGCGCTGTCTGTTCCGAGTGTGGTGACCTTTTGTTGGACTTCCCAGGCCTCTGCCACAGAGAGAAAATCATCTGTGATGTTTTCAGCATAGTGCCTGGTGTTTGTCTTCTGAATGGTTAAAGCAAAAGACTGAAGATGCCATTCCCTGTCAATACACCAGGCGGTGCGTGGTCAAGGCCAAACGGATTATTAAAGACAATAACCACCCCAGCCACGAACTGTACACACTTCTACCGTCAGGCAGGCAATACCGCAGTATCAAGTGCCACACGAGCAGACTCAGAGACAGCTTCCACAGTCAGGCCATCAGGCTGCTGAACAAGTTCGGCATCAATGTCTAAATGCTAGTGCTAAGTGTTACTGCTAGTGCTAGTCCTGGTGATAAGTTGTTACTGCTGGAGCTAGTGCTGGTAGCTGTGCTAAGTGCTGGTCCTGGTGCTAGTGTTACTGCTAGTGCTGGTGCTAGTACTGGTGTTAGTGCTAGTCCTGGTGCCAACTGCTGGTGCTAGTGTTGTGTTGGCTGTCTGAGAAGGTATTCTGTGACATTCTGTGAATGTCAGCATATAACAATGTATATTTTAGTACATTGATTTATGTGTATTGCTCACCTGGATATTTTTGCTGTATATTCCATTTCATTTTATATTTCATTTACTTATTTTACAGAGAATTTCTATTTATAGTTCTATTTCTATTTTGCACAGTTCTATTTCTATTTTGTAGTTCTATTCTATTTTGTATTCCTTTATAATTACTGTCGGCTGTCGGGCGTTTTGCACAAAAAGTTTTTCACTCACTGCTTATACTCACGTGTAAATTGTGAAGTGACAATAAAATACTTGAAACTTGAAACTTGAAACTTGATGTGTGCAGTCACACCGACGTAATTTGAATTACTTAGAGGTCCAGGGATCCCCAGTCAGAGCAACACATTCGGCTTTCTCCAATACACTCTTTTGCTTCCTTTTCAGTGTCATAAACTGCTGGATTTTTTTCTAAATTGTTTTTCTGCATGGCAGTTTGTAAGTTGTGTCAGACGACGTAATCTGTAGCACATTTTCTAGCCCCTTATCTTCGACCACCGAAAGTGGTCTACAGTCCACGGCAATCCAGTGAGCCAGTGAGTTTGTTACCTTGGTAGACGTGGTCGTACTCTCGACCCCGTCGTCATCTCGTCGAGTGTGGGTTGGCTACTCTGCTCGCTAGTACTAGGAACGTTAGCGTTAGCTTTAGCGTTAGCGTTAGCTCTGGCGTCCACGCTAGCTGCAACATGTTTAGCATTGAGGTGATATCTTCAACTGCTCCGGTGATATGCTAATTATTTATTGCACAATTTGCACACAACCATTCTCCTATTGACACTTCCATCAGGATGTTTTTTATACATACATTTCCCATTCAACAGGCCAAGCAATGCGGTCGCTTCTGGTGCGTCCATGTTTGCGCCAACGCTCTACTGTGGGGGGGCTTTTGACTGGCTGACGTCACTCAATGCACGTTGTGCGTCGGTATAATCGGTATGCCTGGAATTCGTCCACTGAGAAACGTTCCGTGGTGTTTGGAGTGCAAAAATAAAGTGCGATTAAAATGCGTTAATTAGTTTTAACTTGTTATTTTTTCTGTAATTAATTAATCGTAATTAACACGTTAAAGTCCCAGCCCTAATATATATATATACATATATATATATATATATATATATATACTCAAGTGTTAATTATTTCACAAGTTGTTGTAGGAAATGCATTTCAAATGTAAATATGTATGCAATAAGCACAATTTCATTGATTTACATTTACATTTAGGGCATTTGGCAGACGCTTTTATCCAAAGCAACTTACAATTACATTTATAGAATGAGAGACGGCAATATATTGCTGTGGTACATAAAGATAAGAACAACTGAATGCCATTGTGTCTTTGAAGAGACAGAGTGAACAGTCCCTTTTCATATTACTTATTCCATATTACTTACAAATAACATGCCATTACTTCAATTCAATAAAAAAAAAAATGTATAACCCTTAATCACAAGACAGTCTCAAAGGGCTTTACAGGCTAGATTGTTATGGGCCAAAAGTGATTTATGACACCCCCCTAAGGAAGAAATCTCGAGGAGGAACCTCAGAGTGGGGGATCCCTCCTTCCAGGGATGGTTCAGAGTGCAATGGGTGTCATACAGGCATTTAAAAACAGGGGTAACAAAGCATGACAAATAGTAAATGAAATAGTAATATTATGATGGGGTGCTGGCTGGAGAGCAAGCTGGTAGCCGTCAGGTGGGGTGGCCAGGTATCCAGTCATGATCACAGCAGCACCCTAGATAGTGGAGACAATATGACGGTTAGATGTAGCACAGTAAGCAGGGAACATACAAGTATCCTCAGACCTAGTATCCATCGGCAGCTAGGGTAGGCTAGTGCTAACAGTATTGATTTAGCTGTAATTAGAGCTGAGGGGCACTCCTAGCAGCCAAAGGCGAGGGTAAATAGGTGGGTTTTTAGTCTCGCCTTAAATATATCAGAGTCAGCCTCCCTGATTACAGGTGGCAGACTGTTCCACAGATAGGGTGCTCGATAAGAGAACGCCCTGTTTCCTGCTGATTTTGTATTCACTTTTGGAATTGATAGAAGGCCAGCCCCTGAAGACTGGAGCGGCCGAGAAGGACAATAGGGAACAATAAGGTCCTTCAGGTACGATGGTGCGGACCCATGCAGGATCTTGTAGGTAAGAAGTAGCACCTTAAAATCTGATCTGGCATTTATTGGGAGCCAGTGGAGGGAAGTGAGAATAGGAGTAATGTGGTCAAACTTCCTAGTTCTCATTAGAAGTCTAGCAGCAGCGTTCTGTACAAGCTGGAGGCTTTTTGTAGTAGAGCTCGGTAAGACAGAGAACAGTGCATTACAGTAATCCATTCTGGATTATATAAATGCATGGATGAGTGTCTCTGCGTCCGCAGCGGATAGCATTGGTAAAATCTTGGCAATAATTCTAAGATGAAAGAATGCAGTTCTACTACATACTTTTGACATGCTGATCAAAAGAAACCGTAGGATCAAGCAGAACACCAAGATTCTTGATGCAGGAGCTTTGGGCAATAGTGGATCCCTCAAGGCAGAGTGTGACGTCAAGTTGTGATTGTTTATGCTTCGGGCCGATGATAATCATCTCAGTTTTCCCCGTATTTAGCTGCAAGTCATTTTGGGACATCCATCTTTTAATTGCAGCGAGGCAGGATTCAACCTTTTTGGATCTGTTGAAGCTGGGGGGAGTCTTTTGATCCAATGGGAATGTAGATTTGGGTGTCGTCCGCACAGCAGTGAAAGCTAATGCCCAAACTGCGAATAATATCGCCAAGGGGGAGCATGTAGATTGCAAAGAGCAGTGGACCAAGGACCGACCCTTGGGGAACACCAAAGCTTAGGTTGCAATGCTTTGAATCTTTGCAGACAACAAATTGTGTTCTGTCTGAGAGGTAGGCTCTAAACCAGTGAAGAGCAGTGCCTTTAATGCTGACATAATGTTCAAGACGCTCAAGGAGGATGCAATGGTCAATTGTGTCAAAAGCGGCGCTGAGGTCAAGCAACACCATCAGGGAGCTTCCATTGCTGTCCATGTTAAGGAGGAGATCGTTTACCACTCTGGTCACAGCGGTTTCAGTGGAGTATAGGCTCCTGAAACCAGACTGAAACAGGCGTCTGTTTGGATGCCTGTGTTAGCTTGTCAAGCTCATCCAACGAGATTGTGCTAAACTGCTGGAAAGTAGCTTCAGGGAGAATACGTGGTGCTGCACCTGATGAATGTTCAGGAAGAGTGGTAAGAGACGCATCAATGTCTTTCCTAATTGATTCGATCTTGTGATCAAAGAACTCCAGGAAGTTGCTCGCTGAGAGGGAGGAGTCCAAGTTGTGAGGTTGTTTTTGCGTCAACTCTTTTACAGTGTCAAAGAGGAACTTCGGGTTGTTCTTGTTTAAGTTGATGACACTGGAGAAGTAGGCATTTCTGGAGTTGGTTTACGCAGTTTTGTAGCTAAGCAGGCTGTCGTGCCATACAAGGTAGAAGACTTCAAGTGTAGTCGAGCGCGTTTTCTGCAGTCGCGTTTGAGGGTGCGTGTGTCTTCGTTGAACCATGGTGCTGGTCTTTTTGCTTTCCGCTTTTTAACTACAAGAGGAGCAGCAAAGTCGATGGCTGCGGATAAAGCGGTTGAACAACATTGCTTTATAAACATAATTTGAAACAGTGTGAACTTGTGTGATATGACTCCAGTCTACCAAAGTCTACTCTTCTTTTAACCAGTTTCTCAGGCAGACTAGCTTGTTGACATTTTCAGATGACAGAGCTGACCTCTTCTTCTGCACAATGTGGGCTGTCAGAGAAAACAGTCCCTCACATGGCACTGTTGAAACAGGTGTAGCCAAGTACCTTTGTGCAATATGGGCCAGCTTAGCATGGGCACTTTTGTGTGCCAGTGGACATACCTCTATGCGGACACTGGGCTCTGCCCTATACCTGTTTTGTCTGTGGACGGTGCCTCATCATCAGACTCCACTGTTTGACTCCATCAGTAGGAGGGCCATCTTCTTCTTTGGTGGCTCAGATTCAATTTGCTCTGTGGAGGGCTGTGATGCAGTTTCCCTGTCCTTAAGCATCTCAGTCAGCTTTCACCACACTTCTTCCCTCTCTGCTCTAGGCTAGCACCTGAGGTCCTTGAATCTGGGATCTAGAGCTGTTGCTCAGGGTTCTCAAACTCCTGGCCCGCGGGCCATTTCCGACCCACCCTCCCCCTCCGTCCGGCCCGCATCAAAAATATGATGTAATTCGGCCTGCAAAATTATTTCTTGTCGACCTACACGGCGCCAGCAGGCAAGCAAGCAAGCAAGCAAGCCATGTGTTGTGTATTCAGCTGCAGCATTTATTATTCACCCCTAGAGGTCGCTGTAGACCACAGTACGTTGTACTGTATGTTGAAGAAAACCGAAATAGAAAGTGCGCAGGTAGTTTTGATCAGAGAAGAGAGCGGCAAATTTCATTAGCCTGTTATCCATCTATATCATTTGGACTTGAAATTGAACAACAATGTCTCTTTCAAAGGCAAAAAGGAAAGTTGACAGTTTCAAGAGAGATGGACATCGCAGTATTTTTTCGTGGAGTTCAATGGAAATGCTACATGCCTGATATGCAAGGAAAAAGTTGCCGTTCTAAAGGAATATAATCTGAAGTGCCATTACTCGACTAAACATGGAGAACAGTATGAGAAGTACGACAGAGATGAGAGGAAAAAATGAGCCACGCAGCGACCGAGATCGATAACGTCCCAGCAAAGTATTTTTATAAAAGCCGCGAAGGATGCTGATGCTGCAGTTGAAGCAAGTTATGTGGTGAGTGAATTAATCACCAAAGCAGGAAAGCCATTCACGGAAGGACAGTTTCTCAAGGATTGCATGTTGAAAGTCACTGACATTTTATGTCCAGAAAAGAAGTGTTTGTTCCAAAATATCTCCCTATCGCCAAACACAGAGCGGATTGGCGAGTTAGCTAGTAACATTTACGATCAGCTACGCGACAAAGCTAGAGCGTTCACTGCATACTCTGTGGCGCTTGATGAAAGCACAGATGCTCAGCTAGCCATTTTTATCAGGGGCATTAATGAACAATTCGAAGTGACAGAAGAGTTGCTGAGTTTGTGTCCCATGCACGGCCGTACCACAGTCAAGGATATATTTGAGCAGCTGTGCGAATTGATTGAGTGTGCTGGTTTGCCATGGAACAGACTGGTAGGCATTACCACTGATGGAGCCCCGTCCATGACGGACTGGTAGCGCTGGTACAAGCAAAGTTAGAGGAGGAAAATGCAGATCCTGCAATTGTTCTGCACTGCATTATACACCAACAGGCACTGTGCAGCAAAGGCTTGAAATATGAACATGTCATGTCTGTTGTCCTCAAATGTCTTAATTACATCAGATCCAGGAGTTTAAAGCACCACCAGTTCAGGGCCTTTTTAGAAGAAATTGAGTCGGCATATGGTGATGTACTGTACTTTACTGAGGTGCGCTGGCTCAGCAGGGGAAATGTACTGAAGAGATTTTTTGGAGTTAAGAGCAGAGGTGAAGACATTCATGGAAGATGGCAGAATGGATGTTCCTGAATTTGATGATCCAAAATGGGTCATGGACCTTGCATTCCTCGTGGACATAACACAGGAGTTGAACATCATTAACCTGAAACTGCAGGGCCCTGGTCAGCTCATCACAGCAGCTTATGAAAGTGTGAAAGCCTTCTCCACTAAGCTGAGATTGTGGAAAACTCAGATTTCTGCAAAAAACCTCAGTCATTTCCCTGCATGCAGATCTCTTGTGCAGGAAGGCACAGCATTCAGTGGCGAAGAATATTACATTTAGAGCATTTGGCAGACGCTTTTATCCAAAGCGACTTACAAAGAGATACATTTGTTGAAGGAGAGGCAGCAATATATCACTGTGGTACCTGAAGATAAGAATAGAGCTGTTTTCGAGCATTCCTATTTACGAGACGAATAGAACGAGTTTCATAATTGCCAAGTTGCCTGCATAAGTAGCTGGGCAGGCGTGCAATTCTAAGCATGATACAACATCTGAGAACGAACAACAATGCTAAGTGCCATTAATAAGGTTCCTTGCCGTGGGTGCAGGGGAGACTTCGATGTCCTCGATGGTGACAAGTAGGTCCATCTGAGGGCAGTCTTTACCCGGTATGAAGAGAAGCTCAGTCTTGTCGAGGTTGAGCTTCAGGTGGTTGGCGGTCGTCCATCTGCTGATGTCGGCCAGGCATTTTGAGATGCGTGTTGCGATGTGGGTGTCTGAGGGGGGGAAGGAGAGAAACAGTTGGGTGTCCATCAGCATAGCAGTGGTAGGAGAAGCCGTGGGATGTGATTACAGAGCCGAGAGATCTAATGTATAAAGAAAACAGAAGGGGTCCCAGTACTGAGCCTTGGGGTACTCCGGTGTCAAGGGTGCAGGGTCTGGACAGGGAGCCATTCCATGTGACCTGATAAGTGCGATCTGTCAGGTAGGAGTGAACCAGGATAACGCAGTTCCAGTGATGCCAAGCTCTGCCAGGGTGGAGAGGGGAATCTGGTGGTTCACTGTGTCGAAAGCGGCGGACAGGTCAAGGAGGATGAGCACGGATGAGAGGGAAGAGCTTCTGGTGTCGCGAAGGGACTCTGATACTGCAAGCAGGGCCGTCTCCGTGGAGTGCGCCGCTTTGAAGCCTGACTGATGAGGGTCGAGCAGGTTGTTCTCGGAGAGATAGGATGATAGTTGGGTGGAGACAGCACGTTCTATGGTTTTGGAGAGGAATGATAGGAGAGACACAGGTCTGTAGTGTCGGACGTCGGTGGTGTCCAGGGTGGGTTTCTTAAGGAGTGGCTTGATTCTGGCGGTCTTGAAGGCAGTCGGAAACAGGCCTGAAGTGATGGAGGTGTTAGTTAGGGTGGTGAGGAAGGGAAGGATGTCGCCCGAGATGTCTTGGAGAAGAGAGGACGGGATTGGGTCAAGGGGGCAGGTGGTGGCATGGTTGGATGTCACAAGCCTGGATCTTTGACTTCTTCAGAGGAGAGGGGGTTAAAGCAGGTAAGGCTGGTAGGGGTGGGTGAAGGGGGAGTGAGGGAAGAAGCAGGGGTGAAAGAGGAGGTAATGTCCTTCACCTTCTTTGTAAAGTAGGTGGCAAAGTCATCTGCTGAGAGGGAGGAGGGAGGAGGAGGCGAGGGAGGGTTGAGGAGGGAGGAGAACATGGAAAAAAGTTTCCTGGGGTTGGAGGCGGAAGATTTGATCTTTGTAAGATAGAAGGCAGATTTGGCTGCTGACACAGTAGAGGTGAAACATGAGAGGAGGTGGAGGTAGTGAGAGAGATCATCAGCAGAGTCAGATTTTCTCCATTTTCTCTCAGCTGCCCGCAACTCTGTTCTATGAGCCCACAGAGTTTCGGACAGCCAGGGAGGTGGAGGAGAGGCTCGTGCTGGTCTGGAGATAAGTGGACAGAGTGAGTCGAAGGATGAGGAGAGAGAAGAAGTCAGAGTGGAGGACGCTTCCTCTACTGACAAGAGGGAGAATTGTTGGGGGGGAGGTAGTGAAGAGAGTAGAGGGAGAGAGAGTTTTCAGGTTCCTACGGGAGGTGACGATGTGAGGTGTAGCAGGTAGGGAGGTGGGAGATTTTAGGGGGAGGGAGAAAGCGACAAAATGGTGATCAGACACAGGGAGGGGGGTGACAGAGAGTGCCGAAGTGGCGCAGGACCTTGTGAAGACGAGGTCAAGTTGGTTCCCGGCTCTGTGGGTGGAAGGAGAAGGAGTGAGCGCCAAACCGAATGTGGCGAAGAAGTTGATGAATTCGGGTGATTGTAACTTCTCTGGCTGGATGTTGAAGTCGCCCAGAACGACAAGTAGGGTGCCATCTTCAGGAAAACAGCTGAGGAGGGCATCCATCTCGCCGAAGAAGTCGCCAAGAGGACCCGGTGGTCGGTAGATCACGGCAATGTTGAGCTTGATCGGAAGGGTAACAGATACAGCATGGAGTTCAAGTGCAGATCTGGTCAGGTGTTCCAGGGGAAGGACCTGGTATGACCACTTTGGAGAGATGAGGAGTCCTGTTCCCCTACCTCGCCCAGAGGGTCGGGGAGTGTGTGTGAAAGAGTAGGTCGTGGAAAGGGCGGCAGGGGTGGCGGTATTTTCCGGGGTGATCCAGGTCTCTGTGAGAGCCAGGAAGTGGAGAGACTGGAGGGCGGCGTAGGCTAGAATGGTCTCAGTTTTCTTGACCGACGATTGGCAATTCCAGAGTCCCCCTCTCACATCAAGGCCTGTGTAGGTTGAGATCGTAGGGTAGAGGAGATTGGAGGGGTGGCGGCAGCGAGTGGAGGGTCTTCGGTGACACCTGCCGCGGTAGGATGTCCAGACTGTAATGGACTGTCGGCACATGTCTAGCACAGGAGGAGGGAAGGTGTAGGACTAACCTGTAGCTGACGGACTCCCGCAGAATGACTCCCTTGTCTTTGTTCTGGGTCTTCGTTCGCAGGGCCTGACGCTACGAATATGTCTCTGAATATGTCTCTGCTATTGAAAACCTATTGCAGGAATTTGATCAGCATGTTGCAGACTTCAGGGCACGGCGTGACACTTTCCAGCTGTTTGCAGACCCCTTCTCAGCTGATGTGGAGAGTGTCCCAAGTGAGTTGCAAATGGAACTTATTGACTTGCAGTGCAACACAGAGCTAAAAATTAAATTCAGAGAGGCACAGGGAAAAGCAGACATGACTGGACAATTTATGAGAGAATTACCCCCATCCTTCCTAGAGCTATCCATAGTGTTTAGGCGGGTAATGTGCGTTTTTGGAAGCACATATCTGTGAGAAATTTTTCTCAACGATGAACTATAATAAATGTAAATACAGGACCAGAATAAGTGATGCCCACCTTGAAGCAATACTAAGAGTTTCAACTGTGACCTCCATCAGGGCAAATGTGGCTCAGCTGTGTAAGCAGAAGCACTGCCAGGTGTCTGCCAAGAAATAGAGTAGTAGCCTACAAATGTATTCAAGATCAAATAAGTTAGGAAAAGAGTTTTGTTAGAGAACTGTTAAAAATGTATAGAAACTGAATTTGACATGTTATGTTGTTATTGAAATAAAAAAGTACATTTTCAGAAATATTGCACTTTCTTGTAGTTAGTAGTACTTGAATGTTGAAGTGGCCCTGCTATGAAATGACAATACCAGCAGTGGCCCCAAGCCAATTTGAGTTTGAGACCCCTGCTCTAGATCATGGCTTAAGCTGCATTGCTTAAACACGTACGTACCTACAAACACACAAGACCAACAGCATTAATGACCACACTTTTCATTCAGATAACATCCATTTAGAGGACAGGCCCGAAAATTGTTTCTAAAATACAATCATATATTATACTAACTGGATTTGTCATAAATTAAAATTGAAGATGATGGGGAAATCACCTTACCTGCATAGCTCCAGCAGTGTTTCCAACTGAGGTTAGCATGGTTAACTTGCTTCTGCTGAGCCAGTGTTGCCTTCAGTGGGTCTTTGTTGTGTTGGACCCGCTTTATCATCTGGAGAGTTGAATTCCAGCGTGTTGGTACATCCTGGACGAGTGACTCCTCTTCTTGACCATGAGATGCTTACTGAAGTTTCAGCTCTGTGGTGTTTGCTGGACTGTGTTTGAAATGTCCAACAATTTTCCGACACTTGGCTAAAGCATCGACAAACCCGCTGTCACAGAGAGCCACTGTGATTACTCTCTGTATAATATGCGCTACACATTATTATGTTAGTATCCTGTTGCCGCTATCATATTGCAAGCACTATCTGTTCCTACAGTGGTGATCTTGTCTGTGATCTCCCACAATATACTGGCTCGCGCATACTTCTGCAAAATGCCCTTCCTCCATTTTATCCACACCTAAAGCGAACGAGTGCAGTTGTCATTTGTAATCGATTAGGTGTGCTCTTACACCAAGGTAGTTATGGTTGCTTACTGATGTCCAGTGGTCTCCAGGCAGTGCAATACATGTAGCTTGTGCCATTTCACTCATGCAATTCGTGAATTCTTGTGACAATAGTTCCCCTCGAAGGTGGCTTGTATGATGGGTCACATGAGGCGATCTAAATAATGCCTTCAACAATGTTGATGGGCCTACAGTCCATGGCGATCAATTTAGCGATTGCGTTGGTTAATTTAGCTGTGGTCGCTTTGTTGAGAGACTTGCCCTGGATGCACTGCTTAGTCTGACGAACACGGCTTGATCCCGACTGAGTGGCAGTGCTAGTGCTAGCAGTAACATTAGCAAACGTGTTTTGCCTGAAGATGGTACTTCAGACTTGTTGTGCTCCTGTGGAATGACAGCTCATCACTACAATATCTGCACACAAAGTTCGTTTCATCTAAAGTTCCATCTGGAAGCTTTTTTAATTGGAATTTTCCATTCAACACACCGGGGGATATCTGTTCAGTCATCATTGTCTGCATTTGCCATTTAATCACACAGGTATAAATCCACCCTGGAAATATGGGAAGAAGTTTGGGTAAAACCTTTTTATATGATTTATTTGCGTTCATGCGTTTAGGTTTCCAGATTAATCGCAAGCATTGAAAGCCCTGATACTCGAGAGGAGTGCTGGTGCCTGAAGGCTTGGCTTGGAAATCCGTCTCGTGGGCAGGAATACACTGCTAAATCAATATATCGGAAGTAGTGGTAGTAAACGGTATACAAATAAAAAAGTATCACAAATCAATACCCTAGCCCAAAAATCATCACAGTCAAATAATATTCAAATAATGAACTTTTACTGAATTAACATGTCAATTCTTTTTAATTTGGTGTGCTTTTACAGTCCGAAAAAAATCACGTCCGTACTTTGATTGATTTACATTTAGGGCATTTGGCAGACACTTTTATCCAAAGCGACTTAGAATTACATTTGTAGAAAGAGAGACAGCATATTGCTGTCTCTCTTTCTACAAATGTAATTGCTGTCTTTTACTGAGTGGCAAGATGTTCAAGCACGCATGTTAGTGCTAGGGTTAGGAGAGGGAAGGAGATTCCAAAAAGTATAAGAGGATTATGCAGAGTCCAGGTGAACTGGACTGAACAGGTGGGTCTCTTGCGGAAGGTCCAGCTCCAACACCATTGTCAAGTTTGTGGATGACACGGTGGTGGGCTTCATCTCCGGTAATGATGAGAAGGCCTACCTAGAGGAAGTTGCTAACCTATCACTATGGTGTCAGGACAACAGCCTCATGCCGAATGTCTCCAAAACTAAGGAGCTGATTGTGGACTTTAGGAGGACACAACATCAGAGGACTTACACACCACTGGGGTTTAATGGTACTGCTGTGGAGAGGGAGAGCAGTTTCAGGTACATAGGAGTCCACATCACAGAGGATCTGACTTGGAATACACACATTGACACTCTGGTGAGGAAGGCGAAGCAGCGCCTTTACCGCCTCAGGCAGCTGAGGAAGTTCCAAGTCTCCCGGGGGATCCTTCTACGCTGGTGCATTGGAGAGCATCCTGTCAGGGAGCATCACTGTCTGGTTCGGCAACAGCTCCTCTCAGGACAGAAGGGCTCTGCAGACGGTGGTGCTTTCGGCTGAGTGCACTATTGGCAGTACGCTCCGCACCCTGCAGGACCTGTACTCCAAGAGATGTCAAACCAGAGCCTGCAAGATCATGAGGTATCCTCACCCTCCCAACTACAACCTGTTCCAACTGCTGCAATCAGGCAAGCGCCTCCGCAGTCAGAACAGAGACTAAAACAGTTTCTTTCCGCAAGCCATCAGGACTGTGAACTCTGACCTCACTCGGGGCCCCCCCACTGCCCACTCCCATGCACACACACACACACACACACACACATAGGTAGTACACAGTACATGCACCCACATAGTCTTACTACATAACTTGATACTACATTTTTAATTGCCTTGTTGTTGATATGCCTGCTTGTTGTTATGCCTGCTTGCTGTTTATTTTCCTATTTGCTCATATTTCTCATTAAAAAAAGCTCCTCTGTTTGCTCTAAAGACTAAATAGTGTGGATATTGTGATTCTTTCCCTTCGATTGTGATATTTTTATTGTTCTGTTGCACATTCTGCTGGGCATCGCCACTTGCATATCCTGTATGTGTATGTCACAATTAAGGATTTACATTTAGGGCATTTGGCAGACGCTTTTATCCAAAGCGACTTTTGTACATTTGTTGAAGGAGTCACGGCGGTACATAAAGATAAGAATAGAGCTGTTTTTGAGCATTCATAGTTATGAAACTCTTTCTATTAGCCTCATAATTGCTAGGTGGCCTGCATAAATAGCTTGGATAAGAGGAGACGTGCGATTCTAAGCACGTTACCAACATCTAAGAACATACAATATTCTAAGCAATGCTAAGGGGGGGGGGGGGGGGGGGGTGTTATGCGGAGTCCAGGTGAACTCTGAAAAGGTGGGTTTTGAGTCTCTTGCAGAAGCTAGCGAACGACTCTGCCATCCTGACCGAGTTGGGACTTGGAAGAGCGATGTTTGGCTGTTTTTAGTGAAGGTGGTACCAGTCCTCTAGCCAAAGTTGCCGAGCGGAGAGCTCAGGCTGGGGTGTAGGGTCTGACTAATGTTTGAAGGTAGGTAGGGACTGTTCCGCTAAACTACTTGAATCTTGAATATGTATACTGATATGGAAATATAAACTTCAAGCGATGAGGAGGACGCAAACACATCTGGGACTAAATCATATTGTAGTGAAGAGGATAACTGGACAGTAACACAACGTGTGTTAGTATTATTTATTTTGATGGGTAATTGTACTGTAGCATGTACTGGTATGACTGGCTGGGGCAAGAAGCAACTTCGTACCAGGGCTCAATCACGTTCAACATGTTTAACATGTTAATCATATTAGAATATTTGTTGATCATATCTAGCGTGGTTAGCATTAACATCGTGGTTAGCATTAGTGGTCTTTTAATCAATTGATGATGCCTAAATTAATTACATTTAGCATAAATGGAGAATAACATTGTATGCCTTTTCTTACAAACCCATAACAAAACAGGCAAGTTTAGCTTGTGATTCTTAATGTGCTGCATCAGTTACGGCCCTGGGGGAAACCGACTATTTAACTTTGGTTTCACCCACAAATTTTTTTTTCGTACACGCGCGCACCAAACCGAAAGACCCATATGGAACATTTTGGGCGTGTATTTGTATTGTTTCATCCCTAATATATATGTATATGTTAAAAAATAAACTGGTACAAAATACAAATTTCAAAACATATAAGATGTAATGGTACACTGCAAATGTGTTTCTGTCCACCGCAGACCAGAACATCCGCCTGTATGACACCACCCAGAGACGCTTCAACCTGCTCAGAACAGTGAAGGCACGGGATGTGGGCTGGAGCGTGCTGGATGTGTGCTTCACACCTGACACGCGGCACATACTCTACTCTAGCTGGTCTGACTACAGTAAGACTAGAGCCCATTTCACACATGCAATCTATCCCGTAAATCTTCCGGAGAATTTCCTGAATGGGCTCAAATGTGAATGTGAATGAAATCCTGGTAAATCTGTTGCAGCAATTTCCCACCTCAAAACCTATTAACATTTCCAGAACATTGCCGAAAGAGAGCTAACCTATCACAAGACTTCGCTGACAACATGTGTTGCTTTACCGCCATCTGCTGGACTGTGCCTTGACCATATACAGTATTGTGGCATTGCTATGTCTGTGTGAAAGAGCACAAGACTGAAATGCTCTGGAACGTAGCTGCATGTGTGAACAGCAAAAATCATATCAGTGGTATCAGAAAGGTTATCCCAGTAATTTACCAGGAACTATGTGTGAAAGGGGCTTAGGGCACCTCACTGTCAATTTACATTTTTATAAGCAACACAAAATGGTCATCATGAGTTGTTGGCAGTTTATAACAGAGGTCACAGTTATAAAATTGTATCAAATGTGTACATACAAAATATGTACATATATAAAAAGATATATAATATATATAAAAAAAATATATGAATTTGACAAAAAACATTTGTTTCCACCCAGTACACATGTGTAGTGTGGATGGCGACAGTGAGTGCCACACAGCGCTGGACCTCAGGTAAGTGTTGGTCCTCCTAGTAATTCCTAGACCACCGCATAGCACGCTATCTATCCGTCATCTTGTCAAAAGTCAGTGTTTTATTGTCACATGTACATCATAACACAGGGCCATTCTGAACAGTGAAATTCTTGTGACATGGCAGGCGATAGTACGCAAAGAAAGTAGGCAAAAGATGAAATAGCAAGAAGAGAAAATAATTGTGTCTATATACATATATACACACATGAAAATATGCATATATATATGTACACACATGCATATATCTATTTCTATATATATATATTGAGTGGCACAGTATACATAATAGGATAACACAATATACATAATAAAGATATAAAATATACAATTTTGTGTTGAATTCAGAAGTATTGATTGGTGTGCGTGTGTGTGTGGTGCAAATATAACCTTTTGTGTAATTGTAGTGAATTTTTTATTAAAGAAATCTTTGTTAAAGAAAAACAGATTTTGCACATTTATTAGACTGCTCTTGTCAGAGGCTGTGTGTCAGACTTCATAGTGCTTGTGTGTTTTGTAGTCCGGACGAGAGGAGATTCTGCGTGTTCTCACTGGCTGCATCTTCGGACGGCAAAGAGATCTTAGGCGGGTGAGTATAATTACACCAAATCCAAAAAATCTAATTGTCATCTAAATGAATATGTGATCTTGGAAAATTTTAACTGAATGTTAAGTAAAAACGTTTCTAACATATTGTCATAACAACTAAATATATAGAGAGAATGATAGAATAGAAATTGTCTTAGATTTTGGTTGATATCATGATGTAGCCTAAAGTTACTATTTCCTTTGCCATCCCTCAGAGCCAACGACGGCTGTCTCTACGTGTTTGATTGTGAGCAAAACAAAAGAACACTCAAGGTCTGTCCAAACATGAAACTTTTTTTTATATATATAAACATATGGGATGTTTATATATAAACATATGGGTTGTTTATATATAAACATCCCATATGTGTTTATTTGCATAGCTTGTTTGCATTTTGTGTGTGTACTTGTGCATGCTTTTTGAGGCTCGTATCTGTTTTTACCCAGACACACCCTTTGTCTTTTATAATTGTGTTTTCATCCTGTGAAACCACAATTAACAATCATCCTCGAAGCAAGCCGGATGTGGGCAGTGTGTGTAATTTCCCACCCAACTTTCTACCTGCGTTGCCACATGTCCTATAATGGGGACCATCCACCACCAATCCCCCCCTCCTTCTGTGGAAATCTCACGAATTGTCCCCATCTTTTGTCATCGTCTTATTAACTGTATCAGTCCTCATCACTCTTCCCCATGCATTTGCACTCAAGCACTCTTCCCTGGCTCCAAACCACACACACAAACGCATTGGTTGAGATTCTCTCACACATCTGTGGAAGACACATGGCAAACCACCCTCCCCCCCACCCCCACTTTGCCAGATCGATGCTCATGAGGACGATGTGAATGCAGTGGCATTTGCCGACAGCTCCTCCCAGCTGTTGTTCTCGGGCAGCGACGACGCGCTGTGCAAGATGTGGGACAGACGAATGCTGCGTGAGGACCGCCCGCAGCCTGTCGGACAGCTGGCTGGCCACCGGGACGGCGTCACCTTTATCGACAGCAAGGTGAAGCAATGTGCCCATCATTATGTCTTTAAGTTCTGCCGAATACATTTTTATTATCTCTCAATAACTTGAGCAGGGTTTGAATATCTACAGCAGTTCTGAAGATGGTTGGAAAGTGTTTGTCTGGCCTTGTGTTTTCTCCAATATACACACACATACACACTAGGGATGCACCGATACCACTTTTTTTCAGACCGAGTACAAGTACAAGTACTTACATTTGGGTACTTGCCGATACCGAATACCGATACCGAGTACTTAATAAAACCATTACAGTTCTAATGACTTTGAAAAAAACATGTTTTATCTTCAATTTTCATCAGATGTTCCTCACTTTCTGACTGTGAACAAATTAAACAAATATAACGGCACTGCCACACATTTCAATGAAATGTAACCTATTCAGTGGATTTCAGAACCATCCAACATACGTCAGTCGGATACTCGGTACCAAGGACGTGTTGTTGTTTAGGACATTGGTGGACATCACAGATATTGCGCCAAGGATGCGCAATGACGCTCCCGTGAGGCGCGGGGCTCAGTCAGCGTCTCTGGGGGGGGCTCCGTTAATTCGCGGTTCTGATGGGGGGGGGGTGCACCGTTAATTCGCGGTTCTGATGGTGGGGGGGGGGGGGGGGTGCACCGTTAATTTGCGGTTCTGATGGGGTGCACCGTTAATTCGCGGTTCTGATGGGGGGGGGGGGTGCTCCGTTAATTGGTGGGGACATGTCCCCAGCGTCCCCACTAAATTCTACACCCATGCTCTGTACCATGCGCAGTTGCTATTAAACATCCATAAACGACAACTCGGTCGCATCTCTTTATTTCAATATTCCTTGGCTAAGAATATTACAAGGTTAACGTTGCGTTGCCAAAGTGGTATCGGTGTGGTTGTATCGGAGTAGTTTAACGAGTACGAGTACGAGTACATGAGCACAGTATCGGACCGATACCAAATACTGGTATCGGTATCGGTGCATCCCTAATACACACCAATATTAACACACAAGCATCTGCTAGCTGTGTGAGGATAATGGTTAAAAACAAGTTGAATATTCGAAGAATGTTGGAATAGTTTCAGCAAATATAAAAACGTACTTTTGCTTGCAATGCCCATCCCTACTTAAGACTTGTATTTTAATCTTGTTAGCTCACATCCCCAGTCATGGTGATATGATTCAAGATGTTTATTTGTAGGGGTGTGCATCTCTCCAAAAAAGACGATCCGATACGTATCTAGATACATGGGGTATGATATGATTCAGGGACGATACATTTTTAAAATGGAACGATTCGATTTGATTCAGTAGGATTCGATACGATTCAATACGATTTGATGGGATATGATACAATCTGATAGAGTTCCTTGTTTAAAGTAGACAATCATTTGACATTATGAATTAACATAAGTCAATACTATAAATGTGGCATTGCTTACCTTCAAATAGATTTATCAAAGACCAGGGAACAAGTATTTTGTCACTTTTTACATGTGAGTTCAGAAACATGTCATGTTTATTAGTGTAACATATTGCATTTTAAGAACTTTACAAAGCTGAGAATAAAACTAACTATTCAATTTCACTGTTGGCACAAATTGGGGAACAATGAACTACTGAGGTAGAAAATTATAACAATTTCAAGACATCCCTTGTGCAAATTTGTGTGTGTGTGTGTGTGTGAGAGAGAGAGTGCTGCAGACACTGAGCAGACGAAGGATTCAGCAGCACAGCAACAACATAAAACCGATTCGTAACTTTGTGATCGGGCCATCGGCCGGCTCATGCTACGTTTAGACCGATCCAGGGGTCCGTGTACCGATGCACTCGCATCTTTTACCGATTTTCCGATTCAAATCTGATTATTTGTTACACCCCTATTTATTTGTCATATACACATACAGGATATGCAGTGAAATGAAAAGTGATGATGCTTAGCAGATGCTTAGTGGAATAATACAAATAACACGAATTGGAAAGACCAGAATTGGAGGGTGGAATATTTACAATATTTACAGTAAAAAGAGCAGCAGGAATGAGAAAAAAACAAACTAATAAATATAGAATAAAGTGAGTGCAGACTATGTTTGCGTGTATGTATGTCATAAGTTATGTTATAAGTTATGTAGTAAAATTATATGAGTGCATGTACTGTGTACTAACTATGTGTGTATGTGAGCATGGGGGGGCAGTCAGGGGGACCCTGGTGAGGTCAGATTTCACAGTCCTGATGGCCTGCGGAAAGAAACCCTTTTAGACTCTCTGTTCTCGCAGAGTGACTACAGAGGCTCTTGCCTGATCGCAGCAGCTGGAACAATTCATTGTTGGGGTGGGGAGGATCCTTCATGATCCTGGAGTACAGGTCCTGCAGGGTGGGGAGTGTAGTGCCAATAGTGCTTTCAGCCAAAAGCACTACCCTCTGCAGAGCCCTCCTGCCCTGAGAGGAGCTGTTGCCGAACCAGGCAGTGATGCTCCCACTCAGCGTAGAAGGTCTGAAGGATCCTCCGAATTTCCTCGGCTGCCTGAGGTGGCCCTGCTTCGCCTTCCTCACTAGAGTGTCAATGTGTGTAGTCCAAGTCAGAGCCTCTGTGATGTTGACTCCCAGGTACCTGTAACAGCTCACCCTCTCCACAGCAGTCCCATTAATCCCCAGTGGTGTGTATGTCTTCTGATGTTGTTGTGTCCTCCTAAAGTTCACAATCAGCTCCTTAGGTTTGGAGACATTCAGCACGAGGCTGTTGTCCTGGCACCAGATTGACAGGTTAGCATTTTGCTCTAGGTAGGCCTAGAGCAAGTTCTCAGGCCCACCACCACTGTGTCATCCGCAAACTTGATGATGGTGCTGAAACTGGCCACACAGTCATGTGTATACAGGGAGTACAGTAGGAGGCTGAAGACGCAACCTTGGGGGGAACCTGTGTTAAGGGTGAGGGATTTGGAGTTGCTGACCACCTGGGGCCTGGCGGTCAGTAAGTCCAGGATCCAGGCGCACAGGTGTTGAGTCTCAGCTCAATCAGCTTGCCAGCCAGTCTGGTGGGGACTATGGTGTTGAAAGCTGAAATATAGTCAGTGAACAGCAGTCTCACATAGCCCCCCTTCCTGCCAAGATGAGAGAGGGAGCTGTGCAGTACCTGGGAGACAACATCTGTGGATCTGTTCGGCTGGTGGGCGGACTGCAGCGGGTCCATGGAGGGAGGTAAGAAGGTCCAGATGTAGTTCTTGATCAGCCTCTCAAAACATTTCATGACCACCAAGGTGAGGGCCACTGGTCGGTAGTCATTCATGCATGCTGGAGAGGCGGTCTTGGGCACAGGAACAATAGTCGACCACTTGAAGCAGCTGGGAACACGGACTCAGCCAGGGAGAGGTTGAATATTGTGGTGAACACTGGAGCTAGCACAGGTCTTTGGTACTCTTCCAGATACGGCATCTGGACCTGCAGCTTTCCAGGTGTTCACCCTCATCTGAGCCCTCCTCACGTCGCGCTCGGTCACAGACTGTGTGTGCTCATCCCTAGCAATGGAACTCACTTCACCTATGGTACAGCTAGCGGTGTTGTTGCTTGAAACGAGCATAGAATGCGTTCAGATCATCCGCTAGATATGCGTCGGCACTCACAGTTGAGGGGGTTCTGCCCCCCCCCGTGATAGTCTGTAGCCCCTGCCCTAGGCATCTGGTGTCGCGCTGCTCCATCTGCGACTCCACTCTGTCTCTGTACCTCTTCTTAGCATCCTTCACCACTCGCCAGAGTCTGTAGGACGCCGGTTTCTATTTGTCCATGTGGCCTGATACAAGGTTGGAGTTGTACGCAGCAGTACGGGTGTTCAGGGTGTCACGGGCCGATCCATTGACCCACAGTTTTTGGTGAGGAAAGGACCTAACTTTAATCGTGGGGACGATGGTATCCACTAGCATTGCGAAAGAGCTTGTCACAAAAACAGTTCTGATAGTCCTTTATTAAAATGTTTACCAAAAAGTTATTTGTTGAATGGTTGAATACTGCATGTCGTTTGGCAGGGTGATGCACGCTACCTGATCAGCAACTCCAAGGACCAGTCCATCAAGCTGTGGGACGTGAGAAAGTTCTCTCCCAAGGAGGGCCTGGCTGCTGCACTCCTGGCCGTTACCCAGCAGAACTGGGACTACAGATGGCAGCAGGTTCCTCAGAGAGGTAAGCACACCTCTCAGTCAAGCCCTGTCTCAGTACTGTCCTTGCCCTGTCCCTATCATTTGTCTCAGTACTGTCCTTGCCCTGTCCCTATCATTACCACTACCAGTAAAGCCCTGTCTCTATAAGTTCCCTACCACTACTAGGAAAGTCCTGTCTCAATCCTGTCCCTACCACTACCAGTAAAGTCCTGTCTCAATACTGTCCCACTTAATACCACAACCAGTAAATCCCTGTCTCAATCCTGTCCCTACCAGTACCAGTAAGGCCCTGTCTCAATCCTGTCCCTACCACTACCAGTAAAATCCTGTCTCAATGCTGTCCTACTTAATACCACAACCAGTAAATCCCTGTCTCAATCCTGTCCCTACCACGACCAGTAAAGCCCTGTCTCTATACTGTCCCTACCACTGAGTTTTTTTGGACCATTGGACTATAGGATTATTGGACTATTATTGGACTTACAATTACATTAGACTTACAGGGGGTAGACTTACAATTACACTAGGAACTTGGCTACATAGCATGCAGGCACTCTCACTGTGCTGTACTGCACTGGTCACTTATAATTTATCATTATACTTTATCATCACATGTTGCTGCTACTGTTTACTATTTACTATTTTTATGCTGTCTACTCAATCCCTGTCTCAGTACTGTCCCTACCAGTAAAGCCTGTGTTATTTATGACAAACATTTCAGCAGCACCATGTTTGTTTAAGCAGTCCTGGGCTTTGCCATGTGCTAATTGTATGCCCAGCTAGTCTGACTTTGCTGGTCGTTGATGAATCAGGCTGGGAAAAGTTGGTTCTGTGGTTAGGATTAAGGTTAAATTGCACATGCAATCACACACATTTTCTTCAGAAAATGTGTGTGATCTGGATTGGGGGCAAAAAAAACTTCCCTACATCCTTAATATGGTTTAATAAGAAGTGATAGTCAACACTTGAGGTTTTTCTGACTTGGATGTGGTTTTCCTCCCTCCTTAAGCGCTGAAGAGCCACAGGTTGACGGGTGACACCTCTGTGATGACGTACCGTGGCCACGGTGTTCTACACACGCTCATCCGCTGCCGCTTCTCACCAGAGTTCACTACTGGTCAGCGATACATCTACTCTGGCTGCTCCACTGGAAAAATAATCGGTGAGAGGTTTGTGTGTGTGTGTGTGTGTGTGTGTGCGTGTGTGCGTGCGTGTGTGCGTGCGTGTGTGTGTGTGTGTGTGCGTGCGTGCGTGCGTGTGTGTGTGTGTGTGTGTGTGTGTGTGTGTGTGTGTGTGTGTGTGTGTGTGTGTGTGTGTGTGTGTGTGTGACTGAGAGAGAAATATAAAGCTATCACTGCATATTACCAACATCAACTAAAGATGATGCAGCAGCATTAGAGGCTTTGGTGTTGGAGGGACAAATACAAATGGCGATTAAAAACCTCAGCTCTGGAAAATGTGCAGTTCTATAAATGTTTCCTGGAAGTATTGGCAATGTTATTAACTGTCTTACCAGCTGTGCACAGACAGGTAGGACTACATTACAATCAGTAGAAACACTTTATAAGCAGGCTTTGAAAACATTGGATAAAAAGTCAAATGTCAGTGTGGAGGCCCAGCCTGCTGCTGCACAAACGTCTGCTAATTAAGCACCCCTGAACAGTGCCCAGGAGGCAGCCATTCCCTGGGTTAAGTGGGCCTCAACCCCAGTGGGTGATAAGCTCATAGTTAGCTTATCTAGTCTGATATCCGAGAATTACCACTGCAAAATGCGTATCAGGAGCGCAGCACAGAGGCGACCGCTCAGCATCGCGGACACAGGACCAAGTCTGAAGGACCATGAGCTAAGGGAGATCTAAGAGAGTGCTAAGAGAGCGAGGCCCTGTGTCTATTTTATATAGGCTAGGTGAGCGCAAGTGTGACCTAATCCTAGTCCGATGGACGGACTTCTGAGTCACGCCCCTTTTCTCCTGAAGGGAAGGGTGAGAGCAAGTTTGGTTGCCAGTCTTTGTGGCTACTACCCCCTATGGGGCAGGCTTGGCGGAGTGTCTTTCATCTCCATCTGGGGCACAGACTTCTCTGTGTTTCATTGCCCCCTGTGGGGAGCAGCCTTGATCAAGTGTCTTTTCATCTCACTGGACAACAGGCTCTGGTGGAGATTCTTTATCTCCTGTGGGGCAAAGTGTGATTTGATTCTTCTGATTTTCAGTGGAGATCAGACTTTGTGGTGCCTCTGTACCCTTAGAATAGAGGAGCATATGGTCCCAACCACCACCTTGGATGGCTGAGGACCTACATCCCCGTTTGGTCTCATCGTTGGTTTCTGCCCCAATCCTTGAGAGCAAACCAAAGGGTCAAACAGTTCAAAGTAGGGCTGGGCGATATGGCTGAAAACTGTATCATGATATAAGTGTTTCATATCGGCGATATCGATAATTATTGATCATTTGTATGACCTATTTAAAATAAGGACCAGGAGAAAAATATACTAAATTAAAAAAAATATATTTTAAACTTAACCTTCCTCTGATTGTAGGCAGACAGGGAAAAGGAATGTCAACACAACCATGGAAAACACTCAAATAAATAAATCTAAACATAAATCACAATGAAAACTTTTTTCATTGTGCTTTCATTGTGAAAAATTATCAATAATAAAGTGCGGCTAAGGTGGTAAAACAAGTTGGTTGTATTACCAGTCTTGGTGGGGACGACGGTCTTGCATAATTTACGCACAACGTTGGTCTGACTACGGTCTGACTTATAAAATCCAAAAAACTGCCATACTGGCTAGCTGACATTTCCATTTTTGTCGACAATTTCCTCGCTCGTTGCGGCACTCATCTTTCACTTCTCACACCACGCTGTTTCTGTTATTCAAGAAACAAACACGAACACGAGACAACGCGATGGCGCAACCAAACGTGATACTGTTACATGATTGCCTATTAGCGTGTCACTCCATACGTTGCTAGGTACCAGAGGACGAGTGCCTTTGTTAATGCAACCAACCTTGCTTCGCAACCTCTGGTTCAAAGTGGAGCTAGACTCTTAGCTCCGGTTTCTTCCAACGAGGAAAAAAAAATATCGAAACGTTCTATTGAACGCATTTTCTATTGATATTGATTACGTGTCTATCGCGATACATATCGTTATCATTTTATCGCCCAGCCCTAGTACAAAGGTCCTTGTGAACAACCTGAGAATAACATCCAAGGGTCTTGGAAATTACCATATGCGGGGCAGTCCACCATCTTCACCATGCCACCAGTTCACCTTGCATGTCCGCCAAGCATTCTTGGATTAAGCCAAGCTCTGCCTCAAAGTCACTCCTCCAAAAGGATTCAGAATTCTGATGCTTGTCCCTGCTCCCATATCTCCTCTCGAAGGATTCTGAATTCTGACGCTCATCCCTGTTCCCATATTTAGGTTTCCACTCAAAGTGAACGTTCCCTTTCTTTGGAACGGAGTTTTGTTCTCTGTGCCTATTCTGAACCTGTTGTCAATCCTCCAGTTCTTCCAACCCCCGTTGGTGGTGGGCTAAGCGTTCAGGAGGTGCTGTTCTGCCACTCACTTTGTATAGAGGTACATTGCCACCTTCAAGCAAGAACTCTGCACCTTCTGAAGACTGGATGTTCAGGACTCTGACGTCATCTGTGCCATCTTCCTGACCTCCTGCATGGTAGGTCTATCCTGCTTACACATTAGTGTGACATGGGTTTGCACGCAGGGGTGGAGGGTTGTGGAGGAAGAGGGACTTGAACCCTCTTCAATGCCCAGTTCATTGCTGCCCTGGAAGTAAGCACTCCTCCTTGTTTGATCTGAATGGCGGTAAGGGTGGCTGATGTTTCATCCATATATGGGGAGTATTCCTCACACAGGACCCTGCAAAGCCTTGAATAACTATCCCTAATGCATCTTGTTTGCCTCGCGATAAAAGCATGTACACCTATGGAAGTCTTCCAGATGAACTTCTCACGCGTTGTGACAAGTCGACAAGACAGTGTGCAATTTCTCTGAGGTAGTCATTAACATTAGCATCTCTGCTGTCAGAGTTGAAGCGCTCTACATCCTTCGCAATGTAGTCAAGCTGGTGCATACATAAGCCGGTGGCCTTATCTTTCTTCAACTGACGAGACCACGGATGTCTGTCTCTGTCGGAGTTTTCAGAGGAAGTGCAACAAGTGGCTTTGACTGAGCGCTGGGCTCCATCTGACTCATCAGAGGATGATGATTGGTGATCAACCACACCGCCATGATGTTACGCTCGGTTCTGGAGCAATTTTCTTGAATTTTGTTACTCACATAAGAAGAACTATCCAGTTTTTTGCAAGAATATTGGTTAAATCCAGCAATATAACGTCTCGTACAAGGCATCAATAAATGTAGGTCCTATAGTCGGTTATTAGCTTAGAATTAATAATTATCAAATAACATTATTATTAATTATTAAAATAAAGTATTAATCGGATCCATTCACTCCATGACTGTAGGGGCGATGTGCTGCATCCATGCACTTGGTGAAGGTGCGAGGGGCCAGGGACAACCCAAAAGGGAGAACTGTGTACTGGTTGAATCTCTTAAGATTCACTCTTGCGAGTGAGGAACTAGGTGGAGTAAAACCCCTGCTCATTCAGCTCTGAGGGCAGGAGTGTTACAAAGAGTGGTGACCTCCTTGGCAAGGGACTCTTGCTCTGCATTGCCCCTCAAGTTATTTGAGACCACCTTGTGAAAGTGTGGGGGCCTGATCCTGAACTGCAGCCTGTACCCTGACTCCAGGGTGCTGAGCACCCAGCGGCAATGAGTACACTGGTGCGAATGAGTAAGGTGCTGAAGTGTGAAATCAGAGGCTGGTAACTGTCAGCAACGGAACCCCTGACCGCCTGCTGGCTTTGAGGTCCTCTGCTGGCGAAAGAAGGGGGTACCTCATCCCCTGTTGCAGAGGAGGCCAAATCCAGCAACAATTCCTCCATGTAAACTAGCATAAGGGAGTTGGTGCATGAGAGCCTACGTGCCAACGCTGAGGCCTGGTACGCCTTACACAGTTGTGAATCAACAGCCTTGCAGTGTTTGTTTGGATGGGTTGCATCCTTGCCCACTCTAGCTTTTGCACCCGCAACATGGTGAATGTAGGTCCTACTACGGGGGCTGCAGCCAGACCACAGTCTTCAGCCCCAACTAAGCTGGCTAGCTGAGTTCTTGGAGCTCAACGCTCTCAAGACAGTGGAGATAGTAGTAGACTTCTGGAAGAACCCAGCCCCACCTGCCCCCATCACTGTGGAGTCCTTTTATTTCCTGGGCACCATCATCACCCAGGACCTCAAGTGGTAGCTGAACATCAGATCCATCACCAAAAAGGCCCAGCAGAGGATGTAATTCCTGCAGCAGATAAAGAAGTTCAACTTGCTAAAGACAATGATGGTGCTCTTTAGGGATGTAACGGTTACCGGTTTCATGATAAACCGGGGTAAAATTTGTCGAACCGTCATGGTTTAAGCGTGCTTTATTACCACGCTAAAACTGACATAAATACTGCCCAGCATCAACCAAAGTAAGCCTCAGTCTCCCAGACGCAGGTGCGCAGGCGCTGCATGCACTGTGGATTTGTTTGCAATGTCATTATCAGACAACATGGCAGAAAACGGTGACAGTGCTCCGGATATTTTTCATCCAAAATGTGCCCACATGCAAGGGTGCTCACGGAAAGTTGATTGAAGATAGTTGCTCTGTCTGCAGAAAATGCAGGAAAAAAATTGCTGCAATCTTCCGAGGCATCTTCGTGACCATGACCTGTTGCTCTACTGCCAATGGAAGTTAAGTTCAATGCATGATGTAGGGAAAGATATGTGGAGAATAAGTTCTTTATGCAAGTGGGTTATGGTGAACTACGAGTGCGCAAAGTAAGCTTCTGCGTTTTACATATGTAAATTATTATTATACTACAGTATTTATTGCAACCATTTCCTTACACAAATGCACTCCAGATGTTATCATTACAAATAAAAACAGCACAAATTCCTCCTTGCATACATATGAACATAGATACTGAGGTATGTTCAAACAAGCCAAATAAAATAAGCAAATGCTATTAAAGTTTTGATGATTGTTCCGGGACCGGGCTCACTGGCCATAAAAATAGCATTGCTATTTTCATACCGTTAAGATAAGTTTAAGCTTTATGGATCCCGAAGCACATTCTTGTGCCAGAGGTTGCTCAAAAATAACAGCATAAGAATAAAAACAATAGAATAATAGAATAACAACATCTAAGAAACATTTAGGAAAAAGTTGACGATAATACAACGTAGGTAGTGGTATTGAAAAGTACTGTTGCACATGATATTGATAATATTGCACATTATGCTGAAAAGTAAAATTGCACATGATGTAGAAAAGTAATATTGCACCTGATATTGAGAATATTGCACATGATGTTGAAAAGTAATATTGTACATGATTTTGAGAATATTGCACATGATGTTGAAAAGTACTATTGCACATGATATTGTTCTCAGTGTCCGATGTTTCGACTGTACTTCCTGCAGAAGGCAGGTAGTTACATAGATTGATGGCCACTGGCAGAAAAGAATTCCGGTGGCATTCTGTGGTGCACCTTGGTAGTCTCATTCTATGACTGAAGGTGCTCTTGTATGACTCCTGGCGTGCAGGGGATGAGAAAAATTGTCCATAATACTCTTTGGTAGAGGTCTCGGAGAGTACATAACCTGCTTTCCTGATAAGCTTATTGAGTCTATTAGCATCAGATGCCTTCACCCTGCTGTCCCAGCACACTACAGCATAGAAGATGACACTGGCCACCACCGAGTGATAAAACATCTGCAGCATGGTTCTACAGACGTTGAAAGATCTGAGTCTCCGGAGAAAATACAGGCGGCTCTGACCTTCCTTGTACAGACCCTCTGTGTTTTTAGTCCAGTCCATCTTATTGTCTATGTGGATGCCCAGGTACTTGTATTCCTCGACAATGTCCACCTCAGTTCCACTGATGCTGACTGGTTTCGTGACAGGTCCATTACTTCCTAAAATCCGCCACCATTTCCTCAGTATTTGTGATGAGTTGCTGGTGATTTAGTCCATGCCACTCCACAAAACTGTCCACCACACTCCCATACTCAGACGCCTGTCCCCTGCTGATACAGCCCACAATGGCAGAGTCATCCGAAAACCTCTGCAGGACTGTGAGCGGTATCTGAAGTCTGAGGTGTAGAGTGTGAACAGAAAGGGAGACAGGACTGTCCCCTGAGGTGCTCCTGTGTTGCTCACTATAGTGTCTAACATGTTTATCTGCAGCTTCACGTACTGTGGCTGAAAGGAGTCAGCTGAGGTGGTTCGGGCATCTGATTAGGATGCACCTCCCCTTATATGTTTTCCAGGCAAGTCCGACTGGGAGGAGACCCCGGGGCAGACCCAGAACCCGCTGGAGGGATTATATATCTCATCTGGCCTGGGAACACCTCGGGATCTCCCAGGAGGAACTAGAGATTGTTGCTGGGGAGAAGGAAGCTTGGGGGCCCCTGCTTAGATGGCTGCCACCGCAACCCGGCCCCGGATAAGCTGGATGGATGGATTGATGGAAATCTACCCAGACGGGCCTTGTGGATCCAAGAGGAACATGTTGAGCATGTCAAATGAGGCCTACATCCAAAGTTTCTGAAAATTCCATCCATCAGGGGTGCAGGGCTGAGCAAATTATAGCTGGTAACAAACATTTTGGCAACCTGCTTACCGGGCAACATTTACATTTACATTTAGGGCATTTGGCAGACGCTTTTATCCAAAGCGACTTACAAAGAGCGACTCGGCCGTCCTGACATGAGCCGGGAGCTCATTCCACCACTGCGGAGCCAGAACCGTGAAGAGTTGGGACTTGGAAGAGCTATTCTTGTAGATGAACTGGTAGAGCCATTTTCTTAAAAGCTAATCCTGTAGCAGGACTAGTAGAGGTATTGATCTTAAACTACCTGTAGCAGTGTTGGTATTTTATTTAAACTAACATTGTAAACTAACCTATTGCAGTGTTGGTTTTACTTGAAACTAATCTTGTAGCAGTGTTGGTAGAGGTATCTATCGTAAAGTAACTTGGATAACAGTGTTGGTTTGTTGGGGTAGTGTTGGTACTTTCTAAAAAGGAATCTTGTTGTAGTATTGTTGGCAGAGATATTGGTCAAATTTACTTATTACAGAGCTGTTTTTGCAAACTTGACAGGGATCATTAGCATATTAAGAGGTGTACACGCCCAGGGATAATCACCCAGTTTCGGGCATTCAGCTGTAGTCAATTGAGGTAACGACAAGGAGGAGCTTTACCCTGCATGAGCCCCCCTTGTGCACTTTGCTACTAATACAGAGCTAGTATCTTAGCGTCAGCTGTAGCGTCAGGCCCTGCGAACGAAGACCCAGAACAAAGACAGGGGAGTCATTCTGTGGGAGCCCGTCCAGGGAGTCCTACAGCTACAGGTTAGTCCTACACCTTCCCTCCTCCTGTGCTAGCCATGTGCCTACAGTCCATTACAGTCTGGACATCCTACCGCGGCAGGTGTCACCGAAGACCCTCTACTCGCTGCCGCTACCCCTCCAATCTCCTCTACCCTATGATCTCAACCTACACAGGCCTTGATGTAAGAGGGGGACTCTGGAATTGCCAATCGTCGGTCAAGAAAACTGAGACCATTCTGGCCTACGCCGCCCTCCAGTCTCTCCACTTCCTGGCTCTCACAGAGACCTGGATCACCCCGGAAAATACCGCCACCCCTGCCGCCCTTTCCACGACCTACTCATTCACACACACTCCCCGACCCTCTGGGCGAGGTGGGGGAACAGGACTCCTCATCTCTCCAAAGTGGTCATACCAGGTCCTTCCCCTGGAACACCTGACCAGATCTGCACTTGAACTCCATGCTGTATCTGTTACCCTTCCGATCAAGCTCAACATTGCCGTGATCTACCGACCACCGGGTCCTCTTGGCGACTTCTTCAACGAGATGGATGCCCTCCTCAGCTGTTTTCCTGAAGATGGCACCCCACTTGTCGTTCTGGGTGACTTCAACATCCAGCCAGAGAAGTTACAATCACCTGAATTCATCAACTTCTTTGCCACATTCGGTTTGGCGCTCACTCCTTCTCCTTCCACCCACAGAGCCGGGAACCAACTTGACCTTCTCTTCACAAGGTTCTGCGCCACTTCGGCACTCTCTGTTACCCCCCTCCCTGTGTCTGATCACCATTTTGTTGCTTTCAACCTCCCCCTAAAATCTCCCACTTCCCTACCAACTACACCTCACATCGTCACCTCCCGTAGGAACCTGAAAACTCTCTCTCCCTCTAGTCTCTCTGCAACTGTCCTCTCCTCACTACCTCCCCCCCAACAATTTTCCCTCTTGTCAGTAGAGGAAGCGTCCTCCACTCTGACTTCTTCTCT
Source organism: Coryphaenoides rupestris (assembly GCA_002895965.2). Classification (NCBI taxonomy): domain Eukaryota; kingdom Metazoa; phylum Chordata; class Actinopteri; order Gadiformes; family Macrouridae; genus Coryphaenoides; species Coryphaenoides rupestris. The sequence continues at coordinate 224,540 of PIJE02000425.1, forward strand.
CTCCTCATCCTTCGACTCACTCTGTCCACTTATCTCCAGACCAGCACGAGCCTCTCCTCCACCTCCCTGGCTGTTTTAAGATAGCGCCGTACGTGATGGCTGCCGTGTTGCAAGCTCTCGTAAGCCGACAAGGTTTTTTGTTATTTATTCTTTTAATTGCGACTATCTTTGCACAAGAAGTTAGCAGCAAGTTCACTTACGACAGTTGTACACTTCTGGAGATTAGAACGACAGTCGCTCGCCGCCTACCGGAGTTTTTCAAGTCTTTCGACTCGGACGTCCCGCCCGGAGTCGCGGCTGGATTATCTCCGTCCATTTTAGGCGCGATCAGACGCAAGCGTCGCCGACGGAGAGGGAAGCGAGCCGGCGTGCTGGTCAGGCTGCGACGTCGTGCCAATCGACCTCCACTACCCACCATTCTACTGGCTAATGTACAGTCTCTGGACAATAAGTTATGCGAGCTACAGGCTCGTATACAATTCCACCGGGAAACAAAGGACAACTGCATCATCTGCCTGACAGAGACATGGATGTCGGAGGGGGTTGCCGACTCAGCCATCGAGCCGACAGGATTTTCTGTCCACCGCGCGGACAGAACAAAGACTCTCTCTGGTAAAGATCGTGGAGGGGGGGTATGTCTCATGATAAACAGATCTTGGTGCAACCAGAGTCATGTGCAGACCCTCAAGTCTTTCTGTTCCCCGGACCTGGAGTACCTGATGCTTATGTGCCGACCATTCTGGCTACCGCGGGAGTTTACAGCAGTAACCGTGACTGCTGTGTACATTCCCCCTCAAGCCAACACGGACATAGCGCTGAAGGAACTTTATGGGGCTATCAGCGAACAGGAGTCGGCTCACCCGGAGGCTGCTTTCATTGTGGCTGGGGACTTCAATCAGGCGAACTTGAAGAAAGTTCTCCCGAAGTTCTACCAACACATCACAAGCAACACACGGGGCGAGCGGATCCTCGACCACTGCTACACCCCCTTCCGGGACGGCTACAAGTCCCTCCTCCGCCCACCGTTCGGCAAATCAGATCACCACTCGATCCAACTACTCCCCGCCTACAGGCAGAGACTGAAGCAGCAACCAATCGCTGTGAAGGAGGTCTATGCTGCAGGATTGCTTTGGTGACGCGGACTGGGATATGTTCAGGGTTGCGTCGGACAATAACATCAGCGAGTACGCGTCCTCAGTCACCGGGTTCATCAAGAAATGCATAGATGACGTTGTTCCTACTAAGTCGGTTCGGATTTATCCCAACCAGAAACCATGGATTAATGGCGATGTTCGCGCCGCACTCCGCACGCGTAACGCCGCCTTTGACTCCGGGAATATGGTGGAATATACGAGAGCCCGCTACGACCTCCGCAAGACCATCGGCTCTGCCAAGTGGGAGTATAAGAACAGGGTGGAGGACAAATTCAAGAGCCACGACGTGAAGGGTGTGTGGAAGGGGCTGCAGACAATCACAGACTTCAGAGGGAGAACCAGCGGTGTAGAGAACTCCTCTATCTCCCTCCCTGGCGAGCTAAACACCTTCTTCGCCCGGTTCGACGTGAACGGCAGCCCGCCGAAGTCAGCGCTGCCTGAGGAGGCCAGTCTGCTGAACATCTCAGAGGCTGACGTGCGCAGAGCCTTCAAGCGGGTGGACATCCGGAAGGCGGCGGGCCCAGACCACATCCCGGGGCGCGTCCTCAGAGCATGCGCAGACCAGTTGGCAGGAGTCTTCGCAGACATCTTCAACCTGTCCCTGTCCCAGGCTGTCGTTCCCGAGGTCTTCAAGATGTCCATCATCGTGCCTGTCCCTAAACACCCCAAGGTAACCTGCACGGATGACTGGAGACCTGTAGCCCTCACCTCGATTGCCAGTAAATGCTTCGAGAGGCTGGTCAAGGACTTCATTTGTTCCATGTTGCCTGCCACGCTGGACCCATGGCAATTTGCTTACCGCAAAACAGATCCACCGACGACGCCATTGCCATGGCACTTCACACCGCCCTCTCTCACCTGGAGGCTGTTGTGTGAGAATGCTGTTTGTGGACTTCAACTCAGCATTCAACACGATAGTTCCTGCCAAGCTCGACACCAAGCTCAGGAGTCTAGGCCTGCACCCGACCATGTGCAGCTGGATACTGGACTTCCTGTCGGGCCGCCGCCAGGTGGTGAGGATGGGCAGCACCACCTCAGAGCCGCTGACCCTCAACACTGGAGCCCCTCAGGGATGCGTGTTGAGCCCTCTCCTCTACTCCCTGTACACCCACGACTGCATGGCTATGCACAGCTCCAACGTCTTCATCAGGTTTGCTGACGACACGACAGTGTTGGGTCTGATCGCCGACGACGACGAGACAGCCTACAGGGAGGAGGTTGGATCACTGGCACAGTGGTGCCAAGAAAACAACCTCGCCCTCAACGTCAAGAAGACCAAGGAGCTGATCGTGGACTACAGGAAGCGGAGAGGAGAGCACGCCCCCATCTCCATCGACGGTGCTGCAGTAGAGAGGGTCAGCAGCTTCAAGTTCCTCGGCGTGCACATCTCCGAGGACCTCACATGGACCACGCACACCACACACGTGGTGAAAAAGGCCCAACAACGCCTGTATTTCCTCAGGCGACTGAGGAAATTCAACATGTGCCCCCGCATCCTCAGAACATTTTACTCCTGTACCATCGAGAGTGTTCTTACAGGATGCATCACCGTCTGGTACGGGAACTGCACCGCACTGGAGCGTAAAACACTACAGAGAGTGGTGCGGACGGCCCAGTACATCGTTGGAGGTGAGCTTCCCTCCCTCCTGGATATATACACCAGGCGGTGCGTGGCCAAGGCCAAACGGATTATTAAAGACAATAACCACCCCAGCCACGAACTGTACACACTTCTACCGTCAGGCAGGCGATACCGCAGTATCAAGTGCCACACGAGCAGACTCAGAGACAGCTTCCAAAGTCAGGCCATCAGGCTGCCTAACAAGTTCGGCATCAATGTCTAAATGCTAGTGCTAAGTGTTACTGCTAGTGCTAGTCCTGGTGATAAGTTGTTACTGCTGGAGCTAGTGCTGGTAGCAGTGCTAAGTGTTGGTGCCAGTGCTGGTGTTACTGCTAGTGCTGGTCCTGGTGCTAGTGTTACTGCTAGTGCTGGTGCTAGTACTGGTGTTAGTGCTAGTCCTGGTGCTAGTACTGGTGTTAGTGCTGGTCCTGGTGCTAGTACTGGTGTTAGTGCTAGTCCTGGTGCCAACTGCTGGTGCTAGTGTTGTGTCGACTGTCTGGGAAGGTATTCTGTGACATTCTGTGAATGTCAGCATATAACAATGTATATTTTAGTACATTGATTTATATGTGTATTGCTCACCTGGACATTTTTGCTGTATATTCCATCTCATTTTATATTTCATTTACTTATTTTACAGAGAATTTATATTCATAGTTCTATTTCTATTTTGCATAGTTCTATTTCTATTTTGCATAGTTGTATTTCTATTTTGTATTCTTTTATAATTACTGTCGGCTGTCGGGCGTTTTGCACAAAAAGTTTTTCACTCACTGCTTATACTCACGTGTAAATTGTGAAGTGACAATAAATACTTGAAACTTGAAACTCGGGCAACTGCGGGCAGCTGAGAGAAAATTGAGAAAATCTGACTCTGCTGATGATCTCTCTCACTACCTCCACCTCCTCTCATGTTTCACCTCTACTGTGTCAGCAGCCACATCTGCCTTCTATCTTACAAAGATCAACTCTTCCGCCTCCAACCCCAGGAAACCTTTTTTTCCATGTTCTCCTCCCTCCTCAACCCTCCCTCCCCTCCTCCTCCCTCCTCCCTCTCGGCTGATGACTTTGCCACCTACTTTACAAAGAAGGTGAAGGACATTACCTCCTCTTTCACCCCTGCTTCTTCCCTCACTCCCCCTTCACCCACCCCTACCAGCCTTACCTGCTTTAACCCCCTCTCCTCTGAAGAAGTCAACAGGCTTGTAACATCCAACCATGCCACCACCTGCCCCCTTGACCCAATCCCATCCTCTCTTCTCCAAGACATCTCGGGCGACATCCTTCCCTTCCTCACCACCCTAACTAACACCTCCCTCACTTCAGGCCTGTTTCCGACTGCCTTCAAGACCGCCAGAATCAAGCCACTCCTTAAGAAACCCACCCTGGACACCACCGACGTCCGACACTACAGACCTGTGTCTCTCCTATCATTCCTCTCCAAAACCATAGAACGTGCTGTCTCCACCCAACTATCATCCTATCTCTCCGAGAACAACCTGCTCGACCCTCATCAGTCAGGCTTCAAAGCGGCGCACTCCACGGAGACGGCCCTGCTTGCAGTATCAGAGTCCCTTCGCGACGCCAGAAGCTCTTCCTCTCATCCGTGCTCATCCTCCTTGACCTGTCCGCCGCTTTCGACACAGTGAACCACCAGATTCTCCTCTCCACCCTGGCAGAGCTTGGCATCACTGGAACTGCGTTATCCTGGTTCACCTCCTACCTGACAGATCGCACTTATCAGGTCACATGGAATGGCTCCCTGTCCAGACCCTGCACCCTTGACACCGGAGTACCCCAAGGCTCAGTACTGGGACCCCTTCTGTTTTCTTTATACATTAGATCTCTCGGCTCTGTAATCACATCCCACGGCTTCTCCTACCACTGCTATGCTGATGACACCCAACTGTTTCTTTCCTTCCCCCCCTCAGACACCCACATCGCAACATGCATCTCAAAATGCCTGGCCGACATCAGCAGATGGACGACCGCCAACCACCTGAAGCTCAACCTCGACAAGACTGAGCTTCTCTTCATACCGGGTAAAGACTGCCCTCAGATGGAAGGAACCTTGGCGTGGTACTGGATGACCAGCTGTCCTGCAACTCCAACATTACCTCTGTGGCCCGATCTTGTAGAATTGCTCTCTACAACATCCGCAAGATCCGGCCCTTCCTCACACATGAAGCAGCACAGATCCTGGTCCAAGCGCTCATTATCACTCGTCTCGACTACTGCAACTCTCTCCTGGCTGGACTCCCCGCCTCAACAATCAAGCCCTTACAACGCATCCAGAACGCAGCAGCACGCCTCGTGTTCAACTTACCTAAATTCTCCCATGTAACCCCCCTCTTCTGCAACCTCCACTGGCTCCCGGTAATCGCTCGCATTCGATTCAAGACACTGGTACTGACTTTCATGGCTGTCAACGGAACCGCCCCTAGCTACCTCCAAAAATTTGTCCGACCCTACGCCCCAGCCGAGCACTCCGCTCGCAACGTCTGCCAAACGACTGGTACCGCCTTCACTAAAAAACAGGCCAAACATCGCTCAGAAATACAACACTGATTCTGTTTCTCCACTTACCAACAGCAGAATACTATGCAGCCTTCTTCTACAACAGATTGTACGTACATGCATATGGGAGAAATGCAACATATACAGTGCTGCTTGAAAGTATGTGAACCCCTTGAGCAGTTTATTTTCTTATTCTATCATCACCAGTTTTCTATATATGAAATGTCAATTTAATGTTCAATTACATGTGCTTTTAGAGGGAATTGTGTGAGTAGCCAAAAAATGACATGAAACATGGTTTAGTTAGTGTATGTGCAAAAGTAAATGAAACCCTAGCTGCATTGGTCAAATCAAGTAGGTAATAGATTCAGGTGAAGCACATTTGGGTGCTTAATCAATTAAGCAGACCAATCAAATGAGACATCCTTAGGAAAAGGGTTGGGCAACACAGATTAAAAGACAGAGGAAACCAACCAAACCACTGTAGTGCTAAGATGTACCTACACAGATCAACAATGCTGGGAGGAAAGGAAATATCCGAGGACATCAAGGAAAAGGTACTGACAGACCATCAATCTGGGGAAAGCTACAAGACCATCTCCAAAAGATTCCAGCTACATCCATCCACTGTAATACAAATGATTTACAAATCGAAGGCATTCAACATGACCACAAGTGTGCCTAGAAGTGGACGGCCATCAAAATTATCACCAAGAAGCACCAGAAAAATAATAAATCAGGTAAAGACCAACCCACACATCACTTCTAGAGAGTTGCAGACCTCGCTGGCAGCATCTGGGGTAAATGTACATGTGTCTACAATCAGATGAAAATTAAATAGAGATCACTTGGACAAACCAGAGGCTTCTGGAAGTCCATTCTCTGGACAGATGAGTCCAAGATAGAATTATTTGTTCACAATCAAAACCGCCATGTTTGGAGAAAAGCCAACACTGCATACTAAGAAAAGAACTTCCTCCCAACAGTGAAGCATGGTGGTGGAAATGTGAAGGTCTGGGGCAGCTTTTCTGCCTCCGGACCTGGACGACTCCATATTATCCAGGGAAACATGAATTCTCATGCCTATCAACAAATTGTTGATCAGAATCTCCTGCCATCAGTCAGGGAGTAGAAGCTGAGCCGAAAATGGGTTCTGCAACAAGACAACGACCCAAAGCATACCAGCAATAGTACCAAGGAATGGCTTAAAAGAAAGAGGATTCGTACTCTGTATTGGCCGAGTCAAAGTCCAGACCTCAATCCTATAGAAATGTTTTGGCTAGACCTGAAGCGGGCGGTACATGCTAGATGTCCCTCCAACCGCTCTCAACTGACTGGAGTTCTGCAAGGCGGAGTGGGCAAAACAGCAGATGTGAGAAACTGGTCAGTGGTTAAAGACGTTTGGTTGAAGTAGACGTTTGGTTGAAGTAATGGCTGCAAAAGGAGGTGCCACAAGCTACTAACTAAAAGGGTTCACATACTTTTGCACATGTCAAATTTTCAGTTTTTGTAAGATAAACCACTTCTGTTGAATAAATAATGAAAACACTTTTTTGTCCATTATTTAGAAAGTCTGCTTTACAAATTGGTGTTTAAATATACATTTCATAAGGTTATTTCCATTTTTTCTGACAAAAACAATGACCATGTCTGGAGGGTTCACAAACTGTCAGGAAGCACTGTACATTAAAAAATCTTTGGGCAAGCAGGGGCCTACATATGGGCATTTATGTAGGCCCCTGCTTACTCCCCTGTGGGTGGAGTAGTGTTTGGTGCTTAGCTGAGCAGTGATGTATTGTTTAACATTGGTGCCAGCTCCCAAGATGTTTTTATTGTTGACAAGATGCTCTGAGATTTTTCAGGTTTTCACAAATAATGGTGGATTCACAATAACCACCATTTGCCTCACGCAGTGCAACACATCTCCTTCGCATGAAGTTTATCAGGTTGTTGATTGTGGCCTGTGGAATGTTGGTCCACTCCTCTTCAATGGCTGTGCGAAGTTGCTGGATATTGGCAGGAACTGGAACACGCTGTTGTATACGCCGATCCAGAGCATCCCAAACATGCTCAATGGGTGACATGTCCGGGGAGTATGGAGGCCCCATAACCCCACCGCCACCATGCCGCTCTAGTCACAATGTTGACATCAGCAAACCGCTCACCCACATGAGGCCATACACGCGGTCTGCCATCTGCCTGGTACAGTGAAAACCGGGATTAATCCGTGAAGAGAACACTTCTCCAAAGTGCCAGACGCCATCGAAGGTGAGCATTTGCCCACTCAAGTTGGTTACGACGACGAACTGCAGTCAGGTCAAGACCCCGGTGAGGACGACAAGCATGCAGATGAGCTTCGCTGAGATGGTTTATGCAGAAATTATTTGGTTATGCAAACCATTCAGCTGTCCGGGTGGCTGGTCTCAGACGATCTTGCAGGTGAAGATGCCGGATGTGGAGGTCCTGGGCTGGCGTGGTGACACGTGGTCTGCGGTTGTGAGGCCGGTTGGATGCACTGCCAAATTCTCGGAAATTAATTTGAAGACGGCTTATGGTAGAGAAATGAACATTAAATTCACCTGCAACAGCTCTGGTGGACATTCTTGCATTCAGCATGCCAATTGCACGTTCCCCCAAAACTTGCGACATCTGTGGCATTGTGCTGTGTGATAAAACCGCACATGTTAGAGTGGCCTTTTATTGTGACCAGCCTAAGGCACACCTGTGCAATAATCATGCTGTCTCATCAGCATCTTGATATGCCACACCTGTCAGGTGGATGGATTATTTGGGCAAAGGAGAAGTGCTCACTAACACAGATTTAAACAAGTTTGTGAACAAAATTTGAGAGAAATAGGCCTTTTGTGTACGTAGAAAAAGTCTTAGATCTTTGCTTTCAACTCATGAAAAAGTGTTGCGTTTATATTTTTGTTCAGTGTATCTTACACATAGTATCTGCCATTAAACCAAAAGAAGAAGATGAAGAAATAAACGAAGTAAACTGTTACTATGGCTGAACCAACAAAGAAAAAGACTGTTGAATACAGACGATGAAACCAACACAAAACAAATTCGATGTTCAGAAGAACGAAAACAGTCAAAAAAGGAAGGCATCACCTATGCAACACTGTTCGATGCAATTACCGCTTTTCGCCATATATTGGTGGGACTATGACATTCATCACTTACAAGGTCTATTGGCAGTCACACTAGAGCAGGGGTGCCCAATACGTCGATCGCAAAGGAAGTCCAGGTGCCATTACATTTTTTTTTGATGAATTTTGAATTTAGTGGGGACGCTGGGACATGTCCCCACCAATATCCAGCGATATCCATCCAGCCCCCTCCCGGATCAGAACCGCGAATTAACGGAGCCCCCCCTCCCCCATCAGAACCGCGAATTAACGGAGCCCCCCTCCCCCCTCAGAACCGCAAATTAACGGAGCCCCCCCCCCCCTCCCCCCTCAGAACCGCAAATTAACGGAGCAACCCCCCCCCCCCCCCTTTTTATATGAAGTATACTCGGGATATATTTCGCATTTTTAGTGTAGGTAGATCATTTTGGCTTGGTCATTTTAAAAGTAGCTCGCACGTTGAAAAAGTGTGGGCACCCCTGCACTAGAGGGTGCTCTACAACTTTTAGCCTTAGTGTTTGTTTGCGTATAATTTTTTTTTTTTACAAACTGCAGTTATTCCATTCTTTTGCATCTTCTAAGATTTATGTCCTGTGTAATTTTATTATTTACATGGAGATAAATACAATTTGGTGTCTGTGTGTGTGTGTCTGTGTGTGTGTGTGTGTACAGTTTACGATGTGCTGACAGGAGCAGTGGTGGCCAGACTGTGCGGTCATGATGCGTGTGTGAGGGATGTGAGTTGGCATCCGTACCAAGACAGCATCGTGAGCAGTTCAGTAAGTAGACCCTCCCGCCTGCAAGTGACACACACAAAGATTCATCTTCTAAATAACAGAAAGCTGCCTAATATAAAGTTGCAAAAATGATTTATTATAATAAAAAGCACATTTAAGACAAACAATGTCTACCAAGTTTAAAGGATAATGCTCCTGAAAAGGATAATGCTCATGAAAGTGGCTTCTGCTGGGCTCCTCCACGAGTTTGGAAACCTAATGCAGGCAGAGCAGATGGTAAACTGCGTGACATGTCAGTGCTCTCCCTGAGTCTGTGTTGTGATGGCTGGTTTAACCTTTGTGCATTATGCAATGTGTAACCTCACCAAACCCAAGACTCAAACTTGGGCAGTGAGGTTGCTTAAACCAGCCACCAGCCACACACACTACACCAATATGATTTTCAACCGTATCTCTATCTATCCGCATTAGGGATAGGCCTATAGTGTGAAAAACACCTGCAGTTGTTGCCCATGCTCTCTCTGTCTCGGGAGCACAGCTTGGTGCTTGTGCAAAAATCAGTTTTTGCTGGTCACCAATGATGTAGATTACATCATTTCTGACCTTGAAAATCTACAGGCCCTCCCTTTCCTCCCTAACAGCACCTTATAATCACACAATGAAATACAGATACACCAACACTCACAACCATAGCACTACACTTCACTCACATACACACACCCACACAATCCAAATCACAATTCTAAATGCAGGTTCACTACAAAGCTTCTAAATTTCAAACCACTCCCACTCTAGCCCTACAGCTGGCTAAGACTATGATCTCCATTCTAAATGTTTGTCTGTCTGTCATAATCTCACTCCACATCTTTAAAAAAAAAAAAAAAAAAAGAAACAAGGAAGACGTTTTGATGATGGTCTTTAAAAATATGAATACAAAAGATTGTTGGCCTATCTCCCATTTGAAAGTGTTGTTAATACAACGAAAATTAAATCAACAGTGCATGTGCTATATTATTATTATTAATATGTTATCTATCAATATTATCTGTAAAAAAATAATAATAATCTACAGGCTGTCTGCATTTACAGGCTTATATATCTTTGCCTCTTGGTCAAAGGTAGCCAGGCGGGGTCTAGATGCCACTCCCAAATTATACTTCCAACTTGTTGTCTTTGCTAGTATTGTAAACCAGCTACGATTCCAACAGCGAAAATGGCATCCCAGAATATGACTGCAGAGGATGTTATGGGTGAGGATAAATTTTAGAATGTTTTGACTGACTCAAATCAGCCGTATTTATTTGGGGCAGAGTATACGGTTGAAGAAATGCAGCAACGCCGCGGCTGCATTAGCTGTGCAAGACATGGTCGCCGTGGACCATCCAGAACCTGAGATGCTGAGAGCAAAGAGTGAATGGTGATGCCTTTGTTCAGCTTGCCCTCTGATGCCAACAGAAACTGAATCATTCTGCTGCAATGAATTTCAGTGCGGGCAGTTTTTGTTGCATTGTGTCAGAGACACCCACCCACCAAGAGCCTATGCACAAATGTTTTACTCCTCACATGGACAGAGGTGTGCTGGAGACCTTCTTCAGAGTTCGAAGATAAGAGAGGGTGGATGACCATTGAATATTTTTGTCATCTAATGCTGTGTTTTGGTCAACAAAGTAATCTGTACAGGCAAGGGTGGTGATAAACAGCAGTGTTGAACAAGCTGTTTTCTTAACACGTTTGTTTATTGAGTATTTATTTTCACATGATGCGGCATGATGTTTTGGCCAACAACCTAAGCCAAGTAATGACTATAGGCTAGGGTGGTGATATCTTACACAATTGACACAAACTTTTTTTTTTTACACCAATCACTTTCACTTTCAAAGTTGACACCAATTTCAGATGCATGTAAAATCATACCTGCTGGCTTATGCAGAGGTCATTTAGATTTTTGATTTAAAAAAAAAAAAAAAAAAAATCTCTTTTAGCCCATTGGCTAATCTTCCAAGAGTCCACATAAAAAAATGTGTATACAATAATTCATAAATAATAATACAACACATAATTATTGACACACACATCAATGAGACCCTCACCATTCATAAGTTGATGGAGTCGTAGTGTTACCAAGTCTGCATGCCTCAAAGTAAAGCTGTGGGAAAAGAGACCAGTTTCATGTTTTTCCCACAGCATCTTTGCTGTGGGAAATGTAAGCGAAATAGCGATACATGATTTTAGATGATTTTGTCTACTTCATAATCACTTGTTTTTAACTGCAACACTTATTTTGTGTGTCGGAATACATCCTAGTACCACCTCTCCACTTGTTTCTCTGACTGTTGTGTCGTAATTTCTCCTTCTTTTGCTCTGCTCTTTCTCCTTTCTTTATGGTTTTGTTCCATGTTTAGGTGCAGCATAGTATTTTGATCTGTCGTTTTCTCTTGGGAGCCCATCTCTCTTCAGCAAACTCCATTCTTTTTGGCCTGAAGTGGTCCTCTGGACGTTAGGGGGTCTAATATATGTTCAATGCATCTTCCTTTTAGGGAACAATGCATTTTCCTGATAAATTCAGGTGGCCTAAGGTTTCCCCTTTCCTGGAGAATGTCATTTTTTGCAATCCCAAACCAATTTTCAATATGACAATTTGTGTTTCTAGTTTAGCCTTGCTACAGGTCTTCCTTTTTGTCTGGCATACTGTTGTACATCTCCCATGGCTTCATTCCAAAGAGTGTAAATTGGCATGGAATTGTCCAGAATAACTTTTATTGGGGGTAATGGTATTGGTTTGCAGCATGATTACTGAATTCCCTTGAGTACAGAGGGCTGTCCACAAGTGTTTTTATGGACCTCCCAATTTCTGCAATTTCCCACCTATCCCACTTGTGGACAGCCCTCAGTGGTGACACATATTTGTCACCACCCAGGAGCTCAGTGACATACCTACAAACTAGGGATGCACCGATACCACTTTTTTCCAGACCGAGTACAAGTACAAGTACTTACATTTGGGTACTTGCCGATACCGAATACCGATACCGAGTACTTAATAAAACCATTACAGTTCTAACAATGACTTTGAAAACATGTTGTTTTTTTTCATGAAACAAACAAATATAATGGCACTGCCACACATTTCACTAAAATGTAACCTATTCAGTGGATTTCAGAACCATCCAACATACAACTGTAGCAGTATACTCGGGATATATTTCGCATTTTTAGTGTAGGTAGATCATTTTGGCTTGGTCATTTTAAAAGTAGCTCGCACGTTGAAAAAGTGTGGGCACCCCTGCACTAGAGGGTGCTCTACAACTTTTAGCCTTAGTGTTTGTTTGCGTATAATTTTTTTTTTTTACAAACTGCAGTTATTCCATTCTTTTGCATCTTCTAAGATTTATGTCCTGTGTAATTTTATTATTTACATGGAGATAAATACAATTTGGTGTCTGTGTGTGTGTGTCTGTGTGTGTGTGTGTGTACAGTTTACGATGTGCTGACAGGAGCAGTGGTGGCCAGACTGTGCGGTCATGATGCGTGTGTGAGGGATGTGAGTTGGCATCCGTACCAAGACAGCATCGTGAGCAGTTCAGTAAGTAGACCCTCCCGCCTGCAAGTGACACACACAAAGATTCATCTTCTAAATAACAGAAAGCTGCCTAATATAAAGTTGCAAAAATGATTTATTATAATAAAAAGCACATTTAAGACAAACAATGTCTACCAAGTTTAAAGGATAATGCTCCTGAAAAGGATAATGCTCATGAAAGTGGCTTCTGCTGGGCTCCTCCACGAGTTTGGAAACCTAATGCAGGCAGAGCAGATGGTAAACTGCGTGACATGTCAGTGCTCTCCCTGAGTCTGTGTTGTGATGGCTGGTTTAACCTTTGTGCATTATGCAATGTGTAACCTCACCAAACCCAAGACTCAAACTTGGGCAGTGAGGTTGCTTAAACCAGCCACCAGCCACACACACTACACCAATATGATTTTCAACCGTATCTCTATCTATCCGCATTAGGGATAGGCCTATAGTGTGAAAAACACCTGCAGTTGTTGCCCATGCTCTCTCTGTCTCGGGAGCACAGCTTGGTGCTTGTGCAAAAATCAGTTTTTGCTGGTCACCAATGATGTAGATTACATCATTTCTGACCTTGAAAATCTACAGGCCCTCCCTTTCCTCCCTAACAGCACCTTATAATCACACAATGAAATACAGATACACCAACACTCACAACCATAGCACTACACTTCACTCACATACACACACCCACACAATCCAAATCACAATTCTAAATGCAGGTTCACTACAAAGCTTCTAAATTTCAAACCACTCCCACTCTAGCCCTACAGCTGGCTAAGACTATGATCTCCATTCTAAATGTTTGTCTGTCTGTCATAATCTCACTCCACTGCTAAATTGTCAAGAGGAGGGGTGAAAAGTAGCTCCTTTAACACAACAATTGGATCAAAACATCTGAAGAACCACAACCACGCCGAGTTTCAAGGAGTTTGCCTAATGCTAGTTCAGCGGGGAAACAGCAACAACCACTTTGCAGGCAAATGCTGGAGAAGCGAGAGAAAATGCCCAGAGACAACCCACGGGCCAGTAAAAATACAGAAGCCCTCTTACCCAGTACACTTGCTCTTGATGACCAGCCGTTGTCAGTGGTAGATTCATAACGGGATTTCGTCGTGTCCTGGAGCCCGAAGTATGAGATTCCGAGCCGTCACCACATCACAGAAACCGCATTACCCACGCTGTATGACTTCGTGAAAAAGCACATCCAACAGCCTGCTGCATGACATCTCCGCCTTCAGCTTCACCACTGATATTTGGGACTAGCAAGTGTCAGCCCAAATGTCTCTCATCAGTTTAACTGCGCAGTGGATTGATGAGGATTTTACTCCCCAGAGAGTCGTTCTACAAGCAAAGCAGTTACGTGGTTTCGCACACTGGGCCAAGCCATAGCGGGTGCGTTTGATGATATGCTTCAGACGTGGGGCATTCCGAAAAGTTCTGTTCACGTTGTGCTCCGGGACAAAGCCAAAAACATGATCAAGGCCATGAGTGATGCTGGACTCCCTAGCCGGCCGTGTGTCGCTCACACCCTCCAGTTGGCTGTTAACGAGGGTCTTTTGGCTCAGAAAGGTGTAGCTGATGCGGTGGCAGTCGGACGTAAAATAGTTGGACATTTTAAACATTCCACCTTAGCCTACTCCCGCCTAGAAGACATTCAGTTGCAACTCAACATGCCTATAAGAAGACTCCAGCAAGACGTGCAGACCCGCTGGAACAGCACGTATTACATGCTACAGTCTCTCGTCGAACAGAAGCGGGCTCTGGGAATATTTGGGTCTGAATATGAGCTCCCCGACACTATCACCGCTCACCAGTGGACACTTCTGGAAAAGACTATCTGTTCTGGCTCCGTTTGAGGAGTTAACCCGAAAAGTAAGCTTCTCTGATGCTTTGGCATCAGATGTGATTCCTGCTGTGACCGTGCTTCAGAGACTTTTGACCAAAGAAACAGACGAGGACCATGGCATCAAAACAATGAAGGGAACCTTAGCTGCAGCCGTCAAGAGACGCTTCACTGACACGGAAAAAAACCCACTCTACTGCATTGCAACTGCACTCGACCCGAGGTAAAGTGTGTGTGTGTGTGTGTGTGTGTGTGTGTGTGTGTGTGTGTGTGTGTGTGTGTGTGTGTGTGTGTGTGTGTGTGTGTGTGTGTGTGTGTGTGCTGAGCGTGTGAGAAAGAGAGAGAATGATGAAAAAAAAACTGTCATTATGACCAACCTAAAACTTTTCACTGTTTAACTTTTACATAATCAATTTACCTATTAAGTGATTTGAAGGCAATATACTGACATTCATTCTGACAATTTCAGACTAGCTTGACTGTTACAAGCTAAAATATATTTTTCTCTGTTTTAGGTATAAAGATCGTTTTTTCTCAAACATCAACACTGCTACAGAGGCCAAAGAGATGGTGATGCTGGAGCTGCAGAAGGTGTCTGGAGGAGATGCAGACAAGCAGGAGGATCTGGGGGAACCACCTGCCAGAAAGCTACGCAAGGACCAGGCCAGCAGCAGTCTGGACAGTGTGTTTGATGAGATAGCAGATGAGCGAGCATCAACATCACCGAGCAGTGCACCAATGGGTGCTGCCATTGAGTTAGAGACATACCTTGGAGAGACCACAACTTCTCGGGAAGACAAACCACTGCAGTACCGGGAGGTTAACAATGTGCGGTTTCCCACTCTGGCCCAAATGTCACGCAGATACCTCTCAGCACCATGCAGTAGTGTGGAAAGTGAAAGGCTGTTTAGCTCAGTGTCACATATTGTCGATGAAAACAGAAACAGGCTCACAGCTGACAATGCAGAGAAGCTTCTTTTCATCAAAAAGAACCTGCCTCTCACTTTTCCGAAAAAGGCTTAGTCCTCACAGATAGTATGACAACATAACATTTCAGTTCTGCTACAGTTGTATGTTGGATGGTTCTGAAATCCACTGAATAGGTTACATTTTAGTGAAATGTGTGGCAGTGCCATTATATTTGTTTGTTTCATGAAAAAAAACAACATGTTTTCAAAGTCATTGTTAGAACTGTAATGGTTTTATTAAGTACTCGGTATCGGTATTCGGTATCGGCAAGTACCCCAAATGTAAGTACTTGTACTTGTACATCGGTTGGTTTGGTTCCTGGAAAAAAGTGGTTCGGTTGCATCCCTAGTTTGTAGGTATGTCCCACTGAAGCTCCCCCCCCCTGGGTGGTGGACAATATGTGGTCACCACTGAGGGCTGTCCACAAGTGGGATAGGTGGGAATTGCAGAAATTGGGAGGTCCATAAAAACACTTGGTGGGACAGCCTCTGGACTCAAGGGAATTCAGTAATCATGCTGCCCAACCAATCCTACCCCCAATAAAAAGTTATTCCTGGACAATTCCATGCCAATTTACACTCTTTGGAATGAAGCCATGGGAGATGGTACAACAGTATGCCAGACCAAAAAGGAAGACCTGTAGCAAGGCTAAACTAGAAACCACAATTGGT
The DNA here is from genome assembly GCA_002895965.2 of Coryphaenoides rupestris. Lineage (NCBI taxonomy): Eukaryota > Metazoa > Chordata > Actinopteri > Gadiformes > Macrouridae > Coryphaenoides > Coryphaenoides rupestris. Next base: position 240,760 of record PIJE02000425.1, read on the forward strand.
CATATTGAAACATTGGTTGGGGATTGCAAAAATGACATCAATGAGACCCTCACCATTCATAAGTTGATGGAGTCGTAGTGTTACCAAGTCTGCATGCCTCAAAGTAAAGCTGTGGGAAAAGAGACCAGTTTCATGTTTTTCCCACAGCATCTTTGCTGTGGGAAATGTAAGCGAAATAGCGATACATGATTTTAGATGATTTTGTCTACTTCATAATCACTTGTTTTTAACTGCAACACTTATTTTGTGTGTCGGAATACATCCTAGTACCACCTCTCCACTTGTTTCTCTGACTGTTGTGTCGTAATTTCTCCTTCTTTTGCTCTGCTCTTTCTCCTTTCTTTATGGTTTTGTTCCATGTTTAGGTGCAGCATAGTATTTTGATCTGTCGTTTTCTCTTGGGAGCCCATCTCTCTTCAGCAAACTCCATTCTTTTTGGCCTGAAGTGGTCCTCTGGACGTTAGGGGGTCTAATATATGTTCAATGCATCTTCCTTTTAGGGAACAATGCATTTTCCTGATAAATTCAGGTGGCCTAAGGTTTCCCCTTTCCTGGAGAATGTCATTTTTTGCACAGCTAATGCAGCCGCGGCGTTGCTGCATTTCTTCAACCGTATACTCTGCCCCAAATAAATACGGCTGATTTGAGTCAGTCAAAACATTCTAAAATTTATCCTCACCCATAACATCCTCTGCAGTCATATTCTGGGATGCCATTTTCGCTGTTGGAATCGTAGCTGGTTTACAATACTAGCAAAGACAACAAGTTGGAAGTATAATTTGGGAGTGGCATCTAGACCCCGCCTGGCTACCTTTGACCAAGAGGCAAAGATATATAAGCCTGTAAATGCAGACAGCCTGTAGATTATTATTATTTTTTTACAGATAATATTGATAGATAACATATTAATAATAATAATATAGCACATGCACTGTTGATTTAATTTTCGTTGTATTAACAACACTTTCAAATGGGAGATAGGCCAACAATCTTTTGTATTCATATTTTTAAAGACCATCATCAAAACGTCTTCCTTGTTTCTTTTTTTTTTTTTGACAATTTAGCAGGGCATAGTTTGCACTCTGCTCTACTTTTGTCATCATCGCTTATCTTAAAATATCTCCAGACTGCTGATATTGCGCCTCCTCCACGTGCCTGCTCAATTAACGAGAGGTTTAAGGCATGCGCCAGGCACCACTTATAGGTGGGGTGTTGTATTACACTAGGGATAGTATCGGTGCGGGAGTATCGGAGTAGTTTAACGAGTACGAGTACATGAGCACAGTATCGGACCGATACCGAATACTGGTATCGGTATCGGTGCATCCCTACTACAAACACACAAGACCAACAGAATTAATGACTATACTTTTAATTCAGGTAACACCCATTTAGTGGACAGGCCTAAAATTATTTCTAAAATACAATAATGTATTATAATTGGATTTGTCATATATTCAAATTGGGAATTTGATTAATTTGCATACTTTTTTTTTTTACATGTTTAGGTTTCCAGATTAATCGCAAGCATTAACGCTGACAGCCCTGTCTTCCTGGAAGTTTCTGGGCCCTATTTCACATAGCACGTTAGGATCAGTTTAAGTTTAAACCAGAACTCTGGCTCAAGCAAGTGCTTCCTTGAACTGGCTTGAGTTTCCATTTCACAAAGACAGATTTCAATCTCGAGGATCTAGTTCATTCAAGCCAAGATAGGTTGAACCTGAAAAATGTGTGTTCATGTGTGCATCTTCAAAAGCATCATCTTTCACAAACTCACCCCTTCCAGGGGAGACAATTTTCCAAGGACCCCCTCTTAATCGTAACACCAATTAAGCATATGCTTACTACCATTTGTACTCTTAGATGCCATTGGAACAATTTGTATTCTAAAACTTTTCAACCTAAATACTTACCTAAATACCTGTTTCATAGTAATAAACAAACACATTTCAATTTGAATCATGTTAATACCACTTTGTGATACCACCTTTATTCAAATTGCATTTGATTGACGTGTCGCACGTGATCTCACAATCATATCAGAGTTTCTATTGGCCCAAAGCTAACATGGGTGGGAGTAATGGACACAATATGCTTGTTTTATTGGCACAAATGGTGCCCGTCTGTAGATATGCACTTTGTAATGATACAGTAGGGCTTGCACGACTACTGATTTCTTTTTCATGTCGATCATTCAATCAATGAAGTCGAAAAAAAGTTGACTAGTCGTCGATGACGTCATCACACACGCACGTACACACACACAACACGCAGAGACAGAAGGGCTGTCCAATAAAGTAACGGCTTATTATATTATCTAACGAAAATATATATTCCAACATTCAAAATGTCTCATTCAGTGTCAGCAATTATCTGGGGAAAAAATGTAAACAAATACATTCGTTTGCCATAGGCTTGTGCAATCCACGCCGGCAAAACTAAATTATAAGAGCGCAGCCCGACCCGAACCCGCATATCCTATAATAACCATGACCAGTGAAAACATCTCATAATGATCACCTTACACTGATCAGCCACGCTTTGGCTCAAAATGCGCGATCCGACCCGCATCTTCTTTGTTGCACCCAGAACCGAATCCGGAAAGAAATTACAACAAACTACCACCCGCAAATCACTTTTTTTGCGGGTCACCCGCGGGTTTCATCTTTTGTGAAGTACTTCCACACACTTGATGTGCAAGTCCGTGTTTGGCAGGAGTCGACTGAGGGGCACTCCTAGCAGCCAAAAGCAAGGGTAAATGGTGTGTTTTAATTCTAGCCTTAAATATATTCTTGCAGCCTCCCTGATTACAGGTGGCATGTTCCATAGATAGGGTGCTCGGTTAAAGAACGCCCTGTGTTGAGTGAGAATGAAAATAGCAAGCAAATGCTGCTCTGCAGTCCAGGGTCGGTACAAACCACTGCCACCTGCTGGTGTGGAGTTATTTTCTCTCACAACCTGCATGTTAGTTGGTCGTCGGCTTTAGTCTTTGCGGCAGTGGCGGTTCGTCAATACGGGGCACTGGGGCGTCGCCAACTCACCATATATAGAGAAGAAAGTCTACTTAAGCACGTTAGTTAAATAATGCAGAATAATTTTTCCTTTATTTTGGTGTCAATCAATTTGGCGTCTGCCAAATGCCCTAAATGTAAATGTCAATAAAATACATGCTTCTTGGTTGAGGGACACTGGCCAAATGAGTGTTTATGGAAGTCAGTCAACTTTTGGCAAGCACGTGAACAGAAGCTCTTTAATTGGTGGCTTCATATTTTACACACGTACACTCCCACTTTTTCGATATTGTTTCTGTGTTTGTGTTCTGATGTTATTGGACAATTCTTGATGCTGTATTTTACGTTCACACCCACCATTAGTTTTATGAATGGTATTTTCAGGAGATGGCCACTTCAAGCGCATCAGCGGAAATCCAGTTGTTTCATTACAAAAACACCCTTAATAAATATAAATATATAGCTACATATAATCCTAAAGTATATATAATTATACCTTTGTTATTTGCCAACACATAATTTCCAAAAACAAGGCAATAATAACTTCCCTTATGTTGTTGCTGCTGTTGCTATGGTCTATTTGGCCAAAAAGATAAGAGCTGAACAAATAACAGCTTCTGAAGCAAGCTTGTGATTGATTCTAATATCCAAATGAACATTCAACATTCAACATTGTTAACTATTCAAAGTTCAGCAGTTCTTTTTTGTAAAGTGTGTTAAAACCAGTAACGGGCCATGGACTCTTGGCCTGGGCCTTCTCAAAACAATTGTCTCTTAAAAATGTCAGGAAGACTCTGGTGGACCTTTTCTGGTTAAAGCCTGCTTAGAATATGCTGAATAAATCTTGTTTCCTAATTGAACACTTCTCTGGTTGAGTCTCTCCTATCTGGGGTATTGAAATTACCATCAGGGTTTAGGCAACATTACCATGGTGTTGTTTCTTTGTTTATCCTAAATTTGTTTTAACCAGCCGCCACTGCTTGCGGTGACTTCAAGTGCTGCCACAGCTGACAAAACAGCGGTGCTCCGTCGCTGCTAGGCTTGGTGTGTCTGGGACTTTAGCTTCATAATGACTTCCCTCCTTTGGCCACGGAGTCCCATCATCCCTCCGGCAATCCCGTGGGCCCTACTGCTCACCGTCGCCCCTGAATCCTCCACCAGCTATACCTCAGCACTCCTCTCATAACCGGTCTCGCCGCTCCTCACCGCTTTTTACATCTGCGCCGTGGCGAGATCCTGCACCTTGCTCTGCCCATCCCTCTCCGTCACCACAGGTGAAGTCTTCACCGCTGACTGCTCCCCCACTAACCACGCTCATCATCGGAGACTCTGTTGTGAAGTATGTGAGGGAAAAAAACACCGCGACTTTTCGTTTTCCAGGCGCTAAAGTGACATCCTAGAAAAGATTCCCAGCCTCCTAGCAAATCAGCCACTCGTCCAGGATGTTATTGTGCATGTTGGCGGTTGTGATATTCCCAACCAGTCCTCTGAACTATTATTTCTTTTTCTGGACTATTGGACTATTGTATTATTGGACTATTATTGGATTTACAATCACACTAGACAAACACAATTGGATTATCAATTGTCATTGTCATGTATTATCTTTATACTAGGATATGAGTACTGCTGTACTGCACGTGCACGTTGATGCATTTTTGCAACATCAGCCACAGTTTTACCACTTACTTACTTACTTTTTACTTTTACCGTTTTTGACTTTTTGACTTTTACCTATTTTTTGTAACTTATTTTTCAGTTTATGGCATGGAAGGCCAAGAAGTTTCTATTTGACTTGCATCTGGTGGTTGGCTGTAGTGCTGCGGTGGAAGAATGTTGATGTCTGCCCAGAAGCCTGGTGACCGGTATAGTCTTTTCTGTCATGTGGCTTCGTGATAGGAGCTTATACCGTGGCTCCAGGGTCTTCAGCAGGTGGCGAAACCCAGGGCTCTCGAGGACAGAATAAGGCCTTAAATCCTTAGCTATGAAAGCCGGCACTGCCAGGGTGATTCTCTTGCCTCTCTCAGAGTTGGGCGGCAATGTTGACAGCATCTCCTCAATTTGTGGCTGGGCTGGGTCCACAGACGCTAGCTGCTGGTGAAAATGGCTAACGTGGTATTTAATGTTTGTATGACAAACATTACACACGGCGTATGTCTTGTCCAGTTCGTGCTTCCCAGGGACTTCATAGAATCCGAAATGAGCCCAAATGTCCGCCTTCAAAAAACTGGGTGTGTTTTTTATCACCGCTGCCACAGGACAATACTGTTTTCCTCTGCCATGTCTCCTGTAGTTTCCTGTAGTGTCTCCCTAGCATGTCGCACCCACAATTCAATGCAGCATTGCATTTTTTAACATTAGAACTTCATTGTCCAGTCGAGGCTGGAAAATCAACAGTCAACGTCTCCAACAGGAACAGGAGACAGGAGATTGATGCTAACTCCCGTTTCTCCTCTCCTTTCTCTTGTGGTAGACATGGTCATTCAGCACAACAACAAAATTGTATCACACACAGGAGTTTGATACAAACTCCCATTTCTCCTCTCCTTTCTCTTGTGGTTGACATGGCCATTCACACCTTGAAAAGATGTGCAATTGAAACTCACAAGATAGACTAGTTGGACTGACTTATTAGTTCTCTACTGTTACTGTACTGTGGATGCAGAAATATTTTGAGTTTGAATCTCATTCAAAATGTATACATTTATAAATTAAGACTAAGATTGATATTCATTTTAATATTCATTTTGACCAAGTTATTGCAACACAATAAAAATGCCCACTGACTAAAACGTGATTACCTAACAAACATAATTTTTTATGTTGAAAAACATCCTACAAACCCTATGAATCTGCAATACAAAGGCAAATCCTATTATTTCTATTCTATTTTACAAAGTTGACATTTTACAAATTAATCGTCAAATATTTAATGAGTAATATAGTTGTTTGTTAATTTTATTTGGCATTATTAAATACACGTTTAAAGTGATACCGTGTTATAGAGGCAAAACATTTTTTGCTTGCCCTTTGGTGTGCCTTGGGCACATAAAGTTTTACAATCACTGCTGAACTTCATGGTTCTGTGTTGCCAGTGGGACGGAGGGGTGCGAATGTGGGAGCACCGGCAGACCCATCCTCTGGAGGAGCACCGTGACCAGGAGTGAAGGGGAGACCAGCACCTCCTGGTAGGGAGGGCAGAAGAGATGGAGGAGCCAGGAGGAGGAGGAGGAAGAGGCGATGCGGAAGGGAAGAAGTGCCAGAGAGGGAAGTGGGCCAGGATCAGCGAAGGAGAGACACTGAGCTCACACAATCTCTCACACAAGAGAGAGACTATATTATGTTTTCAATACAATGCTGGTTTGTGAGTCTCATCGATGGTCTCATAGCATGATTGCAAGATGTGTTTTAGAAGAGGTTGTTGATGTAACGAGAGAGATTATCCCCCCTTCTCATTTTACCTAGGAGGATGCACCTTTTGGCTTGTTCCCAACCGTACTTTCTCGTGTAAGATGAAAGAGGCCAAAGCTGTCTAATTTGCCGGAAAGTCCTGAACTTAAAATGCACTCAAGATTCTCACGCCTTAATGAGTAGTGAAATAAGGTTTTCTTAATCAGTCCTTTTTGCTGATTTATGGTTTAAAAAATGTATTCCAGATTCCCTTGATTATTCTTAGATGTACATTTATTGTGAACCATTGTTGGCAGTTGAAAAATGTAAAACGATTGACAATAATTCTGTTGAAATTATGTAAAATATTTAAACATTTGGTGCTGATTTGGTAGCAGTATTAACCATCTTAATAATAAACATGGTTAAGCATTATGACATGGTACAAGGAGCCCATAATAGCATTCCAACCTAAAGACTTGCCATGGGTCTAGGGTGACATTATGTTTGTGGATTATGTTGGATTACGCATATACACACTGATCTACCACACACACAATTATATATATACTCAAACTTGAAGGGGTTAATTGAAAATGTGTTATACGGTATACTCCATAATATAATTTGTCATGCCTGCTATATTGCTATTAATTACACTTTACACACTAACCACAATGGTTTGAAACCGGCTGGAGATTAATGCCGAATTCACGCTAGACGATTTTAGCCTGATTGTCCGGGTCGTCGATGCGCTTTTGGAAGCATGGGCTGGAACTTTGGAAATAGTCAAATGTGAATGTCGAGGTTCTTCGTGAGGTGGACAATCGTCCTAACAGGAGTGATGGGCCGCAGCCTTCCAAATTTGAGCTTGCTAGACGACCAAGGGGCCAGGAACAGGCGAGAAGAAGGTATGGGGCTTTGACAGGTTGATTGGTGAGTGATACGGACTTGCATCATTTTTCCCACATTTGTAGATTATGTATTATCATAAAGGCGACATGAAGAATGAACTGCCTCCCCATTTGTGACCCAATACTCGTATTACAACGTATTATTAGCACGTCATCCAATCGAAAACTCGTAAACGCCTTTCTTACCTACTTTCCATGGTTGTAACAGGCTTTTGAAGATATGTTGCGTTGTCATGCATGTCCTTTAGTTTTCTGGTGATGTCGTTGGATAATCTGATTTGAAACAAATTTGTGGGTAAAAATTGGATGACCGTATTGTAATACTGCGGGGTGTTGGGTCACAAGTGGTGATAATGGAAGTTCGGCTATATCGGCTAGCGTGCTAAAGCTATGCAAACCCTCGTTGATGCTGCCCTGTGATAAAAAGTAGGTCAATGTGCAGAGTTCCATTTGACTATTTGTGTTGACGTAGTATTCTTTGAGCACACAATGTGAATTAATACCTCAAATTAACCTGCACATTGCTTAGCTGGCTGCCACCACGTTCCTTTTCCTTGTTTTTTCACCACAAACATTTGGAGCGCTAGCTTCTTGTGGACATCCATTTTGGAAGTGTCTGTTCACACCTGTTTCCGTGACTTAAAACGTAGTTTGGAGACGAGACAATGTCGTCTGAGATTCCTCCTGTGAATCATGTAATGTGTGACCCCCTGACGCAGGCTTGGTGTGACGTGCCATTGAGGTGTCCCAGGAAACCCTCTCACTCTGCTTCTGTTACCTGTTACTCGTAGAGGAAATATCTATGTATGGCCCCTATGAATCTCCAGCTGGGGTCCCTACAGGGATCTCCACTGAGGATAATCTTCCTTCTCTGTTTGTTTCTATTGACTGTCTGGGTTTTCCTGCTGTTATGTTCATCTACTTTCCCGAGTTCCCCTCCCGCCAGCTAAGAGGGGCTATGGGACATTACCAGGGTTGGTATCTCCTCAAACACAGCTGGCTCTGTCCAACTTTGCACATAAACATAATAGTCCAACAAATATAATGTGTATAATTGCAACTTCTAGCATCAGAAAGGCCATCAAAACAGATTGAGTCCACAAGTACTGAGCAGCAGTACAGTGGCAGCTTGATAATGGTAGACACTGCTAGTTTTACAATGCATAAAGTGAAATCAATGCGAGCACAGCTGTGATGTTGAAGCCTGGTTCAAAATGTATCAAAACCTTTATTTAAATAGAAACGGTGCTGCATTGAACACACAGTTTTGTTACGGAACCGTTGCAACTATGGCAGCTGAGAAGGCCATTCTTCGAGTTCTCCATTTTCTTTCAGCAATCAAGCAACCACTTCCATAACTTCAACTTCCACATGTTCCTGTGTGCTTCATGAGCGGACTGGGGACGTACACAGGTTCGTTTCTACGATTTCGAGTACTGGTCCCCTAGACCCCGACTTTCTCCCCATGCCTTCCCCTTAGCCTATTGGCTATTAGAGGATGCCTGGGCAGTCTGTGCCACTCTTGGCACGGCCCCTGCCAGCTCGTGGGTGGCACCCCCATTGCATGCTACCGACACACTGGCCTGTGCCGAGGGGGGCCCTCAGCTGCATGCCCTCTCTCAGAGCGCTATGAAGGGGGCCGTCACTGTCGCTGCCCCCCTGCCCTCGAGTCATGCCGAGGGTTTTTACTCCCACTAATTTTTGGTTCTCAAAAGGTCAGGGGAGATGAGATCAATCTTGGATCTCTGCGTTCTCCACAAGTCAGTTGCAACGAGGAAATTCAGAATGCTCACAGACAGAGCGCTGCTCCGATGTGTGAGAACGATTGGTTCGCATCCTTGAATGCTTCAATTCAAGATGTTTATTAGTCACATACACATAGAGGATATCACATACACATATGCAGTGAAATGAAAATATTTACAATTTTTACAGAATTTACAGTAAAAAAGAGCAGCAGGCATGAGACAGAAAAATATAAAAGGCAATATAAAAATATAAACAAATATGGAATAAAGTGAGTACAGACTATGTATTTGCATGTATGTTATAAGTAATGTAATAAGATATGTAGTAAAATTATGTGAGTATGTACTGTGTACTAAATATGTGCATGTGTGTATGTGAGTGTGTGCATGGGAGGGGCAGTGGGGGTGAGGTCAGAGTTCACCAGGGGTGTAAAAAGTACCCAGAAATTATACTTAAGTGAAAGTATGGGTACCGTCTCAAAATCTTACTCAAGTAAAAGTCAGAGTATCTGGCTAAAAACACACTTGAGTAAAAGTCAAAAAGTTTCTACTTTTAAATGTACTTAAGTACTAAAAAGTAAAAGTAAAAACTTTTTTTTATTGCGAGGCCATGGGTGCTCGTCTTGTCCGTCCACACCGACCGTTTCGTCCTCTTCATCACTCGTACTATCGTTTGTAGTCATCTTCTGTAGCTTGTCACTCTGACTGTCTATTCTTCTGATAGCAGGTGTTTCATCAAAGATCCCCGCTGTCTAGTCTTGCACAAGGACCAATCAGCATGGGTATGGGCGGGTTCATCTTCCATTGATGGGGATTTGATTGGCTGTTTTTAAATAAAGTGCGGCCGCAGGATTAATAACGTTAACGTTATTAATCCTAATAACGTTATAGGCCAGAGAAACAAATATACTAATTAAAATTGTTGGACCTGCGAGATTTGTACTTTGTACTTTGTAGGTCTGCATTTTAAATGTAAGGAGTAAAAAGTATGTTTTCTTTCTCTGAAATGTAATTGAGTAAAAGTACAAGTATACAAACCTAATAATACTCCAGTAAAGCACAAATCCCCCAAAACAGTACTTAAGTATTGTAACGAAGTACAATTACTCAAGTACTTTACACCCCTAGAGTTCACAGTCCTGATGGCCTGCAGAGAGAAACTGTTTTTGTCTCTCTGTTCTTACAGTATGACTGCGACGGCGATTGCATGACTGCGGCGGCGATTGCTTGACCCCAGCAGCTGGAACAATTTGTTGTTGGGGTGGTGAGGATCATTCATGATCCAGCTGGCACTGGTTTGACAACTTCTGGAGTAGGTCCTGCAGGGTGGGGGGGAGTGTAGCGTAGTACCAATATTGCATTCAGCCGAATGCACAACCCTCTGCAGAGCCCCCTTGCTGAACCAGGCAGTGATGCTTCCTGTCAGGATGCTCCCGAACGCACCAGCGTAGCAGGTGTGAAGGATCCTCCAGGAGACTCATAATTTACTCAGCTGCCTGGGGTGGTAGAGGCGTTGCTTTGCCTTTGTTATGCACGGTTTCGAGCAGTCATCTCATGTGGCTGAGGTTCAGGATTGTCTAAGTGTAGCAGCAAGCTCGGGAATCAATGTGACACAAGGCAGCATCACCCGGAATGATTCAAAGTTTATTCGGATGCGTAGAGCATATATACAGTTTTGGATGTGCTAGGCACGCCTCTGGGATGGGAGAAAATAATGCAGAAGTTATTAGCATTATGGTCTGATATGGAGATGTAACAAAGCCTGCCAGACTGACGTGAGGACAGAACTAAAGCGCGGACAGTTGTTTTCCACGGCCGAAGAACAGCGAGCTCATCTTAAAGGCCTCTCAGTGCTAACATATTGTGAGCGAAGAGTGAAGCAAAATAGTCACGTAGGCCTACACAGCAGTGTGGAAAGTTACCGGCCCACAAGGTTAATACAGGTGCATCTAAATACATTTGAATATTGTGGAAAATGTAATTTATTTCAGTAATTCAATTCAAAAAGTGAAACCTTTATTTCTTTTCATTTTGATGATTATGGCTTAGAGCTAATGAAAACCCAAAATGCAGTAGGCCTATCTCAGAAAATTAGAATATTACATAAGACTAATTAAAAAAAAATATTTTTCATACAGAAATGTCGGCCTTCTGAAAAGTATGTTCATGTATATGCACTCAATACGTGGTCGGGCCTACTTTTGCATGAATTACTGCATCAATGCGGCGTGGCATGGAGGCAATCAGCCTGTGGCACTGCTGAGGTGTTATGGAAGCCCAGGTTGCTTTGATAGCGGCCTTCAGCTCGTCTGCATTGTTGGGTCTGGTATCTCTCATCTTCCTCTTGACAATACCCATAGATTCTCTATGGGGTTCAGGTCAGGCGAGTTTGCTGGCCAATCAAGCACAGTAATACCATGGTCATTAAACCAGGTATTAGTACTTTTGGCAGTGTGGGCAGATGCCAAGTCCTGCTGGAAAATGAAATCAGCATCTCCATAAAGCTTGTCAGCAGAAGGAAGCATGAAGTGCTCTAAAATGTCCTGATAGATGGCTGCGTTGACTTGGGACTTGATAAAACACAGTAGACCAACACCAGTAGATGACATGGCTCACTGACTGTGGAAACTTAATACTGGACTTCAAACAACTTAGATTCTGTGCCTCTTCACTCTTCCTCCAGACTCTGGGACCTTGCTTTGACTTTGGACCACTGAGCAACAATCCAGTTATTTTTCTCTTTCGCCCAGGTAAGACGCTTCTGACGTTGTCTCTGGTTCAGGAGTGGCTTGACACGAGGAATGTGACAGTTGTAGCCCATGTCCTGGATATGTCTGTGCGTGGTGGCTCTTGATGCACTGACTCAAGCCTCAGTCCACTCCTTGTGAAGCTCCCTCAAATTCTTGAATGGCTTGACGATCCTCTCAAGGCTGCGGTTATCCCTGTTGCTTGTGCACATTTTCCTACCACACTCCTTCCACTCAACTTTCCATGAATATGCTTGGATACAGCACTCTGTGAACAGCCAGCTTCTTTAGCAATGACCTTTTGTGGCTTACCCTCCTTGTGGAGGTTGTCAATGACTGTCTTCTGGACAACTGTCAAGTCAGCAGTCTTCCCCGTGATTGTGTAGCCGACTGAACCAGACTGAGACCATTTAAAGGAAACCTTTGCAGGTGTTTTGAGTTAATTTGCTGATTAGAGTGTGACACCGTCTACAATATTGCATTTCTTCACAATATTCAAATTTTCTGAGATACTGAATTTTGGGTTTTCATTAGCTGTCAGCCATAATCATCTAAATTAAAACAAATAAAGGCTAGAAATTTGTCACTTTGTGTGTAATGACTATATAATATATGAGTTTTACTTTTTGAATTGAATTACTGAAATCAATTAACTTTTCCACGATATTCTAATTCATTGAGATGCACCCGTACATCCACAACTCTACTACGGTTTTCTGGTATCTTGCAATTTGAGTAAGGGGGATGCATAACAAGCGCAGAGAGTTGACTTTTCTTCAAACAAACCCTCAAACACATTAGTCCTGGAGAATACTGGAACACAAGATGACAGGTGCTATCATGGGAGTGAGCCATGACAGAGCTATTGTACCTGGTGGTGCACAGGATCACGTGGACCCGCCTCATATCTCACCCTCTACCCGCCCACATTCTACCATAAATGGTCAATCCAAAGCACCATGTGAATATTAATGCATTAAAATAACCAATAAGAAGCAAGATGACGCCAAAGAGACAGCAATCAATCTGACGAATGTGGCGAGGTGACTGGACAAGGCAGCGGTGTCTCCGCTCTCTGCGCCTGACAGCTTTCACACATATATATATATGAGTGCTCTGTTCTGCAATGCTTTACAGCTATTTATGTTATGCGATGATGTGGTTTCCAGAGATGAGGATCATTTCACCAGTTACTGGACGGGGTCCATAACACAACATCGCATCTATAGCATCCTCAGGAAGTATAAATAATATACAGGGTCATATATGTGGCGGACAAAACGTGCCCGCGTAGTGGGGTGTATGTGTGTGGAGACAGGACCTCACTGGTTGACAGGAGAGCGTAGGATCTAGGTCTCTGCGTCCCCAGACGTTTGTGTCTCTCCGGGACTGTGTATGTGAGTGAGTTGAGTGGAGCCCTAGGATTTGTAGGTGTCACGGTGCTAACCTAGGGTGTGTGACCGAGCATAAACTCATGACCCACCTCAACCACCTGACCAGGTAACTAAGACACCCCCCACGCCTAGTGAGTCTGATATATAAGACAGAATTGTAAAGAATAAAACACACATTTTATTTAAGAATTATCAATTTGGTCAACAGGAACACTTAAACAATAAGCTACTTGGTCCATGAAAATAAATAATGAATCTAATATTTGTACCTTCAGAACCGGTTCTGCTAAACTAGTACGGTGGGGTACCCCTTATATTATTACGCTAGCCACATACTAACCACCTACGCTAACCAAGCAGCATTCTCAAAACAGGCTGCTTTTAAACAAAACAAAAGAAAACAAAAAGACACTGTGGGATCACACAGTAGACCAGTAGAACAGTTTTAAACAAGAAAACTCCTTTAGCAACGTCAACCGGCCGTTAAACAGTCCTTTACAACAATACCAACGTGTATTCCCGAGGTGATCCTTTTCGTGCTTGAATGTTCCCGAATGCTCCTCACAGCCACCGAGAGTGGCTAGCCAGGAAAGGGCTTAATAAAGAAAGATTTCACCTGAGAGAAACAGCTTGTGGGGGGGAAACCAGGAGAATGGCTAGCCTGGCTGACGAGTCGAGGTGGAACAGTGGCAAGCCACAGCAGGTGTCCTTGTAGTCCTCCTGAGATGTCCTGAAGGCACGAAGCTAGCTAGCTAAGCAGGCTAGTAGCTAGCTACCAATACTGTTCACCTAGCTAATCTGGTGCTGTACGCACGCTAGCTATCTCACTGTTCCAGGCTAACCGTGACACGTGTCCAACTGTCTCCGTCTTCTTTCTCTTCACTCTGTTATCGTGACCTAAACCCGACATTGTCGCAACTAACACGTATCTTCTCCAGTATTGTTGGTACAAGTATCTCCGCTTGGGGTAAAGCTGCTGTTGGAATAGCAGCGGAGTCTCTCAGGCCCCGCGTCTGACTCCACAGAGGCCGGTGCTGTGTCTGCCACGTCCGCCTCTACGCTTCAAAACCCCCTGAGTTCAAGGTGTCCGGCTGATTTATTGACGCTCGTAGGATATCACTGGCAAGCAGGCTAAATACCCTTTGGCTAAGTACACAGAAAACATACATTTAAAACACATCCCCACATATACAGTACATATATATTATAGCGAAGGGACTACACAGTTAAGGCTGTTCCATACTCCGCGAGACGCGAGAACTTTGTTCTTGCACCTAGGGCTGCGAGAACAAAGTTCTCGCCGCCCTGGACATTTCATACTCCGCGAGAACTCAAGTGCAGAACTCCTGGGAAGTCCTCAAAGGCCCTGCCCACAGCAGCACACGTCACGCGCGCAAAGCATTGTGGGAATCAGAAAGAAAAAAAACAACAACAATACATGTCTTTATAATTATGACAGGACGTGTTATATGTTCGTACTTTCTCACGGCCTCGGCCAGCTGATCCTCAAAACTATCCATTTCTGTACAAACTTCCGCGCTGGCGTTTTTTACCACGGCCACTTCCAAAATTGACCAATCACACAATAGTTCTCGGACACGACGCGAGAACAAAGTTCGGCCCGGCTGATGTGTCGAGAACAACTTGCGAGAACACCTGACTTAGGTCTGCGAGAACAAAATGACGTCATTTTGTGGGCGGGGCCCTAGGTGCGAGAACTTTGTTCTCGCGTCTCGCGGAGTATGGAACAGCCTTTAGCATTGTGTCTCCCTGTTTCCCAGCATGCATTGTGTTTGTAAGTGTTTTGAAAACCATGGTTGACATAGCTGTTTGGTTGACATAGCTGTTTGGTTTGATGACCCCAAGCGTTAAATTTCATGTTAAGTAAGTCAGTGTCTCACAGTTTTGCTAAGCAATAAAAAGACTGTGAAAGACAAATTGCTTCTTATTTCTCCAATCGCTACATTGGTGTCAGAAGTGGGATTGTTGCTGCAATCCATGAAGATGGCGTCATCGAAGAGGAGCTCGGTGAGTTCGAAGACATTCATTGCGTGGCTACAGACAGACCTTCACCAGGAGATGATTGGCTACAGCTGGGAGAAGATGGACCGCGAAGAGCAGGCCGACGGTTCCAGATCCCCGCTGCCGTCGAGGGCTCCATGGTCTGGTGAACGTTGACGCAGACACTGTCGAGAGGCCGCCGCCCACCCGGACTTCACCATCGGCCGCCGCCGCTGTTCCACCGCCGCTGCCACCGCCGCCGCCCACCCGGACTTCACCACCAGCCGCCGCCGCTGTTCCATCGCCGCCGCCCACCCGGACTTCCCCACCGGCTGCCGCCATCCCATCGCTGGCCATCGCCACTACAACAACAGCGCCCCCTGCTGATGTGATGCTGTGATGCTCACCTTTAAGCTCCCACGGTATGCTGGCATCACAGCCCTAGAGCCATACTTAGCTCAAGTAAGACTGGCGGCGATGTACAACCATTGGAGCACCCGAGACACTGCTGCCCATGTTGCCCTGGCACTCGAAGGAAACGCACTTCAGGTGTTGCTCGACCTAACACCAACCGAACAACAAGACTACCAGACACTGGCTGCTGCGTTAGAACGGCGTTTTGGTCAACGGGTCTCCACTGACAGCATGCGAGACCAGCTGGCCCGCCGGCGCCGCCAAGAGGGCGAGACGATGGGAACCTATGCACATCGTGGCTGCCCCACCTTTGATCCAGCAGCTCGTGAAGAGTTAGCCCTAAGTGCCTTCATCCAGGGGCTCACACCAGAGAGGCTGAAAGAGCACATCCGCACCACGGCACCGACAACCTTCAGTATGGCGCTGGAAGAGGCAGAAAGGGTGGAGGCTGTGTTGGCCCCACGCAACCAACTAAGCCCCCGGGTGCGTCAGGCCGACGTCAGCAATGACGAGGGAGACGTCGAAAGAGGGGTCGTCTGCCAGACTCGCCTGTCACCAGCTCAACCAGGCCGACAGCGACCGCCTTTCAGGCCCCGGACGCGCCGGCCCAACAAGTCATGCTACCGCTGCGGAGAAGCGGGGCACATAGCCCGTTACTGCCCCGCCCCTGCACCACAACACCATGGCCCTCCGCAGCCGGGAAACTAGAGCTGGGTGGCACCGTGGGGAGACTGCCACCCAACCAACCGACCATATCCCCCATTGAGAACTTTCACCAGATTGGCAGAGTGGACCGCACACATGGCCTCTACCTCCTCTGCTCCATCAATGGACGCCCCTGCTAGGCCCTCATGGACACGGGGTCCACCATCTCCATTGTGCATCCAGGGGTGCTGCCAGAGACAGGGTGGATGCCCACCACCTGTAAAATCAGAACTGTGACCGGGGAACTAGCCGGCATGCTGGGAAAGCGACTGCTGACGGTGAAGGCAGGGAACACCGCAACCACCCACGAGTTTTGGTTGGCCGAGATCCAAGACCCCTGCATCATCGGGCTGGACCTGCTGACTCTCTGGGGGGCTCTGGTCGATGTGTCGGCATGGAGACCCTGGCCCTCCGGCGCCGTCAAGGGAAGAAGGTGGGACGTACCCATGTCCAGCTGCCTCCACCATTCACCGCACTGCCACCGTCTCCACCGCCACTGTCACCACCACTGCCACCCGAGGTGACAACGAAACCGCATGGCACAACAACAACGATGGCTACCATTCCTCAGACGCCCTCATCAGACACTGTCGCTGCCATTCAGGACCTGTGTCAGCGGAGCAGTGAAGGGCTGGACTCTCAGCAGAGAGACCTGCTCCAACAGTTCACAGACATTTTTGCTGCACGCGATGAGTGCACCCAGACCAACCTGGTGCAGCACACAATTGACACTGGCACAACGCCCCCGCCACGTTTGAGAGACTAATGGAGAGGGTGCTGACTCACATCCCCTGAAACCGGTGCATGGTGTACCTTGACGACCTTCTGGTCCATGCCACTGACTTCAAGTTGGCCCTGGAGAACCTCCGCCAGGTTTTCCAAGCCATTCGGCTGGCCTGCGTCTACACCCCAAGAAATACAACCTCCTTCAGCGCGAAACCAAGTTCTTGGGCCATGTGGTGGGAGCAGAGGGCGTGGCCACTGATCCTGCCAAGGTGGAGACGGTCGAGAAATGGCCTGTCCCCCGAAACATCAGTGAGGTGCGTAGTTTCCTACGGCTCGCCTCCTACTACCGACGTTTTGTCCGCGACTTTGCCTCCATCGCCAGCCCCTTACACCGTCTCACCGAAAAGGGGCAAGACTTCAAATGGGAAGACAACTGTGCAGCCGCCTTTGCCCAGCTCCGTGCCGCGCTGACCACCACACCCATTCTGGCCCTTCCTGTTCCTGGGCGCCGTTTCATCATGGACACTGACGCCAGCAATGTGGGAGTGGGGGCAGTCCTGTCACAGGAAGGAGCCGGGGGAGAGAGAGTGGTGGCCTACTACAGCCGTGCCTTGACCTGTCCCGAGCGCAATTACTGCGTTACCCGACGTGAGCTCCTGACGGTGGTCGTGGCGTTTCATCATTTTCGCCCCTACCTCTACAGCCAGTCCTTCCTTCTGCGGACAGATCACGCTTCCCTGACCTGGCTGCTCAGCTTCAAGGAGCCCGAGGGCCAGGTGGCAAGGTGGATCGAGACCCTGCAGAGCTACGATTTTGAGGTCCAGCACCGAGCAGGGCGCCTGCACAGCAACGCAGATGCCCTCTCCCGACGTCCCTGTGAGGACTGCAGACACTGTCAGCGCCAAGAGGAGCGAGATAGAGTGACTCTCCAAGTGCCCACCACGCGACAGGCCGAGCCAGAGGAAGAGTGGCTGATGGCAGTGGACGACCAGGAGTGGCAGGCAGCGCAGGACAAGGATCCCACCCTGGCCAGGGTGGGACGGTGGGTTGACGCCAGTGCACGCCCCCCCCCCCTGGCAAGCGGTCTCAGCCTTGTCAGTGGAGACCAAAGCCTACTTTTCCCAGTGGACCACCCTGGCCCGGCGTGATGGACTGCTGTACAGGGTCTGGCGTGAGCCGGGCCGGGAAAGAAGTGTGTGGCAGTCACTGGTGCCCAAGGACTGGCGCCAACGGGTGCTGCATAGTCCACGGCTCAGTGGGGGCAGGTCACTACGGGGTGGCCAACACTTTTTGTGCACTGCTGTGACGCCTGCACCGCCAAGAAAGGACCGACTGGACGGTCCCATGCCCCTCTGCAGCAATACCAGGTGGGGGCCCCCATGGAGCGGGTCAGTGTAGACATTCTTGGTCCATTTCCCATCACGGACAACGGGAACCGCTACGTCCTTGTGGCCATGGACTATTTTACTAAATGGCCAGAGGCGTATGCCGTCCCCGACCAGACTGCTGCTACTACAGCTGAGCGGCTGGTGTGCGAGATGTTCTGTCGGTTTGGTGCGCCCGAGGAACTACACAGCGATCAGGGGCGGAACTTCGAGGCGTAGGTGTTCGCTGAGGTGTGCCAACGCATGGGAGTGAGGAAAACCAGAGCGACGCCCCTCCACCCCCAGAGTGACGGACTGGTGGAGAGGTTCAATTGGATGCTCGCAACGCAACTTGCCATCATCACCTCACGACACCAGCGAGACTGGGACCGCCACCTACCCCTGGTCCTGTGGACGTACCGGTCGGCAGTACAAGAAAGTACTGGATGCACACCGGCCGCTCTCATGTTCTGGAGAGAGTTGCGGACCCCTGTGGATTTAGCCTTTGGCACACCCCCTGGCACTGATCTTCCCAAGATACCCAGCTTTGAGTACCTGCGGGACATCCAACAACGTCTGGCTGAGGCACACGATTTCGCCCGGCAGCACCAGGAACAAGCGGGAGCAAAGCAAAAGCGGGCATATGACACTCATTGTCAGGGTCGCTCCTTCGCTTCTGGAGAGAAGGTGTGGGTCTACAATCCAATTCGGAAGAAGGGAGTCTCACCCAAACTCACCAGCCAGTGGGTGGGACCCTGTGAGGTGTTGGAGCAGCTTTCGGATGTTGTGTACCGGGTGAAGCTGTGTGGTGCGGGTGGTGGTTTTGCATCGGGACCGATTGGTACCTTACCGCCCCTTGGCTGAAGGACATGCAGATCAATCCAGCTCACCCAGCACGGTTCCTTCAACACCCACAAGCCCTACCAACCAAACGGACAATGGGGAACAGAGACCTGCAACCCCGCCTGTTCTTAGGCGGCGGGGATGGCTTCCCCGTCGCTATAATGACTTTGTTGTCGGCTGAGGACAGTTGACACGCTGGTGGGGGCAGTGTAGCGAAGGGACTACACAGTTAGCATTGTGCCTCCCTGTTTCCCAGCATGCATTGTGTTTGTAAGCCATGGTTGACATAGCTGTTTGGTTTGATGACCCCAAGCGTTAAATTTCATATTAAGTAAGTCAGTGTCTCACGGTATTGCTAAGCAATAAAAAGACAAATTGCTTCTTATT
Source organism: Coryphaenoides rupestris (assembly GCA_002895965.2). Taxonomy (NCBI): domain Eukaryota; kingdom Metazoa; phylum Chordata; class Actinopteri; order Gadiformes; family Macrouridae; genus Coryphaenoides; species Coryphaenoides rupestris. The sequence continues at coordinate 260,404 of PIJE02000425.1, forward strand.
TCTCCAATCGCCACAATATGTATTAGGGGTTGCACAGACTAGTCGACTAATGGACTAGTCGACGTAATGACCACAAGTCTCCTGTCAAGAGAAGTCGACTAGTCGTTGGCCACGTGATTTCACGCGCTGCAGAACAGACAGCAGGTTGTGAACACGTGACTGAAGCATCAAGTGTGTAGAAGTACTTCACTAAAGATGAAACCCGCGGTTGACCCCCCCATTTTTTTCTGGGTTCGGTTCTGGGTGAAACAAAGAAGATGTGGGTCGGATCGTGCATTTTGAGGCAAATGTGTGGCTGATCAGTATAAGGTGATCATTATGAGACGTTTTCACTGCTCATGGTTATTATAGGATATGTAAGGTGATCATTATTGGGGCTTTTCCACCAAGGCATTTTCAGGGCCGGTTCGGAGCCAGAGCTTAAAACGAACCAGTTCTTCCTGTTTCGACAGACAAAGAACCGGCTCTCGGCCAGAAAAACTGGTTCGTTCTTGGCCCCAACTCTTTGTTGGGCCAGACTTAAACCAACTAAGAACCGACTACGTCAGAGGCTGGGGGCGGGCTGGGGGCGGGATTAGCAAGTCTGCCAAAAACTTTCTGAGCTCCATTTCACAACAAACCCCGACAATGGAAGTGACTACTCCGATACAACCGCACCGATACCACTTTGGCAACGCAACGTTAACCTTGTAATATTCTTAGCCAAGGAATATTGAAATAAAGAGATGCAACCGAGTTGGCTGTTGGATGTTTAATAGAAACTGCGCATGGTACCAAGCATGGGCGTAGAATTTAGTGGGGACGCTGGGGACATGTCCCCACCAATTAACGGAGCACCCCCCCCGCCATCAGAACCGCGAATTAACAGAGCACCCCCCCCATCAGAACCGCGAATTAACGGAGCACCCCCCCCCCATCAGAACCGTGAATTAACGGAGCAGCATGGTTTTTCTAAATAAACATTTTGTTAACATGTCTGCTTCAGTATACTTAAAGAACAGAGAAACAAATAAGATTCAGTTTTTATTTGAGTTATGACAGAACAGCTAGTAACAAAATATACAATTACAAAAACAAGATCACTCGTATCGCGATGTAGTCCGCCATTGTTCTTGTTGTGCTCGCGCTGCTGGGAAGGCGGAGACTTATACAGACGTACAGTGACGTAATGACGTGGGGGCGGGTTGGCTCTCGAGACTCTCTAGCCGGTGGAAAAGAAAACCGGTTCTTAAGTTGAACCAGCTCCAAACTGGCACTAGCACCAGCCCAGAACCAGCTCTCGGTTCACTTTGGTGGAAAGGCCCCCTATGAGACGTTTTCACTGCTCATGGTTATTATAGGATATGTAAGGTGATCATTATGAGACGTTTTCACTAGGGATGCACCGATACCACTTTTTTCCAGACCGAGTACAAGTACAAGTACTTACATTTGGGTACTTGCCGATACCGAATACCGATACCGAGTACTTAATAAAACCATTACAGTTCTAACAATGACTTTGAAAACATTATTTGCATTAAACAAACAAATATAATGGCACTGCTAACCTATTCAGTGGATTTCAGAACCATCCAACATACAACTGTAGCAGAACTGAAATGTTATGTTGTCATACTATCTGTGAGGACTAAGCCTTTTTCGGAAAAGTGAGAGGCAGGTTCTTTTTGATGAAAAGAAGCTTCTCTGCATTATCAGCTGTGAGCCTGTTTCTGTTTTCATCGACAATATGTGACACTGAGCTAAACAGCCTTTCATTTTCCACACTACTGCATGGTGCTGAGAGGTATCTGTGTGACATTTGGGCCAGAGTGGGAAACCGCACATTGTTAACCCCCCAGTACTGCAGTGGTTTGTCTTCCCGAGAAGTTGTGGTCTCTCCAAGGTATGTCTCTAACTCAATGGCAGCACCCATTGGTGCACTGCTCGGTGATGTTGATGCTCGCTCATCTGCTATCTCATCAAACACACTGTCCAGACTGCTGCCGGCCTGGGCCTTGCGTAGCTTTCTGGCAGGTGGTTCCCCCAGATCCTCCTGCTTGTCTGCATCTCCTCGAGACACCTTCTGCAGCTCCAGCATCTCTTTGGCCTCTGTAGCAGTGTTGATGTTTGAGAAAAAACGATCTTTATACCTAAAACAGAGAAAAATATATTTTAGCTTGTAACAGTCAAGCTAGTCTGAAATTGTCAGAATGAATGTCAGTATATTGCCTTCAAATCACTTAATAGGTAAATTGATTATGTAAAAGTTAAACAGTGAAAAGTTTTAGGTTGGTCATAATGACAGTTTTCTTTTCATCATTCTCTCTCTCTTTCTCACACGCTCAGCACACACACACACACACACACACACACACACACACACACACACAATGCAGTAGAGTGGGGTTTTTTCCGTGTCAGTGAAGCGTCTCTTGACGGCTGCAGCTAAAGTTCCCTTCATTGTTTTGATGCCATGGTCCTCGTCTGTTTCTTTGGTCAAAAGTCTCTGAAGCACGGTCACAGCAGGAATCACATCTGATGCCAAAGCATCAGAGAAGCTTACTTTTCGGGTTAACTCCTCAAACGGAGCCAGAACAGATAGAGTATTTTCCAGAAGTGTCCACTGGTGAGCGGTGATAGTGTCGGGGAGCTCATATTCGGACCCAAATATTCCCAGAGCCCGCTTCTGTTCGACGAGAGACTGTAGCATGTAATACGTGCTGTTCCAGCGGGTCTGCACGTCTTGCTGGAGTCTTCTTATAGGCATGTTGAGTTGCACCTGAATGTCTTCCAGGCGGGAGTAGGCTAAGGTGGAATGTTTAAAATGTCCAACTATTTTACGTCCGACTGCCACCGCATCAGCTACACCTTTCTGAGCCAAAAGACCCTCGTTAACAGCCAACTGGAGGGTGTGAGCGACACACGGCAGGCTAGGGAGTCCAGCATCACTCATGGCCTTGATCATGTTTTTGGCGTTGTCCCGGAGCACAACGTGAACAGAACTTTTCGGAATGCCCCACGTCTGAAGCATATCATCAAACGCACCCGCTATGGCTTGGCCAGTGTGCGAACCACGTAACTGCTTTGCTTGTAGAACGACTCTCTGGGGAGTAAAATCCTCATCAATCCACTGCGCAGTTAAACTGATGAGACATTGGGCTGACACTGCTAGTCCAAATATCAGTGGTGAAGCTGAAGGCGGAGATGTCATGCAGCAGGCTGTTGATGTGCTTTTTCACGAAGTCATACAGCGTGGGTAATGCGGTTTCTGTGATGTGGTGACGGCTCGGAATCTCATACTTCGGCTCCAGTACACTGAGAAGACGACGAAATCCCGTATTATCTACCACTGACAACGGCTGGTCATCAAGAGCAAGTTTCAAGTTTCAAGTTTCAAGTATTTTTATTGTAACTTCACAATTTACACGTGAGTATAAGCAGTGAGTTAAAAACTTTTTGTGCAAAACGCCTGACAGCCGACAGTAATTATAAAAGAATACAAAATAGAGTAAAACTACAAAATAGAAATAGAACTGTACAAAATAGAAATAGAACTATAAATAGAATTCTATATAAAATAAGTAAATGAAATCTAAAATGAAATGGAATATACAGTAAAATATCCATACACATATAAATCGATGTACTAAAATATACATTGTTATATGCTGACATTCACAGAATGTCACAGAATACCTTCCCAGACAGTCGACACAACACTAGCACCAGCAGTTGGCACCAGGACTAGCACTAACACCAGCACCAGCACTAGCAGTAACACTAGCACCAGGACCAGCACTAGCAGTAACACCAGCACAGCACTAGCACCAACACTTAGCACTGCTACCAGCGCTAGCTCCAGCAGTAACAACTTATCACCAGGACTAGCACTAGCAGTAACACTTAGCACTAGCATTTAGACATTGATGCCGAACTTGTTCAGCAGCCTGATGGCCTGACTGTGGAAGCTGTCTCTGAATCTGCTCGTGTGGCACTTGATACTGCGGTATCGCCTGCCTGACGGTAGAAGTGTGTACAGTTCGTGGCTGGGGTGGTTATTGTCTTTAATAATCCGTTTGGCCTTGGCCACGCACCGCCTGGTGTATATATCCAGGAGGGAGGGAAGCTCACCTCCAACGATGTACTGGGCCGTCCGCACCACCCTCTGTAGTGTTTTACGCTCCAGTGCGGTGCAGTTCCCGTACCAGACGGTGATGCATCCTGTGAGAACACTCTCGATGGTACAGGAGTTGAATGTTCTGAGGATGCGGGGGCACATGTTGAATTTCCTCAGTCGCCTGAGGAAATACAGGCGTTGTTGGACCTTTTTCACCACGTGTGTGGTGTGCGTGGTCCATGTGAGTTCCTCGGAGATGTGCACGCCGAGGAACTTGAAGCTACTGACCCTCTCTACTGCAGCACCGTCGATGGAGATGGGGGCATGCTCTCCTCTCCGCTTCCTGTAGTCCACGATCAGCTCCTTGGTCTTCTTGACGTTGAGGGCGAGGTTGTTTTCTTGCCACCACTGTGCAAGTGATCCAACCTCCTCCCTGTAGGCTGTCTCGTCGTCGTCGGCGATCAGACCCAACACTGTCGTGTCGTCAGCAAACTTGATGAAGACGTTGGAGCTGTGCATAGCCATGCAGTCGTGGGTGACAGGGAGTAGAGGAGAGGGCTCAACACGCATCCCTGAGGGGCTCCAGTGTTGAGGGTCAGCGGCTCTGAGGTGGTGCTGCCCATCCTCACCACCTGGCGGCGGCCCGACAGGAAGTCCAGTATCCAGCTGCACATGGTCAGGTGCAGGCCTAGACTCCTGAGCTTGGTGTCGAGCTTGGCAGGAACTATCGTGTTGAACGCTGAGTTGAAGTCCACAAACAGCATTCTCACACAACAGGAGTCAAAGGCGGCGTTACACGTGCGGAGTGCGGCGCGAACATCGGCATTAATCCATGGTTTCTGGTTGGGATAAATCCGAACCGACTTAGTAGGAACAACGTCATCTATGCATTTCTTAATGAACCCGGTGACTGAGGACGTGTACTCGCTGATGTTATTGTCCGACGCAACCCTGAACACATCCCAGATCACGTGATGTACTGGGTAAGAGCTTCTGTTATTTTTACTGCCCGTGGGTTGTCTCCAGCATTTGCTGCAAAGTTGGTTGTTGCTGTTTCCCGCTGCTAGCATTAGCAAACTCCTTGAACTCGGCGTGGTGTTGGTTCTTCAGATGTTTGATCAAATTGCTTGTGTTAAAGGAGCTACTTTTCACCCCTCCTCTTGACAATTTAGCAGGGCATAGTTTGCACTCTGCTCTACTTTTGTCATCATCGCTTATCTTAAAATATCTCCAGACTGCTGACATTGCGCCTCCTCCACGTGCCTGCTCAACTAACGAGAGGTTTAAGGCATGCGCCAGGCGCCACTTATAGGTGGGGTGTTGTATTACACTAGGGATAGTATCGGTGCGGGTGTATCGGAGTAGTTTAACGAGTACGAGTACGAGTACATGAGCACAGTATCGGACCGATACCGAATACTGGTATCAGTATCGGTGCATCCCTAGTTTTCATTACATTACATATTAAGCCGTTACTTTATTTTATATTACTATATATTTGGATGTGTGTGTGTGTGTGTGTGTGTGTGTGTGTGATGACGTCATCGACGACTAGTCGATGTTCAACTTGAAAAAATCAGTAGTCATGCAAGCCCTTGTATGGACGCAACTCCCATCTTTCTCCCAGGTTTTGCCGGCCCTCCACACACACTTTGACCAGGACTCTATCCCCCGGGCTAAAGACTTGACTGTTGCCTTTTTTGTCATCGTACTTTTTTTGTTGTTCTTTAGCATGCCGGGATGTCTGGTTAGCCTGGGTGTAGGCCTGCGTCAGACAGTCATGCATTGTCTCGATGTACTCACTGTATTCACATGGCTTCTCAGTGGTAGGGACGCCAAAAATCAGGTCGACTGGGAGCCTAGGATGTCTACCAAACATTAGGTAGTATGGGCTGTATCCAGTGGAGTCATGTCGTGAGCAGTTGTATGCATGTGTCATGGCATCCACATACTCTTGCCACAGAGGCTTACAGTGAGGTTCTAGTCTTCCCAGCATGTTCATGAGGGTTCGGTTAAACCGTTCCGTGGTGACATTGCCCTGGGGGTGGTAGGGGTATTAGTGATGCCAGTACACTTACACAGCTCCTTCATCACAGCACTTTCAAAATTGCATCTTTGGTCTGCATGCAATTTTGTAGGGAAGCCAAACCGGCAAAATAAATTCCTCCGCAATACTTTAGCCACTGTAGTCGCCTTTTGGTCCTTAGTGGGGTAGGCCTGAGCATAGCGTGAGAGAACTGATCGGTAGCAATGAGTACATTCTCGATACTGCCCTTTGACCTCTCCAGAGACAAAATTCCACACACAAATAAACCAGACTTTCAACACCACTACTGCCAATGTGTCCACATTGGGCACCAATGTAGCATCGTCAGTTTCCACAATGCCACATAATGTGGCTTAATTCTGGGCTCCTCCAAGGTTTATTGCAAAAGGGTGCAGGTAAAGTGACACACACTCCCTTTGTGTGTGTCACTTTGTGCTGCCGGAGTTGAGCTTTCTGTAGTCTATGCAGATCCTTAGTGACCCACCCTTCTTGGTCACAACCACCACTGGAGAAGCATATGGACTCTTACTAGGTCAAATGACTACTGTTGCTTCCATCTCCATCAACGACCGCCTGACATCCTGCCACTGGAAAGAGGAAATCCTGCAATATGGTAGTCGAAAGGGCCTTGAGAATTTCATGCTGTACGGTTTTTGTGTGACCATAGTCCATGGGATGCTGAGAGAACACACCTGCATTCTTCTCCACAAGCTCCTCAAGGATAGAGCACTGGTGCTCATTTTCCACTGCTGCATCACTTAAGGCCAAAACACAGCTTGCCACTACTTGGTCAAGACTCAGACATGCCTCTTTAGTCACACCATTGTGACCTTCACCCTGCTTTTTTTGAGAACTCCACAACATTGTCCACTAGGCAAGCATTAGCTAGATGTGTGTGTGGTTTAATCATGATGGCATGCTGGGAAAGGTTCATCACTCTGACAGGAGCACAACCGTTCTTTACATCTGCAAGATCTTGGGCAACCAACATGTCCTGAGGGAGCTGGCCTTCAATCAGGGTTGTATTGGTCTTTCTTTATGGGCTAACTTTTATCCTAGACTTTAGATCCACATCTTTCCCACCAGGAATGCATATTTTATGGCCAGTGTACGCAGCAGGGCCCACCATGTTGATCGGTACTCCCGACCCCCAGTAAAGCTTCATTTTTTATGCTCTGTTCTGTGGACATGCTTTAGGCCAATCACATCATCCCATGACCCAAGTAAATCAATCATAGAACATGCTCATCGACCATTAGGTTCATCTTGTTGAAGCATACATTCCTGATGTTTTTTGTTCTGTGAGTGTTATAAACATCTACTCTTTTGAAGGGTACATTCCTGAAGTTTGTTTGAGAACCTTCTAACTTTAACCATTAATTATTTCGAATTTCTTGACTATCTCAGCCACGATAATTCAGAAGTTTAAGATAAGATATTAATCCTGAAGAAAATTCTTGGAAATTCTTCGCTTTGTTTTCTCTGTGTTTACATTTGCACCACACTCTGATGTGACATGCAACTGAGCAGATGTTTTCTTCTCTTTTTGTTGAGGGTGGAACTTTTTAGTTTCTCTTTCCAGGTTTCGGAGCTCAGCCTGTAACTCTCAGAAGCTAAAAAGCCTGGGCTTCATTGGTGCAATCCTCCTATAGACCTCCGCATCTGTAAGCCCTCTCAAGAAATGCCAGGTGAGCTTACCATCTTGATCAGTCCGCCCCCTCTTTGCTTTTCCTCCACAGCCCGCAATTTGGCCTCCAGTGCTATAGCGTAAGAGCAGGTGGACTCACCTGACTTCTGGCTATGCTCATAGAAGTCGGCTAATGGGTCTTAAGAGCCTTTTGTGTCACTGTACTCTGCCCTCAGTTCCTCAAAGTCTGTTCATGGGGAGGTAGATTCAAGATCAGCTTTCTGGTCTCACCACCCAAGTGTCGCACAACAATGGAGAAGTGTGTGGAGAGCTCTATTGCTTCCAGGAGGTATTGCATGTCACAAATCCAGTACTCTGAGTATTTGATGATGACACAGACAGGTGTGAGTACATGGGCAGGTTGGAAGATGGGAGTGGGGGGATGGCTTGTGGAAGTATACCAGGGTACATGTGGATCTGAAACAGGCATCTGTAGATGTAGCTAACCAGGAACGTGATCAGTGTTTCTGAGTTTGAGGGCCAAGGAGGGGTTGTGGTCTTATCCGTTTGTGTGGTGGCCTGATCCTGTGGTTGGGCTGAGGTCAAAACAGAGTGGGGGCACAGGTATTGAAGCCCCCGTGTCAGTCAAAATTCACCCTCTTAGTTCTAGTTAACTAGCAGTTGAATGCCTTTATACCTTCGGAAGTCCACAAATGTAAACACAACAACTTTCACAACAATCTTTAAAGGATATGACTGCAAAGGTGAGTTACTAAATGTAATAGAGTTCAATATCCAACACGGCTGAGGATGACACTGTCAGCCAGCCAGCCAGGCTGTAGAACAATGAGTCTCTTTTGTCGGTCTTGGAACACCACAATCCAGGTCACGGAATGAAAGATGTAGCCCACTCCCTGTGTGTGCCCGCAGTTCTAGCTCCCTAGCACACAGCTGTGCGTTGTTTTATTTTAGTTCTGACGCGGTGGGGGCGTCCGGCAGAAATTACACGGACACGGGGGTTCGGCAATTGTGGCGATAGCTTTGCAATCCTTTATTTGCTCCAGCATACGGCATCTGCATGGTCGGGACACAAACTAACAACAACGAAGACAAAACTACAAAACAAAATGACAAAAGAACCAAGGCCTTCCACCTGTATGGATGATAGCTCCACCTGTGTGGATGATGGCTCCATTATCACCATTTATAGTTCAAAGATTTATAATAAACAAAACAAGAACGATTGCATTCAAGACCACCCAAACAAACAGTCCCCAACCCACCACTTGCATTCAAGACCACCCAAACAAACAGTCCCCAACCCCCCCCCCCCCAAAAAAAGACAATTAAGCAATATATTAACAAAATATTGTAGCGTCGTAGTCCAACTCTTATTTCTCAGTCCTATTCAACTGATGGATGACACGGGACAATGGCTTATGCTCTGAACTGTTTTACTTATTTCTTATAGTTTACAAAAATATCCCAGGGTTGGAAGAGATGCCCAAAACAAAAACAAGCTGCGGGAGAAAACTATCTGTCCGTTATTCACTGTCCAATTCTCCCGACCTTTCTCCCTGCTCCTCGCCGCGTCCCCGCCCGCCCCTCCTAACTAACCAACCAACTAGGGCATCTCACCCCCCAATAACCTAGGTGAAACGAATAACATTAATGTGAGGTTCGCTACAATATATTATTTAAGTTATGAACATTATATCGGACTCTTAACAATGCTGCTTACCTGCATGGTCGGGACACAAACTAACCCGGTCCCACCACTATGTGTCTCAAAATGACCAAAACATTAAATGCAGGAAATGCAACGCGCTATAAAACCGCCTAGTGGCACATTCAGGCTACTGCCTTACATAGATATTCATACATACAGACTATCGGATTCGGCATTGATGACGGACAGTTAGTGTAGTATAAAAATAAGAATAATAACATATCGCATCCAGTGACCGCTGGCTTTTCTTAAATGAATGTTCCGCTCCACTTCAGGGAATGAGGTTTGGGGGGGTTGAGGCTATATCTATAGGGCTATAGGTTAGGCTATATCTTTTCAAATCGAACGGTGCTTATGTCATGGCTCACTACTGGCACAATTACAAATAGCATTGCTGGTTTGAATGTTCATGATAAAGTGGATCTACTGTATAACTTATTAAATGAGTGAGAGGCATAATCTGCCTTCAGTTAACCACCTCATCGCCAATTTCCAAAATAAGCATACGCGTGGGTCAGAGTTGGCATACAGGTATGCCAATTCTCCAGCAAAGTTTGTTTTTATAAACTACACGTTGTGTGGAAAGTGCCGTACCTTTGGACAGCATCCAGCACACAGAAACTTGAAATGCACTTGGACACATTGTTGTATCTTGGGTTGATCAGGTTTTCCAGGTCTTGGAACACAAGACCTGGAACACCCTTACCCAGGCGACCCAGCTGGGATTGATTAAGTCCTAGCTTGTGTCCAGGTAGCACTACCACACCCACAAATCTCCTCTCCTGATCCACCTTGAGGCAACTTCAGCTGCCTCTGTGACCATATCTGTGGCCTTTGGCTTGCTTGCTCCTGTGATTATCCTAAATGTCAGCTACAGTGATGCAATGATCTTGTCTGTGTGCAAGTGTGTTGTAGAGTACATGACTTATGTAAACAAACTGCATGAAAACAAGGACTTACAAATAAGGTAATTTTAATTAATTTATTGTAAGATGTGACTTTGAGACGCCTAAAGAAGATTTTTGAAGGCCAAGCATTTTATTGCCAATCACAATAGACAACACTAAATGTAACTCGGAAGAAGAAGAAAAAATGTGTCTGTTCAGTAAAGGGAAAGGGATGAGTCTCAGTAAACGAGAGCCTTGTTGTCTCCTCTGGGCTTCATGATCTTGTCATAGTTCTTGTTGATGATGTCAAACAGCACAGCCTGTAGGACAGAGAGAAAGATCAAAGTCAAAATTGCATTGTCTGAGAAAATGAGAAACTCCAAAGGTGGAGACAGAGAGAAACCGAGAAACCGAGAGACACAGACAGAAAGAAACCGAGAGACAGAAATGTCCAATAGTTCCTTTCATCACCGTCTATTTTAAAGTCTTATTCATCACCAGCATCAACAAGATAACAGCCATAAAGAGGAAAACCAATAGATTTATTAGCACAAGATATTACAAGACAAGATATTACTGCTAATCAATCACATCTGCCCCTATTTTATATATCGGCTCCTTCTGAGGCTCAATTTGTGGCTGTTCAGCCACAAATGGAATATAAAATTGTAAATCAAATTGCTATTTAAATGTTACACAATGTAACACCTGTATGTCTGTCACATACTTTGATGCCAAATGATGTGTCACAATAATGTATACACAGTACATGAATAAACAGCCAATGTTACTTCAAGATTAGTGGCCTTACATATGTGTTGCGGATCTCCAATACCACAAGGCGAAGCTCGAAGTCCTGGTACTGGTCCAGTTCGTGAACCAGCTGCCGGTAGTCTCCCTGTAATGCACAGGAAAATGTGTGTGTACAGACACAGGATCTGAAGATATTTTGCTGTTTTTATGTGCCTCTAAAATTGTCAATGTTTTTATGGAAGAAAATAAGAAATGACTAAGTTTGCTTCTGTGATGGGAACAATTTCTAAAATAATGACCAAACGGCCAAATTCTGAAGCATCGAGTTTTGATTTGCAGTTGGTATAATGAGGAATATTATGTACACATGTTTTACTCCTTTTCATGTGGTCTTTAAGTCACCCAGTCCCCCACCCAATACTGACCACATGGGGCTGTTTTGAGGCCTTGGCCACTGCATCGCCTCTCTCGCTGTAGTATCTAGCAAACAGCACCAATAATGTGTTCACCATCATTCCTTAAACAGCAGTCTTTAAATATTATCTTAATACAGTGTAATCCGCTTATAGTGATCACGTTTGTCCGGGTCAAATTGATCACTATAAGCGGTTGATTACTATAACTAATTTAATTAATTTTTTATGCAGATTACCATCCAATTGACATTTGTATATATAATACATTAATACATGTATAAAGTAATGAAACGGACAGCTTTGCTATTTACTGGATTTTATTACAGCAAGTAATAAAAATACTGAAAAATACTGTACGTACATTAACATTACAGTACAGCTGTTTGAAACGCGATTCAAATAGCAAATTAAATTACAGCATTGCACTGTGTAGCTATAAATCAAATACACTACAGTAGGCTACTGTATATGAAAAAACTGTACTGTATAACTTACACATATAATTAGGCTATAATTTAAAGCTGTATATTGTGCCAAATGAGCCGACAGTTAGTGCAAATACTGTAGCCGCAGCTTGGCGGTTTCAGTGCATAAACCGTAACAGTGCATAAACCCGTAACAGTCAAAACTCGTAACAGAGCTTGAAAAACTAACTTTAACTAAAACATAACTTTCTTCAGAGACATGCAGCACCAGCGCTCACCAGCCGTTGAAGACGTGCACACGCGAGCTGCTATAAATTACCGTAATTTATTAATTTCTCCCACATATGTTCTGTATAAAAGGACACAAAATGATCACTATAAGCGGACTGCTTGATCGCTATAAGCGAATTATTTAAACAGTGTTTGTATAGGAACCATTCTGTCCCAGGCTTTTTGATCCATATAAGCGGTTGATCACTGTATATAAATCTTTACAGAATTGTTAATATAAACTGATATGAACTCACTTTGAGATCTGAGTTTGGAATGCCTCAATTTTTGTGCGTGTGGCGGTCAGCAGCTCAAACACCTTCTCCTGTCAAACATATGAAAAGAAGCCAAACAGTAAAATAAACCTGTATCCAGAAAGAAGAACATCAATCATAATAATTATTCCTTGAATGTAACTAAAATAAAATAGAAAAGCATAACATTTAATTTGATTCATCAAATGATTACTAGTCACCGACCTGTACTGCCACTCCAAAATTGTTGCCATCCTCAATTTTAGGAATTTGCAGTTGCATCCACATAGACACCTGCCAGGGGTAAAAGTAAGATAAACATTAATTAACAATCTAATAGCAAAGTGACAATCTCTACACTTTCTGCATTCTACTACTGAAGTCGTAGAATACATATACTTTAGTAAAACCACAGTATATCCCAATCTCAGCTGCTCTCCCGCTCCAGAGATCACATCGTGCCCATCCTTCAACTACTGGATTTTCAAAGGTATTTGGTATATGTTTTAAAATGTATTGTAGAAAGCTAGTGTTACAATGCCACATAACGTGGCTTTGTTCGAGGACACAGGCAGTAGTGGTGAGTGGTGGAGTCCAGTTTATTACTGACATGACATGGAGCAGATGGTCCTTCGATTCAAGAAGTTTATTTGTCACATACACATACAGGATGTGCAGTTAAATGAAAAAGTGCCAATGCCCAGCAGAACAATACAAAGATCACGGTTGAATTGGAGGGATCAGAATCAGAATATCCACACTGAAGTAGGTTTAGCGAGCAATGCTAGCGCTCCCCTGAGTGTGTGTGCTGATGGCTGACGCAACCTGTGGTGCACTGATCCCTGGGCCAGGTGAGGCTGCAGCCCCACCCATCCCAGACTCTTACTGGGCCAGGTGAGGCCAAGCCCCAAGCACATACATGCCCACATCTATGTAGTGTCTTTGTGTACTATGAGTTCAAATGAAACTAGGAGCATAAAAGTCATTAAACCCATGATTACTTATTTACTTCTACAGCCTGCAATTCTGTATGTAGCCTGTATTCTGCAGCCTGTATTCTGTAAACAGTCAAAGGCAGGATTGAATAGCGCCTCGTTTTATCCACCTTATTTAGTTTAGTTTGGTTTTAGCCACTGTGGTATGAAGGGGGGGGGGGGGGGGGCGTGGTTTAGCGTCGGCAGGTGAAACAAGGGGGGCGGAGTGGCAAGTTACTGAGATTGACGCAGCTGTCAGGGATGAGCTTGATTAGGAACGTACCGTATTGGTCCGAATATAAGACGACCCTGACTATAAGACGACCCCTCTTTTTCAAGACTCATTTTTGGAAAAATACTTTTTTGAAGACCTGGTTTTTATAAAGAAAATCTGTTTTTTATAAAGAAAATAATTTTATTTGAAAATAATGATAATAAAAACACATTGAATAAAACAATGTAGGCTGTTAACATCTTTTGGAAAATGTGGTATGGTGGTATGTTGAGCTCTTTGGCGATTTCCAAGGCTTTCAGCTGAATGACAGCTCTGGTAATGGGCATACCGTCATTACGTTTTTCAGTCACACCCTCCTGTCAATCTCCTGGTAGCGGCCGCTTTGCGGACCGCGGTAAGCTTTTCTCTGACTCTTTTTGGGCTCGCCATCTTCTAACATTACACTCTAACATCGTATTTCTTGGCTGCTCAACAGTTGTTTGATGACTCTGCTTCGTTGATCACCATGGTCTTAAAATTGGCATCGTAACTCCTCCTCTGTTGTTTGTTAACTTGCCCGACTTTTGAGCCACTTTGTTGGAGCTGGTCGCTGTGTCTCTCCATCTCTCCAGGCACCTGTCGCTGTGTGTGTGTGTTTTATTTTTGTGCACCTGTCGCTGCAGCTGCGTGTGTGTGTGAGAGGGAGATACAGAGAGAAACACGGTGGCTCGCTTGGGGAACACTCATTTGGCGCGATCTGTTGTTGTGAATGTATAATGACAAGGACATTTAAAAGTCTAGACCCCGAAAATAAGACGAGGGCCCTTTTTCAGATTTTTTTCTAGGAAAAAAACCTTGTCTTATATTCGGCACAATACGGCATATATTGACGTGTTTGCTCTCCCCACAGCAGGAGGCTGGGTTCGGACGGAGACGTATTTGCGTGTTTCCACTAGCACGTAGTACCTGATATCAGGTACTATTTGGTATCACATCTGCCCCTGGTTCCAAGCCAGCCGAAGCGGTACTATGACGTGACGTCAGCCGACTGCCTTCCACTGATTGGCCGACGAGTGTCGTCACTGGGAGCGTCATAAGCGCGCGACGACCGACCAGACATAAATAGACACGAGACTCGACCACACCACTTTTTAAACCTGACTTTTAAAAAAAAATTATAATAATAATAATACACAATACACAAACGCTTCGGTGTCCTCCATTGTTGTGTTGTTGTTGTTCTGGTCTTCCGGTTTTGTGCGTGGCTTGGCGCGGTGTAAATGACGTCACGGCAGTTCGCGCAGCCGTGTTATGACGACCCCGCCCACGTCGAGGAGGTACTATATGGTACTCAGTTGTAATGGAAACAGACCCGAAAAGTACCATGCCGTGCCGTAACGCGCCGTATCGCGCCGTACAGTGACCGTGGAAAAGGGGCATTAGTGATGATTGTGGAGTAGGATGTAGAACCGGCCAGGGCCTTATATTATTTGTATGGTTGAGACCTGGTGTTCCATTGGACCACCTCTCAATAAACAACACCGTATTAGAAAGTCGTCTGTTGTCTCTCCACTAAGCGGCTATCCCGCAGCACGCACCTAGCCTACACCACCCTACCACCACCTTGTTACAAGACAGAGAGATAGAGATGCAAATACAGAGTAATGTTAGTGTTAGTGTGTGAGTGACTGAGAGGGAATGAGTTGCTAGCTGACCGTGTTGAGTTTCTCCTTCAGAGTGTTGATCTGAGGCTTGACCTCCTTCAGAGATTGCTCCACATGCTTGTTGCAGCAAATAGGGCCGCATGGCGGGCCTGGAGGATAACAACACAACACACAATCACAATATGAATTCATATGTGGATGGAAACACCCATGACTTAACCTGTATAGTTCAGGAGACTTGACCTTCAGTGTCCTCCTTGTCTTCTTTATCACTATCCTTGTCTTTCATGCCCTCTGTTGCTTCTTTCTGTTATGGAAGAAATTAATGGATCAATGGAAATCAATACTTGGCAATACTTATCCAACTCATACACATGATTTTTGTATTTACTTCGAGTGCCTATGGAGACATACAATTTTTTAATTCATAGTGTGAGTAGCTCATTTGAATGTAGCATTGAAGTAATGTAAGCTACCAAATGTATTTCCCTGTGTTAATAAACTACATTGACTTTTCATGAGCAAATTTGAATGTAATATTCAGCCTACTGCATGCATGTAATTTAAGTGGCATATCATTACATGTGTATAAAGTGAATAAATGATTGAAAGGGTGACTTCACTTCCTCTCTCTTCTTGCACTTGGCCTCCTCCTTGGCTGGATCTGGGACTGGGATGTCCAGGGGAGCCTTCACCAGGTCAGGCCTGCTGAGAGACTTCTTGGGACAAGCACAATCATTTCAGGTATACCGGTATATCTAAATCAACCAACCAGACCGTATTAGGTAAATGTTGTGTGGTTAGATACCTTCAACAGCATGTCCATCTCTGTGATGGTTTGTGGGAATGTTTTGGAGAGCAGTAATTCGGCCTAGTTAGGAAAAATATTATGATTAAAAAAGTAATATGCCTACTTGTCAAGCATTATACAAATTAAAATAATTATTTATGGCATGTTTACCTCTTCAGTGAGTAGCTGGCAGAATTCGTCGACCTAAAAAATGTTATTATTGCACGCTTTTACTTTGAAAAACGTTGGTTTTCGGTGCTTGACAATGACGCCTGATAACTGACAACTATACTATAACATCGCCCTAAAAGTTATATGATTAATTGGACAATAGTGTTTAATGTATGAACGCGTAGATGAGGAGTACTTTGACAACTTCAGGCCTTGACCCTTTGTGTTCGCTTCACAAGAACTATAGAATCACTAGGCTATGCGGGTTAAATAAGTTAACCAGGAGAGTGGTGGACCAATGCCAACCAAATGGGATGATCTTACCTGCTTTTTAGTCTTGGGGTGAATTTCCAGAGAGGCCATTGCTCCAAAAAATGTAGAAATTGAACTGAAATTGGTCTACTATATACAACACGGAACAATGTGCTGCAGCATTAAACAGAAAATGAAAGCGACAACTATTCAGTAGAAAAGGGATTGTGGGACTTGTAGTTTGTATTTCAGGTGAAATATCTGTAGTTTCTCAGTACCTTAGATGTCAAACGAATAGTATTCGTTGGTTGGAAGGAATGCAAGTCCAATAATATGTGTAATATTTTACTGACTGTAATACAGTATAAGTTGTGCTTGATATGAACTCCCAGAGACCATGGGCCAATTGTATTAACCGTAATGGCGCTTTTCCACTGCATAGTACCGGCTCGACTCGGCTCAATTTAGAGCTTTTCCACCAGGCAAAGGCTGGTACCTGGTCCTTCTTTACTACTCGTGCCGTCGAAGTTCCAAACATGCTAAGGCGATAACAAAACCTGACGTGCAAATTGGGGTTGTCAAAATAACGCGTTAATGTTGATTAAGAAATTGTAAATAAATAAATACGAATACTAATACTAATAACTTACTACTTATCAACAACGTTCAACAACAGTCCTAGTGGTACTAATCTTTATAATCGACGCTACAAGCTGATGTTTACTTGTACTGCGGTAGCTTTTATGATCGGCCTGACATGGTTAGTTCAGGACTCGAAGTGGGCCGGTACTCTTCTGCTCTCTGCGCCTCTTCCTACATAAACTACATTACCCAGGAGGCACTACGTGACGCTCACTTGTTTCCGTTCCTGACAAGTCATAACGTCTCTGGTCTACATAATGCTAAACTAGTACAGAGTCTCTGGTCGACATAATGCTATACTAGTACTGAGTCTCTGGTCTACATAACGCTAGACTAGTACTGAGTCTCTGGTCTACATAACACTAGATTAGTAGTGAGTCTCTGGTCTACATAATGCTAGACTAGTACTGAGTCTCTGGTCTACATAACACTAGATTAGTAGTGAGTCTCTGGTCTACATAATGCTAGACTAGTACTGAGTCTCTGGTCTACATAACACTAGATTAGTAGTGAGTCTCTGGTCTACATAATGCTAGACTAGTACTGAGTCTCTGGTCTACATAACACTAGATTAGTAGTGAGTCTCTGGTCTACATAATGCTAGACTAGTACTGAGGCAATTTCAGGCAGCATACAGTCTGCATGCTCGACTTGACTAACTTTAGGGTTTCCACCAGGCAAAACTGGTACCTGGTATCTTTTTAGGACCTCTGTCGATGTTCCAAGCGAGCCGAGGCGATATACAAACTGACATTGTCTAAATAACGCGTTAATGTTGATTAAAACAATTGTAAAATAAATAATGGTCTAAAATATAAACGCATATTATTTGTGGGGGTACATAGCCAATATAAATAGCCTATTTACGTTTTTCAACAGTCCCCTTATTGGTAACGTACAATAATGAGACAGTAATTATCTGTTACATGTATTGATCTTTAATCTTAATTGTCGGTGCTACAAGCCAATGTTTACTTGCAGTGCAGTAGGTTGCTTTTGATAACATGACTATGTATTTTAGTGATTAATAAGCAACTTCAAGCTAACGTCTCCAAAACATGGATGTATTAAAGATCGCTCCAAATGCACACCGAGACACACAGATGTACACTCACCGGCCACTTTATTAGGTACACCTTGCCTTCAGAACTGCCTTAGTTATTTGTGGCATAGATTCAACAAGGTGCTGGAAACATTCCTCAGAGTTTTTGGTCGATATTGACATCATAGCAACATGCAGTTCCTGCAGATTTGTCGGCTGCACATCCATGATGCGAATCTCCCGTTCCACCACATCCCAAAGGTGCTCTATTGGATTGAGATCTGGTGATTGTGGAGTCCATTTGAGTATAGTGAACTCATTGTCATGTTCAAGAAACCAGTTTGAGATGATTTGAGCTTTGTGACATGGCGCGTTATCCTGCTGAAAGTAGCCATCAGAAGATGGGTACACTGTGGTCATAAAGGGATGGACATGGTCAGCAACAATACTCAGGTAGTCTGTGGCGTTTAAACGATGCTCAATTGGTACTAAGGGGCCCAAAGTGTGCCAAGAAAATATCCCCCACACCATTACACCACCACCAACAGCCTGAACCGTTGATACAAGGCAGGATGGATCCATGCTTTCATGTTGTTTACACCAAATTCTGACCCTACCATCTGCATGTCGCAGCAGAAATCGAGACTCATCAGACCAGGCAACGTTTTTCCAATCTTCTATTGTCCAATTTTGGTGAGCCCGTGCGGATTGTAGCCTCTGTTT
Source organism: Coryphaenoides rupestris (assembly GCA_002895965.2). Lineage (NCBI taxonomy): Eukaryota > Metazoa > Chordata > Actinopteri > Gadiformes > Macrouridae > Coryphaenoides > Coryphaenoides rupestris. The sequence continues at coordinate 279,383 of PIJE02000425.1, forward strand.
CCTTCCATCTGCTTCAAGGTTCGACATGTTGTGCGTTCAGAAATTCTCTTCTGCATACATTTACATTACATTTAGGGCATTTGGCAGACGCTTTTATCCAAAGCGACTTACAAAGAGTACATTTGTTGAAGGAGAGGCAGCAATATATCACTGTGGTACCTGAAGATAAGAATAGAGCTGTTTTCGAGCATTCCTATTTACGAGACGAATAGAACGAGTTTCATAATTGCCAAGTTGCCTGCATAAGTAGCTGGGCAGGCGTGCAATTCTAAGCATGATACAGTATCTGAGAATGAACAACAATGCTAAGTGCCATTAATAAGTGTTAAGACGTATAAACACGCAGGTTAGTGCTAGGGGGGGGGGGTTATGTAGAGTCCAGGTGAACTCTGAACAGGTGGGTCTTGAGTCTCTTGTTAAGGAGGGGGGTTATGTAGAGTCCAGGTGAACTCTGAACAGGTGGGTCTTGAGTCTCTTGCGGAAGCTGGCAAGCGACTCGGCTGTTCTGACATGAGCCGGGAGCTCATTCCACCACTGCGGAGCCAGAACCGTGAAGAGTTGGGACTTGGAAGAGCGATGTTTGGCTGTTTTTAGTGAAGGCGGTACCAGTCGTTTGGCAGAAGTTGCCGAGCGGAGTGCTCGGGCTGGGGCGTAGGGTCGGACTAATTTTTGGAGGTAGGTAGGGGCGGTTCCGTTGACAGCCATGAAAGTCAGTACCAGTGTCTTGAATCGAATGCGAGCGATTACCGGGAGCCAGTGGAGGTTGCGGAAGAGGGGGGTTACATGGGAGAATTTAGGTAGGTTGAACACGAGGCGTGCTGCTGCGTTCTGGATGCGTTGTAGGGGCTTGATTGTTGAGGCGGGGAGTCCAGCCAGGAGAGAGTTGCAGTAGTCGAGACGAGTGATAACGAGCGCTTGGACCAGGATCTGCGCTGCTTCACGTGTGAGGAAGGGCCGGATCTTGCGGATGTTGTAGAGAGCAATTCTACAAGATCGGGCCACAGAGGTAATGTTGGCGTTGCAGGACAGCTGGTCATCCAATACCACGCCAAGGTTCCTTGCCGTGGCTGCAGGGGAGACTTCGATGTCCTCGATGGTGACAAGTAGGTCCATCTGAGGGCAGTCTTTCCCCGGTATGAAGAGAAGCTCAGTCTTGTCGAGGTTGAGCTTCAGGTGGTTGGCGGTCGTCCATCTGCTGATGTCGGCCAGGCATTTTGAGATGCGTGTTGCGATGTGGGTGTCTGAGGGGGGGAAGGAGAGAAACAGTTGGGTGTCATCAGCATAGCAGTGGTAGGAGAAGCCGTGGGATGTGATTACAGAGCCGAGAGATCTAATGTATAAAGAAAACAGAAGGGGTCCCAGTACTGAGCCTTGGGGTACTCCGGTGTCAAGGGTGCAGGGTCTGGACAGGGAGCCATTCCATGTGACCTGATAAGTGCGATCTGTCAGGTAGGAGGTGAACCAGGATAACGCAGTTCCAGTGATGCCAAGCTCTGCCAGGGTGGAGAGGAGAATCTGGTGGTTCACTGTGTCGAAAGCGGCGGACAGGTCAAGGAGGATGAGCACGGATGAGAGGGAAGAGCTTCTGGCGTCGCGAAGGGACTCTGATACTGCAAGCAGGGCCGTCTCCGTGGAGTGCGCCGCTTTGAAGCCTGACTGATGAGGGTCGAGCAGGTTGTTCTCGGAGAGATAGGATGATAGTTGGGTGGAGACAGCACGTTCTATGGTTTTGGAGAGGAATGATAGGAGAGACACAGGTCTGTAGTGTCGGACGTCGGTGGTGTCCAGGGTGGGTTTCTTAAGGAGTGGCTTGATTCTGGCGGCCTTGAAGGCAGTCGGAAACAGGCCCGAAGTGATGGAGGTGTTAGTTAGGGTGGTGAGGAAGGGAAGGATGTCGCCCGAGATGTCTTGGAGAAGAGAGGATGGGATTGGGTCAAGGGGGCAGGTGGTGGCATGGTTGGATGTCACAAGCCTGTTGACTTCTTCAGAGGAGAGGGGGTTAAAGCAGGTAAGGCTGGTAGGGGTGGGTGAAGGGGGAGTGGGGGAAGAAGCAGGGGTGAAAGAGGAGGTAATGTCCTTCACCTTCTTTGTAAAGTAGGTGGCAAAGTCATCTGCTGAGAGGGAGGAGGGAGGAGGAGGGGAGGGAGGGTTGAGGAGGGAGGAGAACATGGAAAAAAGTTTCCTGGGGTTGGAGGCGGAAGAGTTGATCTTTGTAAGATAGAAGGCAGATTTGGCTGCTGACACAGTAGAGGTGAAACATGAGAGGAGGTGGAGGTAGTTAGAGAGATCATCAGCAGAGTCAGATTTTTCTCCATTTTCTCTCAGCTGCCCGCAACTCTGTTCTATGAGCCCGCAGAGTTTCGGACAGCCAGGGAGGTGGAGGAGAGGCTCGTGCCGGTCTGGAGATAAGTGGACAGAGTGAGTCGAAGGATGAGGAGAGAGAAGAAGTCAGAGTGGAGGACGCTTCCTCTACTGACAAGAGGGAGAATTGTTGGGGGGGAGGTAGTGAGGAGAGGACAGTTGCAGAGAGAGTAGAGGGAGAGAGAGTTTTCAGGTTCCTACGGGAGGTGACAATGTGAGGCGTAGCAGGTAGGGAGGTGGGAGATTTTAGGGGGAGGGTGAAAGCGACAAAATGGTGATCAGACACCGGGAGGGGGGTGACAGAGAGTGCCGAAGTGGCGCAGGACCTTGTGAAGACAAGGTCAAGTTGGTTCCCGGCTCTGTGGGTGGAAGGAGAAGGAGTGAGCGCCAAACCGAATGTGGCGAAGAAGTTGATGAATTCCGGTGATTGTAACTTCTCTGGCTGGATGTTGAAGTCGCCCAGAACGACAAGTGGGGTGCCATCTTCAGGAAAACAGCTGAGGAGGGCATCCATCTCGTCGAAGAAGTCGCCAAGAGGACCCGGTGGTCGGTAGATCACAGCAATGTTGAGCTTGATCGGAAGGGTAACAGATACAGCATGGAGTTCAAGTGCAGATCTGGTCAGGTGTTCCAGGGGAAGGACCTGGTATGACCACTTTGGAGAGATGTAACTCGGTTGTAACGAGTGGCTATTTGAGTTACTGTTGCCTTTCTATCAGCTCCAACCAGTCTGGCCATTCTCCTCTGACCTCTGGCATTAACAAGGCGTTTTCGCCCAGAGAACTGCCGCTGACTGGATATTTTCTCTTTTTCGGACGATTCTCTGTAAACCCTAGAGATGGTTGTGCATGAAAATCACAGTAGATCAGCAGTTGCCGAAATACTCAGACCAGCCCGTCTGGCACCAACAACCATGCCACGTTCAAAGACGTAAAAAAATTGGCTGATTAGATATTTGCGTTAATGAGCAGTTGAACAGGTGTACCTAATAAAGTGGCCAGTGAGTGTATATATTAGAATAATATATTATGTCCCCCTCATCTGAACTGCCATTCAATATATTTTACACATGACTAACAAGTAATTAGAATTGAATGGACATCTGGTATCTGATGCTATATGAGGTTGAGGGTTGAATCTTTCGTCTTTTTTACCATCGTGATTCTTATCGAAAATGCTGCATATTCACCTCGTAACAGCCAGCTAAATAGCGGCGTCGCTGTGACGTCCTGCTACACAGAGGGGATACTATAGGGGTTCTAGATCTGTCGTGGAAAAGGAGCAGGTACCAAGCGAGTCGAGCAGTGGAAAAGCGGCGTCAGCAACGTAGTCGAATGTAACTTTAAAGTCAATAATGTTGGCCTGGCTCCAAAAGGGCACAAAGAGCGCACATGATACCATACCAGAACATACTGTAAATAGAGAGTAAATCAATCTTGTGAACTAGGTGATGTTGTGAACATCACCGAGTATTTTTTATTCACTGTAGAAATGTAGAATGTGTCACAGGGTGTATTCTGTCTTGTAAATTAATTGTGTGTGACGTACTGTATGTGTGCATGTGATAGATGCATGTGATTTCAGTTGCAGCGATGCCTTTGCGTTTTGTTAGCTATGTGCTGCAATGTGTCTCCTTCTGTCGCCGGTCAAAGCTGACCTTTAGGAGTCACCGTAGGGCAGGGGTGGGCAAACTTTTTGGCTCAAGGGCCACATTTGGTTTTTAAAACTGACAGACGGGCCAGGCCATTAGTAGATGAGTAGATGAGCTAGCGTAAAGTATAAAATATATGTGAAATCTATTCCCCTCTTAATCAATTCAAAAAAGGTAGCCAAAGCACTTTAGTGTATGGTCAGCAGAGACCAAAGCGATTGACTTGACATTAGAAAAGGCCCACTGTATTTGCAATGCACCATCTAGTGCAGGGGTATTCAATTACATTTCAAAGAGGTCCAGTTAAAGAAAATGTCCTGAAGCAAAGGTCCGGAGCAACATAATCTCTAACTTGCGTTATGATGCCATATACTGTATCTTGAAGTAGCCTAGTAATCGTATCAACATCTATAGGCTGCCACTATGTAGTTAAATCAAATAAATGTAGTACAATTCAATAATATAACAATATTTATTGAACCGGAGGGATTATAAATAATATGTGCTCTAATAATAGATAAATGTTCTTTTCTTTCTTCTCCTCATTGAAGAACCTTACATAAACTAACAGCTGATCAGTGGACTCATCTACAGCTAAACCTATGCATGGTGCCTTATGAATGGCTTCATCCAGCTGGGCTACACTGTAAAAAAAAAAACAACGTTATTTTACGGTACTTTTTCTATACATTTGTACAGTTTTTTTTTTATTTCTGAATTACTGGAGATACTGAGGAAAATTACAAGGATAAACTGTAAATGTATTTAAAACTACAGAAAAAAAGGAAATAAACATTACACGAAAATTCCCCTTTTTTACAATTATTAATACAATTTTCACAAACAATTACTGTTAAAATACAGAATTTTACCTTATCAAAGCCAGCTGTATATTTAGATACTGTATTTATTTTCATTTTAAAGAAAAATGGCTTCATAAATACTCGTAAGTGTGGTTGATAATTGACTAAAAACTGTTAAAAGCAAAGATGAAAAACTAAGAAGAAAGATGTTTTCTATTGTTTTGCTTAAATTGACAATTTATTTACATGATATACAGTAAAAGTGTTGGTATTGTCATGATCTTAGAAAAAGTGAATGACTGCACTTTAGCAGACTTAAACATATCTTTTACCTAACTGCTCCTACAGTCAAATGGCTAAAATCTCATCTATATATACAAACCATAGCCTTCTATATTTGATGTCTTACAAGATTCTTTGGGCCACCAAAATGGCCATAGAGGTCCTGTTGTGGAGATAGGATAATGGTGATATGGCGCTATAGTGTTGATGGAGAAATGCATGCACACATGCGAACCTCATTGAACAACACTGCTGCTGCATCATCTCCAATTACAGTGTACCGGTGCTGACCAAAGATGGAGGCATACACCTTGTGACAACACTAAGGTTAGCTCGTTGCAACAATCTAGTGTGTGTGCCACCTGTTGTTTAGCACAAGTTGTACACATAGCTGTGTAGCAGCTGGCAATAACTGGCAAGGGAGTTAGTCACTGAAGCCTAGATCATGCTTGAAAGCTAGCTGTCATACTAGCTAGCTAAGCCATACCTTAACTAGCAAGACATCTATTTTCAACCGGTCATCTATTAGGTAGCCTAACTAGTAGACTTCAGTATCTCACCTGATAACCAGCTGTGAGGTGGTAGGCTACCAAGTAACAGGAGACACAGTAGCTAGATTGTTGCAACCAGCTAGAAAGCTAACATCTCTAGCTAAGTGCGCACGCAACTCTTCGCACAATTCTGTGAGCAGCCCGCCTCCTGAAAATGCCCTGGGTGGAAAAGCCCCCGCGCGCTTTCACTCCACCTGCATGCAGAATGATTTCGTGGCCCCTTCTGCCAGCCACCGTGGAAGTATAAACGGACCTACAGACTCACGACAGAGGCAGAAACAAATTACCAACATTAAGGCAAGTACCTAGAGATTTTTGTATTAATATCTGACCGACCACTTCGCTAAACGTATTCAGACGTGCGTTCAACAAGGCGAATATGGAATCATTCAATTACAGACAGTGCAGAACGTTTGCCTTGTTGAACACGTCAAGTTCTCTGTGCTTTAGCCGGCTTAGTGTAACGTTAATGTACATTAATGTTTAGTTAGCTAGCTATACCTAACTGACTAACCGTCCACAAGCCAGCAAGGGCCAGACAAGTTGTGCCAGTTTGTTAGCCTCCGCTAGTTTATGACGAACTGTTGTTTTTTAACTTTCTAGCTAACGTTATCTAGAGCCATTTTGTGTTTTTGTTGCTAATTTATAGTATACCTTCCTGAAGTCGAATTTTCCATTAAGCGAGAGACGTCTAACTTATTTGTAGCCAATTGAATATGTCAGCTAACTATAGGCTAAACGTTAGCCATTTTCCCAATTTTCAAGGAGTTGTAAACTTTTTTCCTCCTCCCTCAACAGATACCACGAGCTACCACGAGGCTTGCGCCGAATACTGAAGTAACTTGGGGTAAGAAAGAGTGCTCTTGGTCAGCTTGAGATATAGCTAGTGTTACAAAAGCTTTTACATGTCCCACATGCAGTATTTCAGTCAAAACACTGTGCAAATCCCTTTTTAACAAAATATAATGCTTTTAAAAGCCATATGTACCGGCATCATAGACAGTCATCTTCTGTGTCACAATATGACAGTGCAAGGCCCATTTCAATGTGAAAATCCCCATTGCCAGAAACTCATTTTCCTATTGAACTCTATGGAAGAATTAGTTAGAAGTAACACTGAAAGTGATCCATCCATATCTACTGCATAGCTGGCAGCAGACTGATGGTTTAAGGTTCATTTGATACCTCAGACCCTTGACGACTTACTGCCATATAGGCAACCATGTACTCCATACTGTATCTAGTCCCCCCCCAATTCCCATAGAGATCCATTCAAATGCAGAGAGATTGTAAGGGTACCTGAACATAAAATATAAAGAAACTGGTGATGGGTCACAGACTTTAGGAAGTTACATCATCCAAAGGGTCACTGTCCAAATCAAGTACTAATTTGTGAAACCCTTGATTTAAGCAAAGTTGTCAAATATACTTATTTTAGTTATTGATGACATTTCTTTCCATGTTGTTATTAAGTATATGTTTAATACATTTAAATCTTGCTATCTTTCCATAAATTATAATTATCATTTAGAAATAGAAATAACTATGTTCAGAGGGGGTGTACTCATTTCTGTCTGTTTTTGTTCTCTTTGTGTGATATGTACATATGTGAAGAGCGATGTGTCCCAACTCTTCACGGTTCTGGCTCCGCAGTGGTGGAATGAGCTCCCGGCTCATGTCAGGACGGCTGAGTCGCTCGCCAGCTTCCGCAAGAGACTCAAGACCCACCTGTTCAGAGTTCACCTGGACTCTGCATAAACCCCCTCCAGCACTAACCTGCGTGTTTATATGTCTTAACACTTATTAATGGCACTTAGCGTTGTTGTTCGTTCTCAGATGTTGTATCATGCTTAGAATTGCACGTCTGCCCAGCTACTTATGCAGACAACTTGGCAATTATGAAACTCGTTCTATTCGTCTCGTAAATAGGAATGCTCGAAAACAGCTCTATTCTTATCTTCAGGTACCACAGTGATACTGTATATTGCTGCCTCTCCTTCAACTCTCTTTGTAAGTCGCTTTGGATAAAAGCGTCTGCCAAATGCCCTAAATGTACAATGTATATGTATGTATTGTTTATTGAATGTTGCCCGTGTTTGAGTTCAATTAAAAATAAATACATTACAAATGTCCCTTCTGAAAGAAATTGGGTGTAGCAAAAATGTTATTCATTTTTCCTACGTTATACCTTGTTTAATCATTGCTCCATACACCCCGCAGAGCAAAGACAATGGGTGCAATTTTCAGGCTCTTACTCCAGTGCTCTGTGTAGATTCAGAACATTTCATTCCATACCCATTTTTGCTACACCGTCTGTCTTGGCACACAGCGTACTGGAGTAAGAGCCTAAAAATTGCACCCAATATATGGCTTGCATATCACAACTGGTTTGGAACCAGTTGTCATGACTGTAGTCATTCCCTCAGGTGAAAAAAAAAACATGTAAAATTCTGGCAGCAGGGGGCCAGAAAAAAATTAGCAAATGACAGGAAAGTACTGTGAAACCAAAAAACATTTATAAACTAAAAAAGTGTTACTTTTTCTATAGTATCTCTCTGCAATATTAAATATATATTATTTTCACCTAAAAATACGCTCCTTGCATTTTGTGGCAAGGAGCGCATTATTAATTTATTTATTTTTCGGCAATCATAATACAAAATAACGATTCCAATAAATCGGAAAAATTATAATCGGATCCTAGTTAAAACTGATTTCTTGGAGGATAAGATGCATCTACCAGTGCTTGCATACCCCGATATCTCACTAACCTTAACTACCTGGTATTACAGACCTCATGGGCAACTAAAAAAGGCCTGTAAGTCTATGGACACCTATAACTAACACTATAATCTCTGGCTGTGTGAATAGTTTGTTCATGAAACAAGTGCATAATGATAGAGCAGTTGTTTATAGATGGAGGATTTGCAAGGGTACATTTACAGTATTTTAGTATTGGAAAGTTAACATCGACACTGTACTAAGATCTCAGACATTTATATTTTTTATAACTGTTGTAAAAACTGTTACAACTAACTTAACTGTTACAAATGTATATTGTCTTAGTGTATTATCGTATTATGTAAATTGTGCCGCTCAATTCTATATATATATATATCTATATACATACATACATATACACAAACCATGCTTGTCTTATTTCCGTAGTAAGTAGCAGTTTGTTTGCCTTGAAAATAAGCCACTCACGAGTGCTATTGTGACCACAACCATACACAGCACAAAGATATGGCATGGCTAAAAGAGAGCAATACAAGGACAAACTAAGAGAGTCGCAGACCTGTGACTATGGTGTCTGATAGCTATTAGCGCATTGTATATCCACCAACAACGTCACTTGCATGTCAAGAATTAGAATGGGGCTGATCAAACATTTTTAACTCGTTGAGCAGCCCTCTCTTTCTATGGCTCTGGACTGCATGTGTGAAAGGCGGGGCCCTAGTGAGATAACATTGCCCGGAGACAGTGTCCGTCTGACGTAACATGCCTTCAAGTGGAGCGAGTGAACCAAATCACAAGACTGCTGATGACTTGAATCCGCAACCTTTTACCTTTTGGCTTCGGGTGTGAAAATAAAAAAATATTTTTTTATTTCTGCCCCATTTCCGCATACAACTAGCCTTAATAGATATATTTGCATTGTCTATTAAGTAGTGTTGTCACGACTGAAAACCGAATAATGAAAATTTGAAACAGATTCAAGTTGAGGTGATTTATTAATTGAACATTAGTCCCCCCCCCCCCCCCCCCCCCCCCCCACCACAAACCTACATTTCAATTAAAATAATTAATATCAGTCAGTATATGTCACTTGTTTTGGTCCAACATTTAACATATGTGTAAACATGATCTAAAATCATAGATTTGTCAGATAAAACCTGAGGTAAAACAAAATGCATTATCTACCAGTTTTGCTTTATGCTCTATTCCTATGAAACTGGGTGTCAAATAACAAAATGCCATTTCAGACTTAAAAGGTGCCGTGTGTTTTAGTGGCATCTAGCCGGGAGACCAACCGAGTACCCACCTCCCCTTTCCAATGACATTCGAGAAGCTACTGTGGCCTGTAAGGTGCCAATAGGCAATTAAGTCAAAATTAAGTCTGTGACAGCATTAGCCTAGTGTCACATGATGAGGTTCTTTGATAGATTCTGCCAAATCTGTTCTGTTAGATGCCACAAAAAGTCTACGCACAAGTCTTCATATTCCGATATATTTTTCAGACTGATACCAATAACATCTTTGGCAGATAGCTTGTAAACATGAGGAGCGGTGACACAATAGGTCTGGAAGAAATCACCAGGCTGAACTACTTCCACGTCCCCGTTGACCCTACTGGAGATTGGTCTATCAGTGACAGTACGGGTACTGCGTGAAATTACTACATTATTACTGAATGATAGAAACAAACTCAAATGGAGGCCCATACAGCCTGACTGCCTCCTTATAGTGCCCCCCCCCCCCCCATCAATTTTTTTTAAAACCCATTCCTGTTACGGCATTGTTATTATGATGATCTTATCATATATATATAGCTTAACCCCCACCCCCTACCAAACTAAATCACCCTAATCCTTGATCCAGGCCTGCAGGGCAGCAATGCGATGCCAGCATTACCATGAGGTGACCATCACCTCCTCCCCTCCACTCAGGGTACTGCTAATCCCTCACCCTGTCCTCCAGAGCCTTCAGCTCAGCCCCCACCTGTGTGGGCAGGTCGGCTCCCACCTGCTGGGCGAAGTAGGCCCTCAGCTCCTGGGCTTCCCGCTGCCAGAAAGGCTTTGGAAGGTGGAACAGGGCATCCATGTCCACCTGGCCCCCCAGACCGCTACAGTTGATGGCGTCTCTCTCGGGCAGCCAGCCCACCATGCTCTGCCTGGCAGCCTCGTCCTCCCGCTCACGGCCGCAGCGCCGGAAGATCCACTCCAGGACGCGAGCATTCTCCCCGAAGCCCGGCCAGAGGAAGGAGCTCGTAGTAGGGTCCTTGCGGAACCAGTTGACGTGGAAGATCTTGGGAAGCTGGGTGGGGGCCCTGCGGGTTTCCATGCTCAGCCAGTGGGCCAGGTAGTCGCCGAAGTTGTAGCCGAAAAATGGCCGCATGGCAAATGGGTCATGCATGATTGTCTTGCCTGCAGGAGAAGAAAAACACTTTACGGTATGTCCCTTGCCATTTAACTTGCTTTCTCTTTCACATCTATGGCATTTGGACTTTTTCATGTCGTAGCTAGCGAGCAGACAGGGAATCTGCACTGAGTATCCTGGCCGCAGACAAAATATGAGTGTTGTTGGTTCAGATATTTTGATCTGTGTGATGTTAATGAGAGGCATGGGGTAAAAATAGATGTTAAATTATTTAGAATTTTATAATTTTAATTGCAAAAAGGATAAATCGACATTTGAATACAAATTAAGGCCTTATTTTTAGATCAAAGAATTCAATGCCTTTTAACACCCTGTGTACCAACTCGTTGGCTTATCCAACATTAGGCCTGGGTGTACAAGGCTAGAGCCTCCGATCACACACCCATCAAAAACGATATATTGTTGATATATTGAACATGTTTTTGGTCCTCAATATGTAATCCAAGCAACAGAATACTTCCCAATTCCACCCAAATTGGCACGCATGCATCTTGTGTGAGCACGCACACGAGCGAAAGGAACAAGCGAAAGGGGAACAAGTGAGCAAACGAGCAAGCGGGAGAGAGATGGAGACCAGTAGCTAAACTATAATGTCCATCCCTCTGTGTGTCTGAATCTTGTATGCAGACCAGATTCAGACAGAGAGAAAGTTGCCTCGGTCAAATAGATTGAACTGTGGTGTGGGCATGATGTTTTACGTAAGCAAGAGTGGATGCAAATGATTGATGCGTCTTTTACCCAGTGTTTGAAGTGGGGGGAAAAAAGTGCCGGCACTCACATGTTGGTGTGTGTATCAGTCGGTAGAAGCAAATCATTATAATATGTACAGTGTAATCCGCTTATAGTGATCACGGATATAGTGATCAACCGCTTATATGGATCAAAAAGCCTGGGACAGAATCGTTCCTATACAAACACTGTTTAAATAATTCGCTTATAGCGATCAAGCAGTCCGCTTATAGTGATCATTGTGGGTCCTTTTATACATAACATATGTGGGAGAAATTAATAAATTACGGTAATTTATAGCAGCTCGCGTGTGCACGTCACTGGACAAGTTTGTGAAATGACTGTCGGGTGGCGCAGAGCGGACATACAAAGCAGAGGTACGGCCGTACGGCAGCTTTTTCTTCTTTTCTTAGTGTTGCAGTTTTTTTGTTGTTTTTTTTTACTAAGATCAGAGACTACATTTTTTTTCAAGCTCTGTTACGAGTTTTGACTGCAGTATTTGCACTAACTGTCGGCTTATTCGACACAATATACAGCTTTAAATTATAGCCTAATTATATGTGGAACTACTGTAAGTTATACAGTACAGTTTTTTCATATACAGCAGCCTACTGTAGTGTATTTGATTTATAGCTACACAGTGCAATGCTGTCATTTAATTTGCTATTTGAATCGCGTTTCAAACAGCTGTACTGTAACGTTAATGTACGTACTGTACAGCATTTTTCAGTTAACTTGCTGTAATAAAATCCAGTAAATATTAAAGCTGTCCGTTTCATTACTTTATACATGTATTAATGTATTATATATACAAATGTCAATTGGATGGTAATCTGCATAAAAAATAAAGAAAATTAGAACATTTCGGTTATAGTAATCAACCGCTTATAGTGATCAATTTGACCCGGACAAACGTGATCACTATAAGCAGATTACACTGTATTACATTCTACACTTCTAGGTGATGTTCACACCAAATGTATTTATTCTCCATTTACAGTATGTTCTGGTGTGGTGTCATGCACGCTCTTTGTGCCGTTTTGGAGCCAGGCCAACATTATTGGCATTAATGTTACATTCGACTACGTAACTTATGCCGCATTTCCACTGCTCGACTGGTACCTGATCATTTTCCACTACAGATCTAAGATAAGATAAGATAAGATAGAACTTTATTCATCCCGAAGGAAATTATTGTGCCAGGTTGCATAGCAACAATAGAGAAATAAACAGAATAATACAAGTTAAATAAAATAAGATTTACCAATGTACAGTAGGTCTAAGTCCTAGTAGAATAAAAATATAGGTGAAGTATAAAAATATATAGGCAAGATAAGGTATTCAGTCCGCGAAAACAATCTAGTACCCCTAAAGTACCCCCTGCGTGTAGCAGGATGTCACAGCGACGCAGCTATTTAGCTGGCTGTTTCTCACAGTAAGGAGACAAAAAGAGACTGAAATCACCTATTTACAAAGTTAATACAAGTTACAAGGTGAATATGCTGCATTTTCATTAAAATGAAAAATTCAAGCCTCAACCTCATATAGCATCAGATGATGCTCCACCCATTCAATTACTAGTTAATCATGTGTAAAGCATAGTGAATGGCAGTTCAGACGAGGGGGACATAATATATTATTCTAATATATATATAAATCTGTGTGTCTCGTTGTGCATTTGGAGCTATCTTTAATACATCCATGTTTTGGAGACGTTAGTTTGAGGTTGTTTATTCAGAACGAAAATAAACTAACGGTCATGTTATCAAAAGCATCCTACTGCACTGCAAGTAAACATTGGCTTGTAGCGCCGACTATTAAGATTAAAATTAGCAATAATTATAGTATGTTATACAATAGTTGTATGACATACTTATTGGTATGTTACCAATAAGAGGACTGTTGAAAAACGTAAATAGGCCATTTATATTGGCTATGTACCTCCACAAATAATGTGTTAATTTTTTTAAGCTGTTATTTATTTTACAATTGTTTTAATCAACATTAACGCGCTATTTAGACAGCCCCAGTTTGCATATCGCCTCGGCTCACTTGGAACCTCGACAAACGGGTACTAAAAAAAGTACCAGGTATCATTTTTTGCCTGGTGGAAACGCTCTAAAGCGAGTCAAGTCGGTACTATGAAGTGGAAAAGCGGCAGACTGTATGCTGTCTGAAATTGCCTCACTACTAGTCTAGCATTGCCACTAACTAGCATGTAGACCAGAGACTCTGTACTAGTCTAGCATTATGTAGACCAGAGACGTTATGACTTGTCAGGAACGGGAACAGTGAGCGTCACGTAGTGCCTCCTGGGTAATGTAGTTTATGTAGGAAGAGACGCAGAGCCCGACATGGAGAGGGCAGAAAAAGAGTACCAGCAGCTTGTTAGAAGTGCCAGTACGCAAGATAAAGTCCAGGTACACTAACCAGTAAAATGTAGAAGTACCATTTCGAGCACTGCTTTTACCAAGTATTGCAATATAGTATTAGTATTCTACTTCTACTCAATACTAATTAGTAAGACTAATATTTTGTCACATTTCATAATTATTCTGGAAAGTAACAGATCAAGTAACAGAACTGAGGTACATATTTAATTTATTCAATGATTAAGAAATGTACTTTGAATAAGGTGCCTAAAAAGTGCATAAAAAAGCATAGAAATTGAGCTTGTTTATAAAAAAAAAATCCCCAGAAAAACATCCTCCTACAGATATACAGGCTATTTCAGTCACCTGACAATTTTTAAATGGTTTGTAATGGCTAATCACGCTCACAACTGGCGGTAAAATAGGGCTTTTGTGTGTGTGCGTGTGCGTACCTTTGTGCTCAGCAGCTGCTGTGGATTCGGACCGCATGGCAGCTCCTACAAAGACACCGTGGCGCCAGTTAAATGCCTCATATACCAGAGGCACTCCTGCAGAAAACAGGAATTTAGGGGTTAAAATGGGTTACGTTTCACTAAAATATATGTAACCTCATTGGGTTCCAAGTCAATCTTAGTGCAGGATTGTTTTCTGAGCCAACTGATTGGTGTAGGGAATCCATTTAGCTTGTCAATCATAGGTGCGTGAAGCCACTTCTCAATAGAAGAGAAACGCAGAGGGTGGGATTCTTTTTGTTTGTTTAGTTTAAAAATCTTGCTGCTGCTCTTTTCTGCTGTCTTTGCTACTCCCAGATCTTACCCACAGAACCATTAAAATAACATTCAAACAATCAATCTTCAAACAATGCATACAACATTTTACCATTTAAAATTACCAACTAAAATCCACATGAAACAGTATATTCTCATTTAATCACAGAATTTTACTTTTAAATGACTGAAGTACTGTGTGCCACTGTAGGGGCATCAAAGCCGGATTGATACTAGCGCATTATGGGAAACCAAAACCCCACTGACCCTCGGGTCTCCTTCCCCCAAAGATGATGGCGTCTATGGGCACACCCTCCTCACTCTCCCACTGAGGGTCGATGATTGGGCACTGGGAGGCTGGGGTGCAGAAGCGGGAGTTGGGATGGGCGCACGGAGCAGAGTCTCCTGACCACAAGAAACACAAGCTTACTGGTTAGAATAAATGATGACATCACGTTGGATCGCACGTCTCATTACTGTTGACATTTGGCACCTTTCTTCCTTTGCAATGTTACGGGAAAGATCTTAATTTTCAGCTGCTTGTGGTCAGATTTCCTTGTTACTTCCATTAGACTAATTGTAAACGCACATGCCTGTTTCTTGTGACTTGTATCGTCGTTCTAATAAGTTGGTCAACATTCATTTAGCGATTAGTTATTTCATGTCTAACGTTAGAAGAAAAGAATTTATTCTTCGCGCCACATAGTACGGTTTCCACTTTTATTTCTTCCTGTTGCGGCAAAGTCAAGGCGAAGCAAAGCAAAACATTCCCTTAATTTGCGTTGAAATCAAACAAACTAATGTCTGCTAACTTTAGTTTGATGCTATATCAGTGTAAAAGGGTTACTCCATTTTAGCAGTGTTGCACCATTGGAAATCACAAGTGGTTGCTCAAAAACCTTTGAAGAAAACTTACCTTGCTTCCAGGATTTGCCGTGCCAGTCTGTGAGTGAGACCCCTGTGGCAGGGGGTGCCAGGCCCTCCCACCACACTCCTCCGTCGCTGGTCTCACCAACGTTAGTGAAGACTGTGTTTTTGGCGATGGTGGACATTGCGTGGGGGTTGGTTTTGCCCGAGGTGCCTGGGGCCACTCCGAAGAAACCATTCTCTGGGTTGATAGCCCTCAGTTTGCCTGGAGTGGGGGTATAGAAATGGTCACAGATCAAAAAATATGCTAAAAAACATTTTTGCATATTTCTACTCATTTCATATTTTTACTACTTATTTGCTCCCATTAAGCCCACTTTATGCTGTTTCAATGGGGGTTTCTCCCTTTTGAACTTGAACCATTTTCTTCCTTAATTTTGACCTCACCTGATGAATCATCCCCATAATTCAGATTAATACCCATATTAATATCAAAATGTAAATATCAGTGATATTGCATAGGTCAATTAAATCTGGACAGGCCTATATTCCATCTTTTCATGAATCTTTTCAGCAATATCCAACAAAAGCCAACAGCACACCATAGTGATGACCATAGCTACATCCCATGTTGTAAGTTGAGCTTTTTCTGTGTTGACAAAACAGCAAGAAGGCTGGAAGCCCATTTCAAATGCCATTTACAGGCCATAGAAACGGAGTGGAGACTAAATGAAAATGGCTGTTGAGGGTTAAGAGATTAGTTTTGTATTCATTTGTTTGTATTAAGAATTTAGAAATATATATTTATTGATTCATCAAATAAATCACAAAAATGTACTTAAAGGGTACATTGGGTACCCATTTTGCCCATGCCAGACCTTTGACATATTTTGACAAATTAAACAATAAAAACATTTGAAATTGGTATAAACTAAACAATATGTTGATACTTCAAATGAGAGATTAGACTTTCATTTAATCTTAAATGTAAACTGGGGCATAAAAAAATTCAGAAAAGCGTGTTTGGTAGGCCTACCTCTCATCATCATGTGCAATATTGTTAATGTCATGTGCAATACCTCTTCGACATTACCTTTCAACATTATGTGCAATATTCTTAATATTCTTTCTATCATGTGCAATACATCCCCTTACCATTATTATTATCACAGCTGTAGTACACCTCAATTATGCCAAATTGTTTTCACCGTGAATACCTAATCTTGCCTATATGACTAGGGATGCACCGATACCACTTTTTTTCAGACCAAGTACAAGTACTTACATTTGGGTACCTGCCGATACCGAATACCGATATGAGTACTTAATAAAAACCATTACAGTTCTAACAATGACTTTGAAAACATGTTTTATTTTCATCAGATGTTCCTCACTTTCTGACTGTGAACATCGCTTATCTTAAAATATCTCCAGACTGCTGACATAGCGCCTCCTCCACCTGCCTGCTCAACTGACGAGAGGTTCGTAATATGCCAGGCGCCACCTATAGGTGAGCTGGTGTATTAGACTCAAAATGGCGCCGTACGTGATGGCTGCCGTGTTGCGAGCTCCCGTCCATCGATGCAGTTTTTTGTAATTATTCTTTTAATTGCAACTATCCTTGCACAGGAAGTTAGTAGTTAGCAGTAAGACTCTCTCTGGTAAAGATCGTGGAGGGGGGGTATGTCTCATGATAAACAGATCTTGGTGCAACCAGAGTCCTGTGCATACCCTCAAGTCTTTCTGTTCCCCGGACCTGGAGTACCTGATGCTTATGTGCCGACCATTCTGGCTACCGCGGGAGTTTACAGCAGTAACCATCACTGCTGTGTACATTCCCCCTCAAGCCAACACGGACATAGCGCTGAAGGAACTTTATGGGGCTATCAGTGAACAGGAGTCGGCTCACCCTGAGGCTGCTTTCATTGTGGCGGGGGACTTCAATAAGGCGAATTTGAAGAAAGTTCTCCCGAAGTTCTACCAACACATCACAAGCAACACACGGAGCGAGCGGATCCTCGACCACTGCTACACCCCCTTCCGGGATGGCTACAAGTCCCTCCTCCGCCCACCGTTCGGCAAATCGGATCACCGCTCGATCCAACTACTCCCCGCCTACAGGCAGAGACTGAAGCAGCAACCAATCGCTGTGAAGGAGGTCCAATGCTGGTCGGACCAATCGGAGTCTATGCTACAGGATTGTTTTGATGACGCAGATTAGGACATGTTCCGGGTCGCATCGGACAATAACATCAGCGAGTACGCGTCCTCAGTCACCGGGTTCATCAAGAAATGCATAGATGACGTTGTTCCTACTAAGTCGGTTCGGATTTATCCCAACCAGAAACCATGGATTAATGGCGATGTTCGCGCCGCACTCCGCACGCGTAACACTGCCTTTGACTCGCACACCACACATGTGGTGAAAAAGGCCCAACAACGCCTGTATTTCCTCAGGCGACTGAGGAAATTTAACATGTGCCCCCGCATCCTCAGAACATTCTACTCCAGTACCATCAAGAGTGTTCTCACTGGATGCACCGTCTGGTACGGGAACTGCACCGCACTGGAGCATAAAACAATACAGAGGGTGGTGCGGACGGCCCAGTACATTGTTGGAGGTGAGCTTCCCTCCCTCCTGGATATATACACCAGGCGGTGCGTGGCCAAGGCCAAACGGATTATTCAAGACAATAACCACCCCAGCCACAAACTGTTCACACTTCTACCGTCAGGCAGACGGTGCCGCACGAGCAGACTCAGAGACAGCTTCCACAGTCAGGCCATCAGGCTGCTGAACAAGTGCTAGTGCTAAGTGTTACTGCTAGTGCTAATGTTACTGCTGGTGCAAGTGCTGGTAGTAGTGCTAAGTGTTGGTGCCGGTGCTACTGCTAGTGTTAGTGTTACTGCTAGTATTAATACTAGTGCTAGTCCGAGTGCTAATTGCTGGTGCTAGTGTTGTTCGAGTGTGACTGTCTGAGGAAGTATTCTGTGACGTTCTGTGAATGTCAAAATATAATATTTTATTACATTGATTTATATTTGTATTGCTCCCCTTAATATTTTTTGTATACTTTATTTTATCTTATAGTTTTCTTTTGTTTAGATTTTTTCCAACTTTAATATAGTTTATATTCTATTTTTATTTATATTTGTATTCTTTTATAACGCAGTCGGATGTCGGGCGTTTTGCACATAAGATTTTCACTCACTGCTTATACTTGTGTAAACTGTGAAGTGACAATAAAATACTTGAAACTTGAAACACTAGCAATAGGATTATTAGGTAGTCAGTCGGATACTCGGTACCATGCGCAGTTGCTATTAAACAGCCATAAACGCCAACTTGGTTGCATCTCTTTATTTCAATATTCCTTGGCTAAGAATATTACAAGATTAACGTTGCGTGGCCAAAGTGGTATCGGGTGCGGTTGTATCGGAGTAGTTTAACGAGTACGAGTACATGAGCACAGTATCGGACCGGATACGGCATCGGTGCATCCCTAATTTTGACTGTACATTTGTAAATCTGTTCGTTTATTTTTATTATTCTGTTGATTTCTCTATTGTTTTAGTGTATTGCTATGGAGCCTGGCACAAGAATTTCCTTCAGGATTAATAAAGTCCTATCTTATCTTATCTAAAATAGGGACGTTGACCCATATAATACAAAACACATAGTACATTGTTATTTGAGACACCAGTTTTCAGAACTAACTGACCTACTTCATTAAATTTATATTTAGGGCATTTAGCAGATGCTTTTTTCCTAAGAAAATTACAACAAGAGTACATCAATCCAATTCAAACTATTCTGCCACTCTTTTTGGTGACGTAACTCCCTTGCACTTAGTAGTACCCAGATACCATCCATCACTGAGAAATCAGTGAAGAGCCGAGGAAAGGTGTTCTGCAGCTTGAGAGACACAGCATCCATCAGAGCCAACACCCAATGGGCTGGTCTACAGTGAAAATCCTTCCAGCAGTCTGGTCTGAGAAATTGTATGAACGAAAATCACAGTCAATGGTTGACTCCTTCCAGCAGTATCCTGAGCAAGATGCCTAACCCTAACTGCTCCCGACAAGCTGGTTGTTGCCTTACATGGTTGACACCACTGTTGAAGTCATGTCTGTGAGGGAATGTAAAGCGCTTGCGGATAAAAGTGCTATATAAATGCAAACCATTTATCATTTCTAATTCCAAGTTAAATGCTCAGCCCCAATGGGCCACATTTTCGGAAAATTGGGATATAGGCCTTAATTGACATGCTAAACATTTTTAGCTCTGGACCCATTTCTGTACAGTGAACATTTTGCAATAATTTCCAAAAGCTTCTCATATATAGCCCCCAGTCCAAATGACACCAACTAAAATGGCGGAAATTAAAACCATTATTCTATCAATCATAAATTCACTTCAGAAGATCTCCAGGTAGGCACATAGTGGACGTCCCACTTAAAGAGCAACATGCAGGTTAATTTGAGGTATTAATTCATATTGCGTTATTCTACAAAGAAGATATCAGGGATTATGTTTTTTTTGTACTGCCAGCAAGTACTCAAATATAGCGAGGATGCGTGTGCTTAACAGTGGGTAACCGAATAGGCACCCTGACACACACCTGGTTGTCAACCAGCTGTTAAATGGCACTCTGCATATTAACCTACTTTCAATCACGGGGCAGCATCAACAAGGGTTTGCAGTCACACTAATGTATAACTTGGATATAGCCTATAACTTTCATCATCACCACATCATATTTTAAGTTTGTTTCAAATGAGATTATCCAACTACCTCGTCGTGCAACAAAATAACGTGACCACAGAAAGTACGTAAGAAACCGGTTTACTTTCTGAGTTTTCACTATTATTTATATTATTATTATTAATATCATGTTACCTCTCAATATTACCTTACACTACCTCTCATCTACTCTCATCATCCTGTGCAATATTCTTATTGTTATGTGCAATACTTCTTCTCAATATTATCCATGCTATATTACCATGCTACATGACCCTTCATCATTATGTGCAATATTCTTTATATTCTTAATATAATGTGCAATACTACCCATCACCATTATGATTACCTTTAAATGATTATCTTGTAATATTATTTCATCATGTGCAATGTTTCTCATTGCACACTTGTTTTACTGTCCGAATATCTTGCCTATATTTCTCTATATTTATATTTCTCTTAGGCTTAGATTTACTGTAAATTAGTTATTTTCTTTTCTTTTTTTCTTTTCTTATTCTATTGTTTATTTATCTTGTTTATTATTCTATTGCTATGCAACTTCTGGCAGAAGAATTTCCTTCGGGATCAATAAAGTTTTACCTTATCTTATCTTATTGAATGATGTGCTGATAGTATGTCAGAGTATTGGGTCACAAATGTTGTGAAATCTTGTTATTGTTGTTTTGTAATTCTGTTCTGTGTCAATTGGGTATGACAGTTTTCATATTCTTAACAGAGATGTTATTCTGTTTCCTGCCCAGGGACTACAGATGCCAATTAACTCTGGTACAGCCAAGAAGCAGTACACTGTCCCAAATAAACAAATTAATAAATAAAAAAATAAAAAAATAAATAATTGGGGCTAAAGAGACAGTTCGTCCTCCATGTAGCATTTATGAGAATGCATCGAAAAATGTGGGTAAAATTTGTAAAAAGATGGTAAGATGAGTCCGTATCACTCACCAAGACACCTGTCCGAGCCGCCACTAGTTCTCATCAAAACACAAGTCAATATCTCACTAAGCCCCGCTGTTATTCCTTCTTCTCGCCTGTTCCTGGTCCCTTGGTCATTTAGCAGGCTTGGAATTGTAAGGCTGCAGCCCATCAATCCTGTTGGGAGGAGCTACCTTGCCCAGTGGTGTCAACATTCCGATTTTTCCAAAGTTCCAGCACATGCACCCAGTAGGAAACATGTCATCATGTTTCCTTTTTGGTGAGCGTCCACGTTGCATTACTAAAACAAGATTACCGTATTTTTCGGACTATAAGGCGCACTTAAAATCCTGTAATTTTCTCAAAAATCGACAGTGCGCCTTATAATCCGGTGCGCCTTATGTATTAATTCTGGTTGTGCTTACTGACCTCGAACCGATTTTATGTGGTACACGGCGCTCAAAAATCTGTCAAAATGTTTTACTACGACTTTGGTAAACTACGAAGCCGCACCGCTTGATGGATTGTCGGAGCATTACGGCTATCGCGGCTACTGCGACTCCATGCGCGCCCATCTCACCGATACTGTCAAAACCCAAGTGAAGTAAACTAATTCGGAGCTTGCCGTCATTCCGGGTGGATTAACCAAAGAACTCCAACCGCTAGATATTGGTGTCAACAGGTCGTTCAAAGTTAAATTGCGAGCTGCGTGGGAGCATTGGATGACAGAAGGCGAACACACATTCACCAAGACAGGGAGGCAACGCCGGGCGAGTTACGCCACTATCTGCCAATGGATCGTGGATGCCTGGGCTAAAGTATCAGTCTCAAGTGTCGTCCGAGCTTTCACGAAGGCTGGAATCATCACTGAACAGCTCAGTGACAGCAACGAGACTGACTCGGATAATGACGAGAGGGATCCGGGCATGCTTGATGCCGAAATCGCCCAACTGTTAAACTCAGACACTGAAGATGAAGAATTTGATGGATTTGTGGAAGAGGAATGAACTGAAAAAGTGAGTGTATTGTTTTGTATTTTATGTGTGACAACTGAACAATGTTGAGTTATTGTGAATGAGTTGAATAAAGTTCGATTTATCTGACTGTTTTGTGTTGCTTAATGCGCCTTATAATCCGGTGCGCCTTATGTATGAAAATAGACCCGTTCATTGACAGTGCGCCTTATAATCCGGTGCGCTTTATAGTCCGAAAAATACGGTAACTGTAATTCTAAGCCGCACAACCTGACAGTGTCTACATCGCACCGTTAGCTTAATGCTTTCCCCACACGTCAGAATTGGCGGTGCCACCCTGTACATTGGCCTTTAACAAGTATGCCAAAATAACGTCTCCTTATAAATTAGATCTCTAGGCTCTCTAATTACATCCCACGGCTTCTCCTATCACTATTATGGAGACGATACCCAACTGTTAATTTCCTTATAAATGCCTGGCTGACATAAGAAAATGGACGACTGCCCATCACCTGAAGCTTAACCTAGACAAGACTGAGCTTCTCTTCATAGACTGCCCTCAGATGGACCTACTTGTCACCATTGAGGACTCCCCTTCAACGACTGCCAGGAAGATTGGCGTGGTACTGGATGACCAGCTGTGCTGCAATGCCAAAATCACCTCTGTGGCTTAATCTTGTAGAATTGCTCTGGTCCTTCCTCACACGTGAAGCAGCACAGATCTTGGTCCAAGCGCTCACCTCAACTACGGCAACTCTCTCCTGGCTGGACTCCCTTCCTCCGCAATCAAACCCTTACAACACATCCATCCGGTGTTCAACTTCCCAAAATTCTCCCATGTAACCCCCCCTCTTCCGTGACCTCCACTGGCTCCCAGTTATCGCTCGCATTAGATTCACGATACTGGTACTGGCTTACAGGCTGTCAGTGGAACTGCCCCCACCTCCAAACATTAGTCAGACCCTATGTCCCAGCTCATGCGCTCCCCTCAACAACTTTGGCTTGATGACCGGTACCGGCAAGTCCCAACTCTTCTTTGTTCTGGCACTGCAGTGGTGGAATGAGCTGGCGGTGTGTGTGGGCTATGTATACCTTTCGAGACTGCTTGCAGTTTTTATCTTTATTATTATTCTTCAGCAACCATTGGGCCACCACTCCTCCCACAGTTTTTCACCTAGATACTCAGTTTTAATTTATCCTGTTATTGGAATCGCCGGCTATTATTTTTAAACAATTCATAATGCAAGTCCATTTCTGTGAGACTACAACTCCTTTTTCTACTTTTAAACATCTTTCAAACATTTCATAGATAATTTTTTTAAGCAATTCTAAAACAAAATACGTCAATATTTCACCAACAAACAATAACGTGGTGCATTGTGTTAGATAGTCTACCAGCCTACCCAGTTGAATGTTTGCCAACTAGTAGACTGATCTAGTCACCATACATATGGGTGGAGTCTCCAACTTGTGATGTCAATTTGTCACAATGAAAATTTTTGACACGACAATTTTAAAACAGCTTGTAATGGCTAATCACGCTCATACCTGGTGATAAAATAGCTTTTTCCATAAGCAATGTCATAAGCAACAGCCCGATGATCCTGCTGATAGTGAACTAGGATTATGTGGAAGAAGGGTCAGCTCCTCTTGGCCTCACCCTGACTGTCGAACTTCATCCAAGCAATGTCGTCTCCCACACACTCCACCTTCCAGCCGGGCAGGGCTGGCTTCATCATGGCCAGGTTGGTCTTGCCACAGGCGCTGGGGAAGGCTGCCGCTATGTAGCGCTTTACCCCCTGGGGGCTAGTAATGCCCAGGATCTGATGGGCACAGTAGGGATGTGCTCGAGTTGAATACAGTTAGATATATGCAGGCTGAAGCGTTACAGTTAAACACATTTATATAAATTAATGTAGACAATTATGCAATCCAAATATACCCACAGTCCCTGTGTTGGGCATGTCTGCATACATACCAATCAATAACAAAAAAAAACCTTGTTCTCTGCTTTTCAGCCATCTTCCGTTCAAACCTGCTATTAGTTTTATGAATGGTATTTTCAGGAGATGGCAACTTCAAGCGCAGCCACAGAAATCAAAGAAACTTCAGTTGTACCCTTAATATATATATATATACAGTATATACCTACATATAATTATACGGTATATATACCTTAAAATGAATTCTGATAACATGTTATCCTTGTTATTTATAGATGTTTGTAATTTGCCAACACATAATTTACAAAAACAAGGCAATAATAACTTCCCTTATATTGTTCATGCTGGTGGTTGTGCTATGGTCCATTTCGCCAAAAGGCTAAGCACTTGACAAATAACAGCTTCGGCAACAAGCTTGTGACAGGTTATAATATCTTTGGCCACATTAAGTTAGAAGTAAAGTGATTGTAAGTGTTAAAAATTATTGAAAGTCTGTAATGGTCATCCATTCATATTTAAATAGGCAAAGTGCTTTGATCTCACAGAATCTCTCAGCACATCAATCAACATTGTTAACTATTCAGACTTCAGCAGTTATTTTTGTAAAGTGTGTTATAAACTGCTTAGACTATGCTGAACAAATCCTGTTTCCTGATTGAACACTGTTCTCTGGTTGAGTCTCTCCTATCTGGGGAATTGGAAAATTACCATCAGGAAACTAGTTGTAGGTCATGAACTGTTCTTGAATTAGGAATGATTAGTTGATAATTGCACAAACAGCTCCCTGGTTAATAATTTTGCTGTGCTGCTAGCTCGACTTGAGACGATAGCCCCTCTCAAACAGTTATTATATTATCACCAAAGTCAGCTTAATTTCCAAGAGGTTACAGTTTTCCAACAGGTCATGGAACTGTACTGGAAGAGACTTAGTTTTGAGCAGAGGAGGTCTGTCAGAGCATTCAGGGCCTTCTCTGCAGGCCCTACAATTTTTTGTTAGTAAAATTAACCAATCTAACATTAATGTGTGGGGATGGTTACGCCTCGAGGGGCTGCTAGCTGGCCCCAGCTGATGTTATCCAATACCAACCGATCAAGTGGAGTTATTTCTTTTGTGCGCATTAACATAGCCTTGTTGCAACTGTTGGGGACCGAGAATGCCGGCTAGTAATGGAGAAGTTGATAACGTCACAGATTTGCTTCGGATTCCTTTTTCAAGGTGAAATTTTGAAGAGAAAAAGGACATATCTCTTTCTTTCTCTTCAAGTGATTGGTGAGTGCTGCTGTGTGATTTATAACTTTCGGCAATGGAATTTGCTGCTTTGAATGTGTCATAAAACTCTTGCCTTTAGTGTGGTGATATTTTATTATTGTCTGATTTTGCGCAACTTGAGTGAACATCTATCTGAAAGGGTGACTGTGTAATGCACGTATGCACTAATGCACTGAAGAAATAACAGAGTTTGCATAGTTTCAACATTTGTTCAGCTTTGGTCTGGTTTTTGAGTGACGTGAGTGAACAGGTGTCAGGAGGGATGATTGTGTCATGGACTTTTATATGAAAGAAAAAACGTTGTTTGCATATTGTTTTGCGTAGTGTGATGGGGGCAGTGGGTTGTTGTGTGCGTGCATGTGTATGGGGTGGAGGCAGGGGGTCCATCCATCTATCAGCCTGAGACAGCCCAGGCCAAGACTCCACAGCCTGCTACTGGTCTTGAGAAACCCAGCTGTTAACGACCACACGCTGCTACTGCCACAGTACAATCCATGTTAGCGACAGCATCGAAACAGTCATTGACAGCCAGCCAGCAGGAGAATGTGGGCCATGTAGCTGACCAACTCCCAGTCACACATCTCGTTGGCCTTAACCACATTGCTAGAGACTACAGAAATTATGTTAGTTTGCAGTACCCACTCCGTGACAAAAGAGTAGTCAGACTAGTAGGCCTAGTCTAGATAAGAGCAGCGAGGAGAAAACCACGTGCAATGGCGAACACTTTATTTAAAAATATTTAATATATCCTATGAGAATGTCATCTCCGTTTAGAGTTTTGCTTAGTGAGTAATTCTTTACACCCCTAATTGATGCTGGGTGGTCATACACTCTGCCTACCAGCATGTGTTCAGCCAGCCAGCCCTCATCTTTGGCGATGCGTGAGGCGATGCGAAGGGCGAAGCATTTCTTGCCCAGCAGGGAGTTGCCACCGTAGCCACTGCCAAACGACAGAATCTGCCTGCTGTCCGGCAGGTGGGAGATCAGCACCTTCTCAGGGTTACAAGGCCAGGAGTTGACCAGCGGGGCTGGGGTGAGAAGGGAAGGTTAGGGACGAGAGGGGGGAAGGGGGTGAGGTGGCGAGGTCAAGGTGGAGAGTGGGTAAAGATGAGGTTTGTGGTGAGGTGGGATGAAAGAGATGGTATATGAGAAGATGGACACATGGGGAATATACAATGGGTATGAGAAAGATGTGGAAAGATCAATGCAATGCTAAAGGGGTTAAGCAGTGAGTGAGAATGATTAATGGAATAAGAAGAGGATGATGAAGAGTAGGAGAAGGAATGCAGATGTGGAAAATGTTTGGTGAAGGTCTTTGAAATTATTATGAGTGTATGAATTGGTAATAAATACACAATCATTAAATGAAATCATCGAAGGACAAATGGTCAAGGACAATGAACTAAAGAAAAATACTTTGACCTTGTCCCTGTGAGACCAGAATGTGACTTGGTCCATGGGAGACCAGAATGTGACCTGATCCCTGTGAGACCAGACCGTGGGGTGGTCCCTGGGAGACCAGAGTGTGACCTTATACCTGTGAGAGGCAGGGGACGTCCCAGTGAGTGTTGGCAGCGAACAAACTCCTCGCCATCCACCAGTTTCTGCAGGACGGGACTTCCCATGCGTGTCATGATGCCCATGCTGGCCACCACGTAAGGGGAGTCCGTCACCTGGAGGAGGAGGAGGAACAATTCTCTCATAAACTATAAATATGCTTCCCAAACGTCCACACTAGAGGACTGCGCGGGCCTGGAAAGTAGGCCCTAGCCCGGCCCTGGCCCGAGAGAGTGAGGCCCCGGCCCGGCCCGGCCCGCCACATTATTAGAACTCTCAGGCCCGAATTAAGCCCGACATGTTTTTAACCTCCCATATTTGCGACTAAGGTCGCAAACTAGACTTGTTGCCCATATGCGACAGGTCTAGTTATAGACTTCCGACCTTATTTGAGCACTTTAAATGGCATAAGTGGTTGTATTTAGTTTCATTTCAATTTTAAGTTATTTTAGGAAAATGTTTGAAGCATTTTGTAGGCAGTTAAATAATTATTTTTATTTTCTGAAGTGAGTGACGAGCAGCTGCGCGGCGATTAACAGTTGATCCATTGGCTACATATCAGATCAATGTTGAATAGGCTACTACAAATTATATCCCAGTGAATAGGCTACAAAAAACAACTCAACACTTAAAGCGTATATCAGTGTTTATTATTAAACGTAGCCTATAAAAACCCGTGGTGATCAGCCTCTTTGCCCTGCCTTTGGTAAGGCGGACAACATCTCCATTCTTCTCCTGCCAACCTACAGACAATGACTAAAACAAGGGGGGGAAAAGAAAGTCTCTTGGCAGTTGTGAGGAATCCATTACCACTCTACAGAACTGTTTTGAAACCACAGACTGGCAGATGTTCTGTGTTGCAGCGAATGGGGACATTGCTGAATACACAGACTGTCACAGCTAGGGATGGGTACCGAAATCCGGTACCACTATGGCACCGGTTCCTGTACGACCGGTACCTACCGTACCGAATCAAAACGCATATTTCGGTGCCTCATTTCGGTGCCACAACCGAAGGGAGCGCCGACGCTCCCGTTACTCGCTTTTTTCAAACTACCGTAACTCCTAGACCGGTTCTGATCGTGTTTAGCGGGTTCTGATCGTGTTTAGCGGGTTTTGATCGTGTTTAGCGTGTTCTGATCGTGTTTAGCGGGTTCTGATCGTGTTTAGCGGGTTCTGATCGTGTTTAGCGGGTTCTGATCGTGTTTAGCGGGTTCTGATCGTGTTTAGCGGGTTTTGATCGTGTTTAGCGTGTTCTGATCGTGTTTAGCGGGTTCTGATCGTGTTTAGCGGGTTTTGATCGTGTTTAGCGTGTTCTGATCGTGTTTAGCGGGTTCTGATCGTGTTTAGCGGGTTCTGATCGTGTTTAGCGGGTTCTGATCGTTTTTGATCGTGTTTAGCGGGTTCTGATCGTGTTTAGCGGGTTTTGATCGTGTTTAGCGGGTTCTGATCGTGTTTAGCGGGTTTTGATCGTGTTCAGCGGGTTCTCATCGTGTTTAGCGTGTTCTGATCGTGTTTAGCGGGTTTTGATCGTGTTCAGCGGGTTCTGATCGTGTTTAGCGGGTTCTGATCATGTTTAGCGGGTTCTGATCGTGTTTAGCGTGTTCTGATCGTGTTTAGCGGGTTCTGATCATGTTTAGCGTGTTCTGATTGTGTTTAGCGGGTTTTGATCGTGTTCAGCGGGTTCTGATCGTGTTTAGCGGGTTCTGATCGTGTTTAGCGGGTTTTCATCGGAACATTTTTGATTGTGTGCACAGGTGGATGTAGAATATGCAGAGCAGTGTAGAGTAGTTTTCACTTGCTTTGTTTGCTGTTATTTATTATTAGTAGTAGTACTGTAACTTATTTATTGTTAAATTGTTATTTGTTGATATTGTTAATTTAATATTTATTAGTAATGTTTAATAGTGTTTTGTATTTAATTGTAATTCTAATTTAAACAGTATTACTTTAAGAGTTAATATATTGTTCAATGGTTTTGCCTTAGCAATAAAAAAAAGACATTCTTTAACGTTATTGTTTGCTCTTTATTTTAAAGAAGGTATCGGTTCAGGCACCGTTTAGGAACCGGTACCGTTTTAAAAAGTATCGTTTTGGCACCGGTATTGGAAAAATCTAAACGATACCCAACCCTAGTCACAGCCTACATCAAATGCATCGATGATGTCGTCCCGAAGGTCAATGTTAGGGATTTCCCCAACCAAAAGCCCTGGGTTAATCATGGTGTCCGTGCTAAACTAAAAGCATGGTCCTCTGCCAATAGCTCTGGGGTCCCAGGGGCCTTGAGGAGGTCCAGATATGGTCTCGGGATGCCAAAAGAGCCTACAGGGACAAGTTGGAGTCTCACTACCACAGCTCGGACCACAGACATGTGGTGTGGATAGCAAACACCATTCCTTCAGCAAGGCTAGCTGAGGACCAGGACGACTGCCTCTGTCCTTAACTACGGCTGACATGAGGAGAGGTCTTAAAATAGTAAACCCACAGAAGTCACCAGGGCCTGACGGCATTCCAGGCCATGTCCAGGGTGCGGTGGTATTAACCTCTATATTCAACCTCATGTACCGGTCTGCAGTCCCCACCTGCTTCAAACAGACCACCATTTTCCCTGTACTGAAGAATCCTTCCATCACTTGCCTGAATGACTACCACCCTGTAGCACTGACCTCCATCATCATGAAGTGCTTCGAGCGGCTAGTCAGAACCCATATCTGCTCAACCCTTCCTGACACCTTGGACCCCCTTCAATTTGCATAGCATCCCAACAGATCTACGGATGACGCCATCGCCCTGACAGTACACAACGGCCTCTCCCACCTGGATAAGGGAAATGTATACATGAGAATGCGGTTTGTAGTTTACAGCTCAGCATTCAAAACTATTGTGCCCGCTAAGCTCATTCCCAACCTCAGGATCCCGGGGTATAACACCTCCCTGCAACTGGATCCTGGACTTCCTGACGGGCAAGACCGTAGGTGGTGAGAATGGGCAGTCTCACCTCCTCTGTACTGATCCTGAGCACCGGAGCCCTTCAGGGCTGCGTACTCAGTCCCCTCCTGTACACCTATGACTGTGTAGCCACACACAGCTCCAACACCATCCTTACGTTCGCAGATGACACCACCATCCTGGGTCTCACCAACAAAGATGAGACCACCTACAGAGAGGTCAGGGACTTGGCAACATGGTGCCAGGGCAACAACCTCTCTCTCTCAATGTCTGCAAGACTAAGGAGATAATCGTGGACTTCAGGAAGCGGCAGAACATTGACTGAGCTGAAGTGTAGAAAGACTCATGCTTCAAGTTCCTCGTTGTGTTCATCAAAGATGATCTCACCTGGTCCAGGCAAGGGGACTTGGCTCTAAAAACTACCCAGAAGCGCCTCTACTTTCTGAGGAAGAAGTTTGGCATGTCTGCAAAAACCCTAACCAGCAGTACAGATTTTACAGGTACACCATCGAGAGCATCCTCTCTAGCTGCATTACTGCCTGGTTTGGCAACTCATCTGCTGCTGATCGCAAGGCCCCTCCAGAGGGTGTTGAAGACAGCGGAGCGCATCATCGGCTGCAATCTCCCAGCCGTGTAAATAATCTACCACACACGATGCCTTAGGAAAGCATGTATATTTATAACATTGATAATATTCAGATGATTCAACTACTTCTGGATACATATGCTATATTCCCTATGCTATATTTAAACACTCTGGATACATATGGTTGTGACTCTTATCTTATGTATATTTCTGCTATTACATGCCATATGCAATAGTTCTGCTACTGCTGACCTCACTTGTGCATCTAACCTTACTTACTTGTATGTTTATAATACTCAATATTCAATACTTCTGGATTTAACATTACATTTAATATTTTGTATCATTATGTATATTGTGTTATCGTATTATGTATTCTCTCTCTATATATACTATATATATATATATATACTGTATATACATACATATTTTCATGTCATTTGTCTTCTTGCCATATTAGGTTTTTTTGCCTAAATGTCCAATCTGAAGAGTGGACATTGGACAACATTTCAAACCATTAGATGGCCGATAGGCCTATTGATGTTGCTCATCAAGGACATACAGTAGGTGTGGCACTTGGGGAAATATGTGTGAAACATTGTCCAATGTGTAATCAGAGATATCAGAAATAAGTAGTCTCTCAATGAGCTATTGAGATTAGGAAGAAAAAAAGGGCAAATATTGAACGTCAACCGGAATTCACCATCGCGATACACAAACTTTCATGTTGTTTTACCGTGCAAAGAAGTTGCATTACCAGGGTTTCCCCCAGTGTATTGTAAGGATGGCAGCCCGGGAGGCCTAAATGTCTAAAGGTCTCTGCTGGACCTAATAAGCTAAATCAGTGGCCAATCAGGGCCCTCGTATACATAGCCTATAAAACTAAGTAATTAGGGTGCCTTTGCAATGCAAAGCACACCATTACTCTCCCGCATACTTCTTTATTTATTCTTCCGTACACATCTTCGGCGCGCTACTAGTCTCACAGCGTTGCCAGCACACACGCGAAAAAGACATGAAAACGTGTGCCTTGACCGGGAATAACGTGCTACTACTTTTCTTATGCATACCATTCATACTTTCTGAAATATTCAACATTTTCCAGCAATTTTTCCCCATTGAAATGAATGGGGAGAATGTTCAAAATGTGTCCAAAACCATTCATATTCAACCTCTTCCCATTCATTCATACATTCAGGTAGAAACTCCATTCAAACATTAAAACGTTCAGGACGTTGGATGAATTCACACATTATTTCAAAATTGTCATAACATTCATACTTTTTACACAATTACAGTTCAAACTTAATAGATTTTTCAGCTCCTCAGACACTTTAACATGGGTGTGTATTGCGCCGGTCAGAGCGGGTGACGTCACGAGTGTAGAGCAGACGAGAAAAAAAATATATATTTTGAAAACTGCCATCCCGCCCACAATATTAACTCCACATACGTAATCTATACATCAAAATGTAGGTAAACTTGTGACGATCACATATATGTAACTATGGAAACAAAAGGACTTATACTTTTGAAGCCCCCCCCAGAAGGGGGGGGCTTCTCACACATGTGTGAGAAGGGGTGTGGCCGTAATTTCATATAACACACAATCTATTTTTTTGTCTGTATACTGTGCGTGTGTGTATTTGAGTATAGGCCTATGTATTTTATGTTGTGTTTATGCTGTGTGTGTGCTTTGTGTATGTAATTGTTGATTTAAGATCAAGACCTAGTAATGACCTTGCTAATACAAAAGTACAGTTTCATTTGTAGGTATTGTTAGTGTGCTAATGAAACATTACTTCAAAGTACATATGTTTATCTCTCTACTCCTCTCCTACACATCTGTGTGTGTGTGTGTTATTGCTTGCTTAGCAGGCACCCTCAAAATTTCCCTGGAATTTTTCTAGTTGTGTGGTTCTTGTGTTGAATACATATAACCATATGCGGCGAGTAGTCAACAGCTTGATTCATTATTATTTTGTTTATTATTAGTTTGTTCATATAATTGCCGCCATTATTATTATATCCTACATTATTATATCCTACACTAAACAATGTAGGCCTTTCGTTGAAATGGACTGAAATTGTATTATTTCTAATTAGTTATAATTATCATCATTACATTCTGTGTGTGTGTGCATGATGTATATGTAAAATTCTACAAGCCAGTTTTTCTCAATTATCCCTGATCCTTGTTTCCACTATTCCCTAAACATGGGTAGTTTTAAACAGTAAGAGTGGTTTGAGTTTAACAAGTACAGTGCAGT
Source organism: Coryphaenoides rupestris (assembly GCA_002895965.2). NCBI lineage: Eukaryota > Metazoa > Chordata > Actinopteri > Gadiformes > Macrouridae > Coryphaenoides > Coryphaenoides rupestris. The sequence continues at coordinate 312,152 of PIJE02000425.1, forward strand.
GTTGAGCAGACAGTGTACCTGGACTCCGTATTTGGAGAGTGTGGAGCCCACAGGGCCCATGCTGAAGGGGATGACATACATGGTGCGACCTGAAAGGAGGACACAGCTTCAGTCTACACATAGGAGCTACCTCATAACATTTCTAGGTTCTGCTCATGGAATGATACTTTGTGTGCTACTCTGCAATTTAAATTATACACTGCTCTTAGTTCTAACAAATTTCAATAGCTTGCCACAGATCATTGCTGTTGGTTAGTGCCCTGTTCTTCAATGAGGTCCCATTGTTGGTCAAGCCAATGAGGTTGGGGCTGGTAATATATTATATTTTGTCGTGATTTGTGATGAGAGACATAAGTGTTGTCTTTTCTGCATTACAGTAATTTCTTAAGTATTGAATTCACACATACAATAATAGGCTTTACAGTGTGGTTATTTTATGTAGACCATTTTTTTAATTACCAGAAAACATGCTATAGTGTGATATATATTGTGATATATACAGATATTAAATTACCTACTGTAGATTGTGATAGAAAATTACCGCCTTTGGTGTTCAGATCAAAATGACCCTTTGAATTTCCATGAGATGGAATAGCTCAAACCGGTGGGCGGGCTAAACAATTCCATTGAATTATTGAAGGGGTCAAGCCTACCTGCCATGCAGCCAGGGAAGCGCTCCTGCCTGGCTGTCTGCCAGTCCTTCTCACTCATCCAGCTGCCCAGCTGGCTCTTGGCTCCTCCACTGGGGATGGGAACTGTGTCTCTCTGGTTCTGGGTCACAATCACAGTCTTGCTCTCCACGCGTGCTACATCCTTGGGGTCTGTACGCGCCAGCCAACTGCCAGACAGGATCGGTCAGGTTATGCACACGGTCTTACTGAATGGACAGCAAAAAGACAAATCCTTGCTTTTGGATTTCTATTAGAAGAAAACAGTGAGTGTTGTGAAAACGATCAATATCGATTGTATGATTGAATTCTTCTCAACCTCACAGTTGTGTTAAATAAATGTATATATGAATGTCAAATGTTAAGAAATGATGTGTTGTACTGTATCAACCATCGACAGTGTATACTACTGGTTGTCATGGAATCCCTGTTGTAATATCGTAAAGTTTAACTGTGAGAGGGACTTTGAGGACAGCCAAAATGACATCACAAGAGTGCAGCCATTCAACTCTTCTTTTAAAAAAAAAAGTAATCGGGAGTACATTTACACACACTCTGACCATGCATAGGCACAGCAAGCTGTAAGAGTGAAGAAGAAAATGACCAGATAGACATTGCATACATGCTTTGATTGATAATTTGCCAATTGATCTGATTCAGTCGACTATACCAGGTATTACTACGGGTTTATGTCATGAAATTGTATACAATTGTGACAGCTGTAGGAAGTGCGCATGTCAAATGGCAGATTTAGCATTGTTAGAGTTGTTGTCAGACATTTCCCGTGAAGTTAAAGGGGATATCTTGTGACCATATATGGTTATTTTTGGGTATAACGTTATGGTAATAATGGGGCGGCAGGGTGGCTCAACATGCCCGTGCGCTATCCATGGATGTGATACACCGAGTAGCGACCCGGATTCGATTCCTATGCTACGTGTCATTCCATCTATTCTACAACCCAATGGACCTTTCCACCCTGTCAGTCACGCGGAGAATAATAACCAATAAGATTGCCTGATTTCTTAAGACCACGCCCCTTGCAATAGAGCCGCCATGACGTCCCACAAACAAAGCTTGTCCCGCGTTGTTGTGTTCATAGATTAGACTACAGCTACATTTAGTTAGAAGAAAATGGTTCTTAGATGCGCTTGGGGAACGTGCAATAATAACCACAGATATCGAGATTTGGAGTATCCATGCAGTCTGCAGGACTTGTTTTTAATACATGGATAGTATTTTAAATTTGGACAACTGAGCATATGGCCTCATAGAGACATTATTATTAAAAACATGCCTGAAAACTTTAGAAAATAATTTCCTTCTACTTTAGTCATTATTGATGGTACTGAATGTAAGACCCAGGTGCCATCTGCATTGGCTTTACAGAGTCAGCTTTATAGTGACTAGAAGTCAAGCACAACCCTCAAAGCATTGATTGGATGTGATCCAAGCAGGGGGGCGTTGTTCAGTGGCCATTTCGGTAACATGCTGCAGAGCATGTGGGAAAGCTTGTGGGCCATAGCAACAGTAACTGGGGGGGGCGGGACTTGCCGCTTGAATAGGAAAAGGTAAATTTCCTGTCTCTCTTTCACTGTCCTATACATAAAGGCACACAAGCCTGAAAAAAAATTAAATAAGTTGAATAACTTATTTACTTATAACTTATTGGTAATAAGCCAAGATGTGCATGAGGATTTAGAGTCACTGGTATTTCAAGGGAAATGTGCACCGGTGTACAGACCTAAAAATGAACTTTCTAAATGTCATGCTTACAATAGAATTTTGAAGTTCTTCTAAAATAAAATAGAAGACAATGTCTGCCATTTGTAAGACACTGATTTAGTTGATAATAATAATAATAATAATAATAATAATAATAATAATCACAGCTGTATTACACTTCAACGATGCCAAATTGTTTTCGCCGTCTGAATATCTTATCTTGCCTATATATTTTTATATTTTCACATTGTACATTGGTAAATCTGTTAGTTAATTTTTATTATTCTGTTGATTTCCCTATTGTTTTATTGCACTGTATTGCTATGCAACCTGGCACAAGAATTTCCTTCGGGATTAATAAAGTTCTATTTTATCTCTTACCTTAATAATAATAATAATAATAATAAATGACTTATTAAATCATAACACATTGCAAAGTAACATTCTCAAATTTTCTGTAAGCTTTTAGGACTGACTCAGGTAGGGCCTTATGGAATCGCTCAATTACGCGATTCCTTCTCTTATCACATGATCTATAAGGCCGATGCCCCGCCAAAAAAAAAGAAAGAAAGAAATATAACAAGTAGTAGTCGTAGCAGTCATCGCATCATCTGCATCAGATGCAATGAAAGTTATCATGTTGTGGAGAAACTGATCTGTGTTTTATTTGTTCTGGCATATGCGCCTGGCCCCCCTCTCCCATTCAGACCAATTACCAGCCAACCTGGCCCAAGATTTTTTTTTTATATGAAACTGCTTTATATGCATTTTTAAAATGACAAAAAATATGGCATTCACAACTCCTGCATTTTAGTAGTGAACTGCATTCTACTCCCAAAAAGCCGAGTAGTTGTTAATTGCAGGAGCTTTATTGTCCTGGATTGACCCACAGCAAATGTGGCTGGAGATACTGTTTGACTGCAATAACTCATGGTTGCTTTCTTACAGGGATAGCAGGAGTTTTTCCCCTCTAAATATTCAAGTAGGAAAAAAGATTGACATTAGAATTGACAAAGTGACAAATTAACATTTGAATGAGTAATAATATGAGAGAGCATGTGTGTCTTGTCCTTTCCACTATGCAATTCGACAAATGTACTTATTGCAAGTCGCTTTGGATAGAAGCATCTGCTAAATGCCCTCAATGTAAATGTAAATGCAATGCTGCGCTATGTGGCTCCTCTGCTATGCGACCCGCTGAAGGTTTGATGTAGAAGAGACACACATTTACATTTAGGGCATTTGGCAGACGGTCACGGTCCAAGAATGGTCCAAGAATTTGATTGTTTCATAGCCGTGATATAATCATAACCATATACCACGGTTATGATTTTGATTCCTTTACACAATTGGTATAATTGGTATGGCCTGTGAGGGGAAAAAAAGGTTTTGGTTGCTTAGCACCAACAGGTGAACACCCCCAAACAAACTAGTTAGCAAACCAAGAAACTGCTACAAAATGGAAACATTTAAGGTCAACTTCGATCTCTGTGGTGGCCTAACTATGGAGGAGTGGATTGAGGAGAGTATATCTCTGGGGGGGGAAATCACCAGCTGAACCTAAAAGACGACATGCAGAGATACTTAAAGGTACTATATGTAAGAATCAAGTGCATTCTATATATTTTTATATTTTGACTGTACATTTATAAATCTGTTAGTTTATTTGTATTATTCTGTTGATTTCTCCATTGTTTTATTGTACTGTATTGCTATGCAACCTGGCACAAAAATTTCCTTCAGGATTAATAAAGTTCTATCTTATCTTATCTTATACTGATCTCCATGGGTTTAGACAATAACAATCAGAAACTAATGTTAGTTCTAATCATAATTAAACCTTGTACACATTTAAAAAAGCTATGAAATGTATATATTGTTTAATTATCCACGCTTACATGTCACTTTATTCCTTTTTCCCGCAAAATCCGACCCGACACAAATATAAGAGAAATCAGCCCAAAAGCTGTTCTACACAACAGAGAGAATCGGGGAAGCTCTTATGTTTTAACTTCAACCACAACCTGCTCACAAACTGCCAATTGAAAGTGATTTGTGCATGTCAAATCCTACATGTAGTCCCTGAAAGGATTCATTATTCTTACATACAGCCCCTTTAAAAGTGAGGTTGACGAACTGGAAAAAAACCAAAATGAACTGAACACTGTTCAGCAAACAAAATGGGCCGTTAAACATTTTGAAGACTGGTGTATGGCTAAAGGTGTAGTTTTAGACTTCAAGACAGTGTCAAAGGGGCGGGTCAATGACATTTTGCGAGATTTCTATGCCACTGTCAGAAATGGTAAAGGCAAGCTCTATGGCCTCAGCAGCTACACTATATGGCCAAAAGTCAGTGGACACCCCTACTAATTATTGCTATTGTGTAAAGCACGCCACAACTGGACTCTGGAGCAGTGGAAACGTGTTCTTTGGAGTGATGAATCACGCTTCACTATCTGGCAGTCTGATGGACGAATCTGTGTTTGGCGGATGCCAGGAGAACGTTACCTTCCGGAATGCATAGTGCCTAATGTAAAGTTTGGTGGAGGAGGGATAATGGTCTGGGGCTGTTTCTCAGGGTTTGGGCTAGGCCCCTTAGTTCCGGTGAAGGGTATGCTTAATGCTGCAGTATATGAAGACATCTTAGCCAATTGGGCGCATCCAACTTTGTGGCAACAGTTTGGGGAAGGCCCTTTGCTGTTCCAGCATGACTGTGCCCCTGTGCACAAAGCAAGGTCCATAAAGACATGGTTTGGTGTGGAGGAACTTGATTGGCCTGCACAGAGCCCTGACCTCAACCCCATTGAACACCTTTGAAAGGAATTAAAACGCCGATTGCGAGTCAGGCCTTCTTGTCCAACATCAGTGCCTGACCTCACAAATGCTCTTTTGGCTGAATGGGCACAAATTCCCACAGACACACTCTAAAATCCTGTGGAAAGCCTTCCCAGAAGAGTGGCAGCTGTCATAGCCGCAAAGGGGCGTCCAACTCCATATTAATGCCCATGGTTTTAGAATGGGATGTCCAACAATGTCATATAGGTCTGATGGTCAGGTGTCCACTGACTTTTGGCCATATAGTGTATGTCGGTATCGGTGCTGGACTTAATTGATACATTCATGACCCACCTCTCAGTCAGTCTTGGTGTCTCCTCAAAGAGACTGAATTTACAACGTGCAACAACGTATTCATCGGCATTGTGAAAACCCTTAGAAAGAAGGGACTCAACACAACAGTGCATCATGCCTCAATATCAGAAGATGATAGCAATTAGGGATGCACCGATACCGATACCAGTATTCGGCAACGCAACGTTTAACCCCTTGTAATATTCTTTAGCCAAGGAAAATATTGAAAAATAAAGAGATGCCCAACGAGTTTGTCGTTAATAGCTCTCCAAGAAGATGGAGGTAGGAGCACAAAAGTACAGTGTGTGAACACCTTCTAGTGTAAATAGAATGAGAGCTCCCATCACGAGCATTCGCTGGGTGTCACAACCATGGTGACGTTTATTAGAGCACATAAAGATTGGGTTAATGAGTTGTGTTGTTCACATGTTGTGAACATGTTCCAGAAGCAGGGTATGTGATGTTAATCTGAGCCCCAACGATATGGGAGATGTTCAACAGTGGAACAGCAGCTCTATTTGTATGCAAATACGATTTGTAGGGGTTTTTTTACATTTAAATGAGGCCATCAAAACACACAGATATGATACTGAAGGACTTCATTTCGACCCCACTGAATGTGCCTTGAACTGTTGTGGGCATTGAGAGACAGTGAGGTCCTCAGTCGCTCAGAGCGGCAGTAGCTCAGGCGCTAGAGCTGCTGTCTGACAACCGGGAGGTTGCTGGTTTGATCCCCGGGCTCCGGCGAGTTCAGTGTTGAGGTGTCCCTGAGCAAGATACCTAACCCTGACTGCTCTGACTGTTGCCTTGCATGGTTGACACCGCTGTTGGGTTATACGTGGGTGAATATGAGGCAATATTGTAAAGTCCTTTGTATAAAAGCCATATATATATATATGCAATCCATTTAGTTTGACAAGAGGCTTACTTTGAAGTGGACGCTTTAGGGAGCCAACGGGTAAACAAACATTGCAATTCTGAGGCCACTAGAATTATAATCAATCTATCAATCAATGAACTGTGAACTCTGGGCAGGTATACTCTATTGTGATTCCAGAGCTAATTCAAAGATACAATTCAAGAGGGATCAAACAGATGTGTATGTTGTATGTTGATGACTGCATGTTGCTTCCATTTTTCATCATGTTTTATATATTTTTCCAGATGTTTCCCAATGAGGCAGATATTTGTCAAGATTAGTTTTTAATAACTGTCTCCCTGTATGTTTTTTTGCAAGAAAATTAGCAATGTGGTGCTCTTGTCATAACTTTTTCGCTTTTTGCTATTGCAGAAAAAGGCAATTAGAAATGAATTTCACTCCGAAAATTGAAACCTTGAAATTGTCCCAGTAGCATGAAACAAATTATCATCTTGTTATATAAACATTAACATTATTCCCAGAGCCTCTCGTCCTCAGGGTTGGATCCCCTTGAAGAGCTCCTTGATTTGAAGTGATGCCATTGGACCATAACCAACCTCCAGCTCCTCATTGGTGGATTGATGCAAGTCAACAGCCACTGTCCTTTGGACAACAATGAGCTCAACAATGAGCCGGCTGAAGATGTCAAATGTGAAAAACTCTGCATACCCAGGACTGCAAATTTGGACAAAATCTTTTTTTTTACATTCAACATTCTCTAACAGTGGAAACTCATAATATGTGAAAAATGTGACCTCAGGACTACAAATCTCAGTCTTTTGAAGACAGACTTGTTGCAGACAGTTGGCCAATATCGCCATGTGCCCAATCCATATCCTCACTGACAAAAATAAAGACCTCGACGCGCAGCGGCTTTCCCCCCAACAATGGATCAGAAACCTAGTCTCTATTTAGAGCAGTGTAGGAATAACGGCCACCTCCCCTTCCCTCTCTCACACCCATTCAAGAACACAAATAGGGGATGGCTAGACATTTAGTGGGACCAGCAGAATTAACGGAGCGCCCCCCCCCCCATCAGAACCGCGAATTAACGGAGCACCCCCCCCCCCAGACAAAAAATAACATGTTTTCAAAGTCATTAGAACTGTAATGGTTTTATTAAGTACTCGTATCGGTATTCGGTATCGGCAAGTACCCAAATGTAAGTACTTGTACTCTCGGTCTGAAAAAAAGTGGTATCGGTGCACTTATTGGATGCACAGTTCTGTTGTCAGGATACACGAAACTCTGTAAACAAATAATTGTAAATGTTTTAAATGCACCACGACATGGACTGGCAGTCGCACAGCCAAAAGTTAAGAAGCTCAGTCAAACAGCGAGACAATCAATTATAAGGACACAAAGTTGGCCAAAAATACAGACTGGTAAACAGCCAGACATTCAGTCAAACAACAGATATCAGTCAACCAGTCAGTCAGCCAAACAGCCAGTTGCTCTCTTCTGGAGATGTGATGATGTCATTCCTGCCCTGAGGCGTTGTGTGAGTCTTTCCACTTTTGGAAGATCTGGCGAGGCCACGCTAACCTCTGGACACACACTCTGGGTTGTGTGTGTGTGTGTGTGTGTGTCTGTGTGTGTGTCTGTGTGTGTGTGTGTGTGTGTGTGGATCCCAACACTCCGGAGGGGTTAGTAAACAAAGTGTGGTTTGACGTCCAACTACACTTCAGTGCAGGGGAAATTAGGGCAATCGTCAGCTCAAACCCACGTCATCAGGGATTAAAGCAAGAAAAAATCATTTGACTGAAAGAAATGTTCAGGCCAAATCATATTCCCCAGCCATCTACACGCCACACTTTAACGGTATATTGTGTATATGCCCTTAGCCCAACAGCTCTTCTGTTTCTGCTCCCAATACAGCATTCAAGTTGTAAGAAGGCTTTAACCTACGCAATCTAAATTCTCAAGACCAATTGCATTTAGAAGGAAGGTCATTTTGAACAGCTTTTCTATTGTCAGTTTGCTTTTATGTAATTTCAATGTTGTTTTCAATCTATTAAGACTTACAAATAATCAACCATCAGTGCATGTTTTTATTTATCTTAATAAACACCCAACAAAACAAGGCTTTTGTTTAATGTGAGCCTGTTATCACTTACAAAAAATAAACAGCACCAGCAAAAAGAAATGAACAATAAGTGCAATTGTACCAGCATTAAAGAACAATAAGTGCAATTGTTGTGCATGTCTCTAAAGTGCTTTTCACTTCTTCTGGCATTGAAACCATATGCCTCAAGCATGGCTACACCTGATACCCGTTTCCGGGGTTTTGCTGTGGAACGATCTACTGGTGCAGTGTCTCTAACTCCAAGAGTGGAGGAGGCTGAGGAGGAGGCTGAGGAGGAGGCTGAGGAGTGGCTCTAACTCCAGAGGCTGAAGAGGAGGCTTTGGGAGCTGCAGGGGCTCTAACTCCAGAGGCTGAGGAGGAAGCTTTGGGAGCTGCAGGGGCTCTAACTCCAGAGGCTGAGGAGGAGGCTTTGGGAGCTGCAGGGGCTCTAACTCCAGAGGCTGAAGAGGAGGCTTTGGGAGCTGCAGGGGCTCTAACTCCAGAGGCTGAAGAGGAGGCTTTGGGAGCTGCAGGGGCTCTAACTCCAGAGGCTGAGGAGGAAGCTTTGGGAGCTGCAGGGGCTCTAACTCCAGAGGCTGGGGAGGAGGCTTTGGGAGCTGCAGGGGCTCTAACTCCAGCAGTGAAGGAGGAGGCTTTTGTTACCTTTTTAACCCTGAGGACAGAACCTTTACTGCTTCCCTCAGTTTCCTTTCCTTCTGTTTGCTGATTTTCTCCTTCTTCTCCTTTAAATTATTTTTATACCTCAAAATAAGAGACACTTTCTCCTCAGTGCAGAACTTTTTTGCCATTACTGCCGTATTGAATATGTTTGTGGCATACCACGCACATACACACGCCTGGAAGTTCGATTTTTTTGCACCACGAACTAAAGGGCTTGCTGTTTCCCCCCCCGTTTCATTGAGCCAAGCCCATCTCCATGTATTTTTGACCGATTTCTCTATCTGCGATACGTCGGCGCCTTCCTCGAGCAATAGCGCATCCATACTGGCATGCTAATTTAACGTTAACGTTAGTGTTTAGGCTACCTGAAGAACCAGCCACCCTAGTAAAGTGTACAAATTAACATTGTCTTTTCCGTGTTGCTCTTCTTCGTGTTTTAAACAAGATAAATGACCAATATCACAATCACAAGAGATCTTCTTCTACACAGGAATTAACGTTCCGTAACGTAACGTTAGATAACGTTATCCATCATCAGCTAGTAACGTAACGTTATGTTACGTAATGTAACGTTAACGTAGGCTACCAGTACTGTACAAGCATCTCAATTGTGTTACCAAAACCGAGGGAATAAACATAGATGACAATAACAGCTGTTCAAATGACAGAGATTACAAATTACGTTAATCCTAACCCTAAACCGCAACAGGACGCGTTGACATTAACAGCAAATAGAGACACTTGACTTACCGAAGAAGCTGCTCTCAGATAACGTTATCCATCATCAGCTATCCATTTTAAGTAAGTAATATATATCCACAGATAGACCGTCATATCATAATATCCACTCATGCATTCCCCTGTTTCTGATGTTCTTCCAAACTTCAATAAGTTTCACACAGTAACAAGGGATTCCTTCTTAATTTGCTTGTGCGCTAGACCGCCCCGCTATGCTTCTGATTGGCTAATACCAAGGCTCTGGCTAGCACTTACTGGTTAAGAGCTGTTTCAGTTTAATGCCACGGACATGATTAGATGGGATAGCCCAAACGGTTCCCTCCTCTCATTTTTTCAAATGACGGAAATCCGTCTGGAGACAAAGAACTTTAATCCATGCGTCATTCACCATCAAAAGAGACGAAAATGGGCTTAAGTATGCAATACTGGCCTTCAACGAGCATACAAAGAATAACAATGACCCACAGGAGAAGAATAAAGAGAGCACAAGGGGATTTATGTATGAACAGCCTGACGATCCTCTCTGCCCCGTTTCATCTATGGAGAAATATCTCTCCCACCTACCCTCGGATGCACCAGCCTTCCATCTTCACCCAAAAAGAAAAGTGAGCTGCGATGTCGATGTTTGGTAAGTAGGCCTAGTGCATATTCTTTTGGCTATCTTGGCTGTTAATGACCTAAGCGTGCGAAACCTCTCTCCAGAGCTATTGCCGAATGAAACTCTGTGACCAGAGAAAGTGGGGCAACATCCTCACCATGCTAAGTGACGTACATCCACCGAACAAAAAATGCAAGCCTACAAGTCAGCCCACTGACGCTGGACAGTATTTCAGTAATTGTACAATAAACGGCAACATGCAGGCAGCCAGGACGGGCCTATTCTTTATAAGATAAGATAAAACTTTATTAATCCTAAAGGAAATTCTTGTGCCAGAGGTTGCATAGCATCGAATAATAAACAATAGAGAAATAAACAGTTGAATAATACAAATAAAATAACAAATGTACAATTTAGCAACATTAAAGACCATCAAATAGAATATCGACTGCAGCAAGCATAGCTGAGTTAACTGGATAAACCAACGACGGGGAAGGAAAACACACCAATTGCTGAAGAATGGTACACATCAGAGAAAAAAAAATAATTTAATACTTTTTAGTTACAGAGATGGAGCCATAAACTTTGCTTACATCACCCCATACAGTGGCAAACTGGCATGGTTGTAAAGGGGACTAATTATTCCATGTCATAACAACAGGAAGCTCATAAAATTTTAAGTGCAAAACTTTCACCAAAAATGGTGAATGGTCTTACTTTATATTGTTGGCTAATGACCATGGCATAAGCGGGATAATAAACTCGAAGGTGTCTATTACATGGTATTAATCCACAACATGGAGGCGAAGAGAAGGTGTTGCCTCTGTGAGACCTACTCGATGATTATCCTTACATAAACCCTAGCAAATGTATTTCTGGCTATGCCACTGGCTGTAATACACATTGTTGCTGTGATTGGTTGTAGGTGTATCAAATTGTGTCCAGAGGCATTTTGGTCTGTACCCGGTCATAACGCCCCTTGGAAATAGAAAATTAACTGAGGTTCCCAACTAATACATATTTGCGGTGGCAATGTCAGGTCAAGTGTCTTGCAAGGCAGACCTACTGAGCAGGGCAGCATGTGGACCTGTTTGCACACATGGCCACATAAAATGAGTGTCCCTTTTCTTTATATGGATTCTGGTGGGTTCCATGTTGTTTTTTCCTGCAAATGGTGTGGGCTTTACAACACTCACAAAATTGACATCAAATGGATTTCCTATATCCCCTATATCCCCTGCGGTGTTTGAATGGCTTCACCAGTTTGTCATCATTTAGGAAAGCTTCTTCACCATAGCCATCCTTCTCCAGGCCCAGCCCCAGGATGTTTGGCCGCTCCCCTCGGGCCGTGCCCGTCACCACATGCACCCCTGGCGGGGCTTTGCCACATCGCTCCCACCGCCATCTTATGACGACTGGGCCACAAGCCAGTGGGCAGCGAGGGGATGCCTTAGGCCAGGGACCGAGCCCCCGGCACCCATCCACCACAAGCCTTGCCATGCCCTGAGACAAAGGGGAAGATGGGCAGGGCAGGGTTTAAAAGGAAAGAAGATGTTCCCTTCCCACGGCAGCCATTACAGTAAAGACAGTGACAGGTTAAAGAGAGGAGGACCTTCCCATACAGTTACAATACAGATACAGACAGGGTGGGTTAGAAGACATTCCCATCATATGGGAATAAGCACTCCACACACACAGTAAAACTTTCAGGGGTTGCAATGTTAGTAAACTTAACAGATCCACAATAAAAGTCACACTACAGAGAACATTTTTGTCTCACAGCCGTCGACCAGTGTAATGTATACAGAAATATTGATTTTTTTCTTCACCTATCCAAAAACCATAGGAAATGCAATAACCCATTTCCTTGGATTATCGCAACAGCTGTTCTTATACGTGTACCGCAACCATATTATGCGTATCCACTTTAACATGGATAATTTTAAAAGCCCTAATCTATAGCGATGACCAAAAGCCAACATGGCATGGGGCAGTGCAGGTTAATTCCCCTCATAGGGGATATCAAATGTAGCCTACCAGAACATGAAATGGTTAGCGTTTGAATGCAATTAGAACTCTTTCTAGTGGTAGAAACTAGTAAGACACTAGTGATTGGTTAGAGGATTTCCTTCAGATTCAAATTATGTCAGGCTTCCTGTGATTCAACAAAAAGAAAGACTCTGAGGTACATTTACATTTACTTACATTTAGGGCATTTGGCAGACGCTTTTATCCAAAGATTAAAATTGTATTACAAAGTACATTTTTAGAAGGAGATAGCAATATAATCGCTGTGGTACATAAAGATAAGAATAGAGCAGGTTTCAAGCATTCATAGTTGCAAGGCTAATAGAACCAGTTCCATAATTGCGAGGTTGCCTGCATAATAGCTGGGATAAGACCAGAAGTGCCATTCTGAGTGCATTACCAACATCTAAGAACATACAATATGATAAATAATGCTAATGCTAAGTACTATTAATAATGCCAAGACGTACAAACATGCAAGTTAGTGCTAGAGTTAGGAGGCAATGTTTGCCTGTTCATAGTGAAGGTGGTACCAGTCGTCTAACTGAAGTTAGTGAGTAGAGCGCTCTGGCTGGGGCATAGGTTGGGGCATTTCCGCTGACAGCCTTTTAGGCCAGTACCAGTGTCTTGAATCTAATGCAAGTTGATCTACCCCCCCGGTGAGCCCAGTTGCCGAGGTCGAGGAAGAGGAGGGTTACATGGGAGAATTTTGGTAAGTTGAGGCATGCTGCTGCATTCTGGATGTGTTGTAAGCTTTGCTGAGGCAGGGAGTCCAGCCAGGAGAGAGTTGCAGTAGTCGAGGCGAGGCAGTTGGCTCTTCATGGAATTTAAAACATGCTTTAAAACAAGCTGCAGGCACATTTACTCTGGGATGGAATTTGGTGGATTGTATCCCTTTACCTACAGTTCATCCTTTTACTCCTTGTACAATTAATGTAAGTTATTCTGTAGTGCACAACATACACCTTTGGTATGGAAGGCGCTATTCAAATCAGTCTCGTTTACTTGTCATGCTTAGGCTAAATGTTTGTTTAAGCAGAGGTCTTGATAGTTCTGTGTGGCTGGGCAGCTCCCTCCCAATGAGCGTGTCATTATCGATCATGTGTGCACACATCATACATGTGCAGAGGCCAACTTCAGATAGAAAAGCACACATTATGGGGCCCCAATGCCATCAGGTGTGAGATGAACATGCAAACCAGCCCGGGTTCAACCTTGAACCTAGCAGCACGTCAGCATGCTCAATCATTCATACATTTCCTATTAATCATAAAACGATCTGCAGTTCATTGATACACAACGGAAAGTTCTGGATTTTGACCTCAGCTGTGTAAACTAAAGTCTAAAGACTAACACCACCAGAGAGATTAAAATCTAAACTAAAGTCTAAAGACTGTGACCTCAGTTTAGAGATTAACCTTTTCATCCTGAAATACTTAATTGCCATTGAACAAGACTGTGACCCCAGTTTAGAGATTAGCCTCTTCATCCTGAAATAATTTTTAAAAGTTTGTTATTTTCGACAAATACCTGAGCCAGAGGCCTAGTGGCACTGAACACTGTGACATCGGCTAAGAGGTCAACCTCAGATTTAATAGCAGAGCATTTCATAGCTTAAAAAAGGAGCCTTTTCATCAGACCTGAAAAGTAATATTGCCCATGGAATTAAACTCCCATTTGTTTTTCTTCCTTAAAAACATTACATTGACAGTTAAGTAGAAAAACCAAAGCTTAACAAAGAACTGCATACATTTTCAGGCAGGGTTTTGTTCATTAGCTCTTAAATGGTCAAATTTCATTAGATGTCTAAAATGGTCACTTTAACTGCTAGCTTCTGATATCCCCCACCCCCCATTGTGCTTCAATCAAATGAAAGTGCCATAGGTGGTTGTATTTTTTAACAGGACCTTTAATGGCCCTCATCAATGTAGATGAGTCGCTGAATCTCCACAACACAGCATCTGATTTCCGCATCATGACAAGGGGCAAATAACCCCAACTGAACGTACCCGTTCAGGTAGCACCAAACGCCCCACTCATTTTTACTGCAGCTGAGTCAAGTTTAGCCAAGTAGAGCTTACTATATCTATGGACAGATACAGATAGATATAAAACACATCTGTCTGTCTAAGTGGAGGGCCAATCAACATCAGCAACAAAAGCCACAACGACTAAACTTCCCCTACACTGCAAAACTCACCATGATGATCAATAGTTACCCCGGGGCATTCGTCTCTACACAATAAAAGCACCAGAGCAGCCAGAAAAGTACATGGAACATGCACACTCAGCCTACTGTATTACCATATTAGAGTTATACAAGACGTGAGTAAGCGGTCTCTAAACCAGCTTGCAACAAGGAATGTATCTGTACTACTTTTATTTATTTTGTATTATTATCATTATTCACCCACATGCAGATGGACTAGCCATGGAAAACGATGCACATTAAATGTCATTGGGTGCTCACGTTGACGGGAACCTCTGACACCACCAAAACAAACCTAAAAATCAAATGAATGAACAAAAGACAGGGAAACAATTGATTTTGCAATCTTAAGCCTGGCTTGTCCTTACAACATTGGCCTCTTGTGTACATTTCAGTTAAACTTCCCTCGAAGCTTCGTAGGAACGTCATCAAATAGCCGTCATGAAGTGTCAAAACAGCCAAGCTAATTCAAATAGACACGATAGGCTCCTATGAATTTCCATGGGGGAAAAAAACAACACAACACAGAAACAAGAAGCATAAACACACTTACCTCCGTATAACACCCAGCAACAAGCACGACATGTTTGCTTAAAACAATAGTATATGTAAACGATGCGGTGTAGAGTACTAAAACTATCGTAAGGGGACAGGAATCAAAAGCCGTGCCTATAGATATGATCTGTGCTCATATGTGATTGGTCTACGGCGAGGAGGTCCGGTGTTGAGGGAAGGAGCGTGCAGAACAGAACCTTGCACTTTGTAACACGTGTACCAAGAGGTGACCACCTCGGTACGGCTGGCTTTACACTTTATCATACAACTCAACAGTGACTCCCTGAGCGCTGTAATGCAAAACAATCGCACAAAGCCCTCGCTTACAGCCCTCATGTATCTGTTTCGAGAAAAGTTTCGCTGTAGTCGGCCGTCCGCTTCTCACCAATACTAATACAATCAAGTGACGAAGATATTAAACTGTAGAATGATGTGTACTACCGCTCAAAACCGCGTGAAAGCAGCGACCGTTGACTTTATATTAAAACGAGAACGCTCACAATGTTAACACGCTGTCCCTTCTGCAGTTGCTCGGTATTGTCCTCTGCGTTTCAGGAGACGGCCATCAGACCGCCCCCAGCTGATGCAAGTCCTCCTGGGTTTGCGCTCAGATACCAGACTACCAGACATGTGGAAAAACAGGATCCACTGAAATTAGTATGGCGTTCTAAAAAAAGTTGCTTACCTCATCCAAGTAAACTTTGCATAATTTAAGTGGGCCTAAACGCATTGAAATGTAATAGCCTAAGCATATAGGAATTACGTGACTTTGCATGATATACACCATTGCATGGTGTAACTATATAACGACAGTATAAGCGTTCTCTTACAACACTAGGCATGTGACGCTATCGTCTTTATTACCAAGTAGACTAGTAGATAGATACTTAGTAGATCGATCTACTTAATAGATCGATCTACTAAGTAACGAATGCGTTGGAAGGGGTCACAGGAGGGCGCTAATGAGGCTTGATCGATGTGGGGGAAAAACAATAGCCTACAACAGAAAAAAAAATACTGATTGTATGAAGAGCCCGTTTATAATTCTGCCTCGGTCTGGAGACTTTTTTGAACATTCCTTGGTATGACTTCAGAAACACATTTTTAATTGACCTGTTTTTTATGCATTTGGAGACCCATGCATATATACATGTACATGTGTCTCTTTTACTTTGTTTGCCATTTAGCTGTGAGTTCAGTCAGTGGTTGTCTCAGGGAACATTGAGACTTCATACAGACTGTAGGACGAATACAATTAAAATCTGATATAAATGTAGGCTAAACAAAGTTATACTTATAAGCAATGTAATTTGTTGCCACCGATGAACAATACTATACTCTAACAAGTAAACACAGATGACCTCTTTGTCTTCCTTTTCATATATTGTGTATATCTGTATTCTCTGAGTGTGCTGTGTCCTCTTGTGTTCTGAGCTATGAACTTTGTCCAGAGTATTTCACAACAGCTGCCAGGAACATTACACACACACACACACACACACACACACACACACACACACACACACACACACACACACACAGGCTAACCTCATCATCAATGATCAAACACTGTTGATCATTTGTGTCATTAACAAATAGTGTGGTATTGTGTTTCGCTTTCTGATTCTAACTTCTCCAATGTTGAATACACAAGAATACACTGTCTCTTTGCAATGCTCTTTACAAACTATCATTGAATTACTTGGGGAATTAAACAAGGGAACCTGCAAACTTTGATATATATATAAAAAGCAGACCAGAAGTGTGGACATTTGCTCACATCACATAACACTGATCTTTGCTCATACATTCCAAATGTACAACTTCATGGAACATCAGGGCTATGTACCTCTCTCCAGAATTATATTATATAATTTTAAATCAATGGCTGTCATATGTTGACAATAAAGTGCACAATTAAATATGTTTTTTGCAATAAAATGTCAAGGCCCTTATGACAAGTGTTTAAGTGCTTATCCTGTTTTGTTTTGGGAGTTGTGGATGTATTAATCTTGTGGGCCAGTAACTTTCCACTCTGCCATTTGGCCTACATGACTAGTCAGCTGTTTGGCCTACGTGACTAGCTAGCGGTTTGGCTTACGTGACTAGTTAGCTGTTTGGCCTATGTGACTAGTTAGCTTTTTGGCCTATGTGACTAGTTAGCTTTTTGGCCTACGTGACTAGTTAGCTGTTTGGCCTACGTGACTAGTTAGCTTCACTCTTATCTGTTGGCCCTGGGAGGCCTCTGAGATGCACTCGCTGGTGTTGTTGTCGTCGAGTGTTGTTGTCGTCGAACGTGGGAACGTGTTGCCTCTTTTATCTGGACTGGCTGTCTGGCAGGTGGGAACGGGAGCATCTCAACATGAGACCTAGCTGTCCCTGCTTCCTGGGCTGGCGGTCTGGGGGATAGGGAAGGGTAAATCTCCATGTGGGTCATGTGAGGCCCCTGCTTCACAAGTTAACTGTCTGTCGGCCTGTTACATATCCATGTGGGGCCTGGTGTCCTTTCTTCTCTGGATTGGCTGTCTGGGGGGTGGGGACGGAAGGGTCTCCATGTAAGGCCTTGTTGTCCCTGCTCCCTGGATGGCTGTCTGGGAGGCGGGGGTGCGGAAGCGTCTCCACGTCTGCTTCCCAAGATGATTTGTTGTGTCTACATTTAAATCCTCCTCTGTTCTTCCCATCCCAAAATGTATATATGCTCTATGTATCTGAATAAACTTTGAATCATTCCGAGTGATACTGCCTTGTGTCACATTGATTCCCGAGCTCGCAGCTTTGCTATAGACAATCCAGAACCTGAACCAGAACCGAACTCCAGCCACAGTAGATGACCACTCGAAACTGTGCATAACAACTTGGTGTCAGAAGTGGGATACTGGACAGAGGTAAGTTGCAATCTTATTTTTAATAAGAATTGTACTTACTCTCTCCTGTATGCCCAATTAGAATTTAAAACTGCAATAAGTAATAAGACATATAATAGATTTTATACAGAAAAAAATAGTAGGTTTAGCCCGATCATAGGGGTAGCTGTCCTGAATCAGATGCCCGGTGTAGCTGGATCTATATCGGATGCCCGGACTCAGAGGTAATATTCCTGAGCTCAAACAATTACATATAAAATGACTAAAATCCTCCCGAATAACGTCTCTAATCTCACGTCTAAAGTAGCCACTGGCCCGAATATATGAGAGGGTGGATTTTCCATATCTACGAGAGACGTTCACTGAGTGGGAGAAATGTAAACTGTTATGGGACAGACAGAAGGCAATAGCAGGTGCCTCAGATAGAGCTCAAGGTTGAAATAGACAACAGCAAGTCTGTCCATGATCCAAGCAAGCAAAACCCAGAACTACATAGGACCACCAAAGTGCAATCATGGCATTATAGCCATCTTTTAAAACCCACGAGGATACGGAAGAGGAAGAATTTGCCTTTGCCCTTGCTGTTAGGGAACAAAGTCTTCCCCTCGCAGAACTTATGCAGAGAGTAAAAAAACCCCAAAACAAACAAAACTAATATATTTCAAGAGAGTTGCTGGCGGTGTGTGTGAGTGTGAGTGGTAGAGAGAAAAAGAAAGAGAGGGCCATTGGTTGTTTCTCCTCTTCATGAAAGTCCATTCATGCTGCGCTGACTGTCGACACATACATTGTCATAATAAAAATGAAGTTACAATGTAGTCTGATGTTCAAGTGTTCCCTCTGATTCTATGCTGGACAATTTGGAGTATTTTGTAGTTGTCTGTAGAGTTTGTGTGGCATTGAGCGCAAGTTAAAAACTATTGGTGTAGAGATTGCGGTGTATTGGATGGATTGTAGAGAAAATGCTGTGAAGGGGTGACATCCTAGAGATAATTCAGTTAAGGAAGCGCAGAGGTTCGCTTTGTAAGATTATAACTGTTTGAGTCTAGCTCATGTGGTGTTCCAGTTTCAAGCATTGTCTGAGAAGTGGATACTAGAGTGTGGTTGAGTAGGTCAGAGAGGTGTTACGTAGTGACCGCTGTCTTGGTTGAGACTGAGCTACAAGGGGCGGGATATAGAAGGACCCTCCAGGAGGCGGGGCTTACCACTCCCTCTGTGCTCCTCCAAAGTCCTGCCAAGAGGTTATTTATAGAACGGCGGTACAGAGGTGCAGCACAGCAAGCTATCACAATATAATTTAGTTTTTCATAATATAGACAACTTTGCTGCCTGATACTGTGTTCACCTAATTAAGCAAAAATTCATAAATAAATACATTTAAAAATACAAATAAAAAGTGCCAATCCTATTATGTTGCGTTCATCTAATCGAGAAGTGGTAAAGCAGTGGTAAAGCACAGTAAGGATGGAGATGCCAGCAATGTTTTTGTTGGGAATTAAAAACCCTAGTCAAATTAAAAACATAAAAAAAAAGGTGTCTGAGAAGTGGGAGAAGCGTACTATGGGGTTGGGGACATGCTGGCCACCCAGGCCATGATGTGCTTGAACAGTGTTTTAGTTATGGTACATTTGGACATTGGACGAAGGTTGTAGGGTTGGACAGAATGGCATCTATCATACCGCCACCACCCTCAGCCCCTCCCCCAGAGCCAGACACAGATGCACCAAAAGGGGGCATAGATCAGATAAATAATAGGGTTGCCCACAAAGTGGAGTCTAAACATGACATGGATCAGTTAAAGGAACCTTTTCAGGTGTTTGCAGATGAACAACAAACCTAAAACAGCACTCACTGTGCTGTATCACCATAAAGGATAACCACAAACATGCTTTACGCCACTTCTTCACCTGGTGAGCGCTGACTCACTGGATCATAGAGTGACAAGAGGACGAAAGAACAGGAGAAGCCGATTTGGGGTTGGGAGATGGAGAAGGGACGGGGTCAGACATGTCAGCAGAAGTGTTGGCCTTAACTAGGCCATATAGGTTTTTTCTGGTGAAACCCTCACGGTATACTGATTGACAATAGGCTTTCAGTGTAGAATGGACTTTGGCAATAGTTTCAAAGCAACTGATGGTAAACCCATATATCACATCAAATTTTGGTGTACATTTTACTGGCTTCAATTTCCCTTCCTACTAGATTGGCTAGAGTTAATAAGGTTAAAGATCATAGCACCACTGGAGACATACATGTAGTGAATAAGGACTTAGCTGTTATGGCAGCTGGATGGGCTGAACAAGAGGGCTCTACATCACCATAGTGCACAAAGTGGGTAGGCATGTTTATGGTTGTGCTCTGATGCGCTACTTTGGTAGCTTGATTCGCAAATGATTCAACCCCTGAATCCCAACCCCATAAAAACAAAGGTTTGTGTGGCTCGGCAGCGATTCCTGATGAACACCTCATCCTGACTGGTGGATTGACAAACAACAACAATTGCAATTTTTATAGTTATTGAGTGATGGCACTGATTTTACTTACTAATGCTGTAGTGATAAGGTGGACTCCATATTAGGCGGACATAAAGTATACAAGATTTTATATTTTCTCCTTTTGATTGGATTGATTGTCGCTGATCTTATAGCTTTGGCTTGAATGCCATAATACTAACATTCCTTCCAATATGATTAGTCATATTTCTTAAAACACAAACATCTTTTAAAGGAGAGATGACTAGTGGGGGATGGAGCCAACACACAGATAAACGCTGATGAGAAGTTGATAGTTGATATTAGATATTGGCTTAAAAAGGCCTTACTACCTCAGGTTCAGACAGTTTGGTATGAAATGGGTCATCTGCCTATAGCATTGACAACTATCACTCTTCCATGTATTGTCCGACATTTTCATGGTATGTCTAATGTCGGCCAAACGGGGGTTGTAACAGACATAATGGCGAGATTTTGTATTCTTGGAGTACAACAAACTAATAAATTAATGTAACTCTTACATTGTCAAGGAAACCAGCGGCATCCCATGATGCTCTACCTCTTCAATCAGCTGTCAAGTAGCGGTGAAGCAAAAAGGGGGGAAAAAGAAAAGAAAAGACCCAAGTGCTGGCAGCAAAGTTAACTTAAAAGATTCTTTAATGAAGAAAAACTCAAATCTTCAAATCTTCACTTGCTGTGAATGAACACAGACAGACTGAACACCCCATTTAAAGACAACAACCCGGAAAAAAACACAAGCAGGTATAAATCGGGAGACTAACAAGGGAAGTGAAAACAGCTGGCCGACAGACAAAACAGGGAGTAAAATAACCAAAAGCAGACTATACAATACAAACAGGAAACAATGAACAGATCGAAAGCAGAATATGCAAACCAAACAATACACTCCACGAATACAAACCAAACACACGGGGAACACATGGGGAACACACACCAGGAGGGAGCCAGACTATGACATCAGCTGCATTTTTAGCATTACAAGAATATTTTAGCAGATAAAGCGTATGCTTGTCATTGCGGATCAATTCACTAAATGGGTAGAAGCGACTAGAACACGATTAGTTTCCATGTGCAAAAGAGAATGCACGAACAGTGGTGAAAATACTAGCTAAAGAAATTATTCGGTGAGACGGAAGACTAGTATACATAAAAGTAACACAACTACTATAGCGTATCGCTGGATTACCATAGTCCAGCATGGTGGAAAGCATGAATAGGACCATGACAAGAAAAAAAATCAACAAAGCTAGGACCAAAAGAGATTATGGACAGACTTTGCTACATGCCTTCCGACCATTTCCAACTCCTTGGGTACGGGGTGGGGTTTGTTTTGTGTGATTAGACCGATGTATTTGTTAAGAAATTGAATGGCATCTATGGTGATGTGTCTTCTTCTCCTTTTCTTCCCTTTCTCTGCAGGACAGCCAACCCACCCATTTCTGCCTGGCGACCTGGTCCTAATCAAAATACTCAACCCAAGGAAAGTCGGGGACGCCCGATATGGCCAACCAGTGGAGATCACTTATGGAAACCAGGACTGTGGTCCCAACCGATTGCCAACCACAATGAATCTACACCAGCCGCCGAGAAAAAAGACAGCCAACCGAGCTGAACTGACCAGAGGTTTCAACAAAGAGGGCTCCAACCATGGGCTGACCAGAGGCCCCCACCATGGGGAAAACAAGGGCCCCAACCCTGGAGCAGATGCTCCCCTCATCGTGGAAATGACCCAGGAGGTGACTCCAGAGAAAGAAGAAGATGACCTGGCAAACAAGATCACAGCATCAACTGCGCTCCGAAGGGTGTCAATAAGATGAAAGAAAAGATGCCCATTTGAAATCCGTTGAAATTGACTATCCTGATTCCTGAATCAGATGTTCCCCGCCATTGTGAACAGGACCTGTCGAACCACATTAGCGATGTGCCTTCTACTATGTGCATGGATGGGTTGTTATTGGTATCCAACGGGCCCCTGTGTACACCACCAGGTACAATCGCTCTGTCATGGCTCATTCCCATAATAGCACTTGTCATATTGTGTTTCATGGCATTTTGTATAGGAATGATGTGTTTGAGGGTTTGTTTGAAGAAAACAATGTCTACACTGTCAGTTAATGAAGCGCTTGTTATGCATCCCCCTTCCTCAAATCACAAGATACCAGACCCTAGTAGACCATATCTCCCGAATTCAAATGTTTGGCCCTATAATCCAGATAGTGTTGTTGCTTACCAGTTCAATAACCCCTATGGCACCGCAGAACTAGGATGAATACAACCAAAATGCATAACGTTGACTTACACAGTTACCAGCCTATCGGGGACACCTCCTGTGGCCCTCATGACTCCCACCAATCAATCTAAAAATTCACTCGAAAGCGACAAATATGGCGTTGATAAACTGCACATGGATCCAACACATAAAACATAACACATAACACATAATGTACTTCGACAATCACGTACATCCATGACCTTCACGTTCTTTGTAGATTATAGATCAATCAGTAGATTAGGCAAAGCAAACCATTTTATCACCTCTGTCCCCAACACCTTTGGGGAAATACTTTACTTGTGATTGTGATTGTGATTATGATTTTGGAAATAAGAATTTCATGAATGTTTATTTTGTTTTGTTTGTTGTGTCATGCTGTATACTCCCTTGACCACCCGCAGAAGGTACCAGATTTTATCCCGATGTGTCCAATGACATGTGTGATTTGCTTACAAGCGACATTTTGTACTTATTGTATTAAACACTGCTCATGGCTTAGAGTTTGAAATAGGATGTTTCTAGTGAACCCCCTTGTCCTAAACGAGGAGGGGACCACAACTCCTGTTCTCGATTATTCTGTTAGAATAAAAGAGGGCAATTGTTGGGAGTTGTGGATATATTAATCTTGTGGGCCAGTAACTTTCATCTCTGCCGTTTGGCCTACGTGACTAGTTAGCTTCACTCTTATCTGTTGGCCCTGGGAGGCCTCTGAGATGCACTCGCTGGTGTTGTTGTCGTCGAGTGTTGTCGTTGAATGTGGGAACGTGTTGCCTCTTTTGTCTGGTGAGGCCATGGTATCCCTGCTTCACAAGTTAACTGTCTGTCGGTCTGTTACATATCCACGTGGGGCCTGGTGTCCTGGCTTTTTGGATTGGCTGTCTGGGAGGCGGGGGTGCGGGAGCGTCTCCACGTCTGCTTCCCAAGATGATTTGTTGTGTGCTCCTCTTCCCATCCCAAAATGTATATATGCTCTATGTATCTGAATTAACTTTGAATCATTCCGAGTGATACAGCCTTGTGTCACATTGATTCCCGAGCTCGCTGCTTTGCTACAGACAATCCAGAACCTGAACCCGAACTCCAGCCACAGTAGATGACCACTCAAAACTTATTTTGATCTATGCGTCACTGTCCAGTTGGCAGGAATCAATATGACTGATATATTGGTCATCTACAAACATTGCAAATATGAGGTGCAAATGATGTGGTTAGCTTTCAGTGACATTGAACATTGTGAACGCCAAATGTATATACAGTGCTGCTTGAAAGTTTGTGAACCCTCCAGACATGGTCATTGTTTTTGTAAAAAAAACCTTTAAATAACCTTATTAAATGTATATCCAAACAGCAATTAGTGAAGCAGACTTTCCAAATAATGGACACAAAAAAGATTATTCAACAAAAGTGGATTATCTCCTAAAAACAGAAAATTTGAGTTAGTAGCTTGTGGCACCTCCTTTTGCAGCCATTACTTCAACCAGAAAACTGGTGATGATAGAATAAGAAAATGTATATATATATATATATATATATATTTGAATAGTTCATCTATTGTAGGCGCAGTACCACCATCTCCTGGGTCCATTTTGAACTGCAGTTCCTGTGTCATTTTTTAAAAGTGCTTATCGTAAACTCCTTAGGCCTACCTGTGGCCGCGCTCCCCACGCCTTGGTGTGTCCTGTAAAACAGATAAAAATTTGGGTATGAAGCAATACTTAGGTACAAGTACATTTTATTTTCGAGATTTGTTTAAGCTTCATGACTTAATAAAAATACTCGGATTAGGTAAAGACACTCAGTTTTGCTGGATACCAGCTCATGTCGGGATAAAGGGTAATGGATGTGCAGATGGGAATGCCAAAAAAGTTAAAATAAGGTTAAAGTTAGCCTATCAATAACAAATGAGAGATGAGAAGAGAAATCGAGTTAAAAGAAAAGGGTTGTGGCAGAATTGGCAGAACAGATGCGATAAAGAATATAATGAATATATTGTAGTGCCGGAGGAAAGGAAGGACGTAGGCAGTATAAACTAACTGTTTTTAATCCAAACAACAGGTAACACTCTCAGTGAAAAAGGCAGAATTCGTTCGCATGCGTGAGAGTCCAGAACAGGAAGTGCAACCACAATAAATGTCCCCTCTGGCCCCCAGTGCCAGATCTGGTTCCCCCCCACTACACAACCCACAGCAAGAGGAGAACATGAACCCCATTATGTAGTCACTACACCAGCCCCCCCAGTGTTCACCTCAATATTCGAAACCCTCGTGGCGAGGAGGGCGTATGGCCCGGCCCCTACGACTGTAGGTAAAGTCAGGAGGTGCGGGAGGAGGTGTGACATTGTCCATCACATCCACTTGTTGGGCGGGGCGGGGGGCAGCGACAACCGGGGGGTCGCGAGTTGTGGGGGCTTGTTGGGGTTGGAGGGGGGGACGGCCACGGCGTGGCAGGGGGGGTAGGATGAGAGGGCGGCCCCGGCGCGGTGGCAGGGCCAAGTCCGGGGGCAGTTCAAGGTCCAAGTGGGCCGGTTTGAGGCGATCAACAGACACACACTCAGGCTTACCTCCCATGTCAACCATGAAGTTCTTGGCTCCTGCCTTGATGACACGGAAGGGCCCGTCATAGGGAGGTCGTAGTGGAGTCCTGTGGCCGTCGTGGCGGATGAAAACGTAACCCGCCGAGTGCAGCTCCGGGGACACCCGCGAAGCAGGGGCGCCATGCTGCGTAGTCGGGACCGGGGCGAAGGCCCTGGCGCTGTCCAGCAGGGAGGCGCGCTGAGCGGAGGCGGACCAGGGCTCTGTCGACTTGGGAATGAAGTCACCGGGGACCCGCAGCATCACCTCCCGCCCCCCCCCAACCCCCCCCCCCCCCCCCCCCCCCCCCCCCCCCCGCCCCACCTCTGCAGGACAGCCGACCCACCCATTTCTGCCTGGCGACCTGGTCCTAATCAAAATACTCAACCCAAGGAAAGTCGGGGACGCCCGATATGGCCAACCAGCGGAGATCACTTATGGAAACCAGGACTGTGGTCCCAACCGATGACCAACCACAATGAATCTACACCAGCCGCCGAGAACAAAGGACCAACAGACAGCCAACCGAGGGCTCAACAGATAAGAACTGACCAGAGGTTTCAACAAAGAGGGCTCCAACCATGGGCTGACCAGAGGCCCCCACCATGGGGAAAACCCAGGAGCAGATGCTCCCCTCATCGTGGAAATGACCCAGGAGGTGACTCCGGAGAAAGAAGAAGATGACCCGGCACACGAGATCACAGCATCAACTGCGCTCCGAAGGGTGTCAATAAGATGAAAGAAAAGATGCCCATTTGAAATCCGTTGAAACTGACTATCCTGATTCCTGAATCAGATGTTCCCCGCCATTGTGAACAGGAACTGTCGAACCACATTAGCGATGTGCCTTCTACTAGGTGCATGGATGGGTTGTTATTGGTATCCAATGGGCCCCCCTGTACACCACCAGGTACAATCGCTCTGTCATGGCTCATTCCCACTAATAGCACTTGTCATATTGTGTTCATGGCATTTTGTATAGGAATGATGTGTTTTGAGGGTTTGTTTGAAGAAAACAATGTCTACACTGTCAGTTAATGAAGCGCTTGTTATGCATCCCCCTTCCTCAAATCACAAGATACCGAGACCCTAAGTAGACCATATCTCCCGAAATTCAAATGTTTGGCCTATAATCCAGATAGTGTTTGTTGCTTACCAGTTTCAATAACCCTATGGCAACCGCAGAACTAGGATGAATACAACCAAAATGCATAACGTTGACTTACACAGTTACCAGCCTATCGGGGACACCTTCCTGTGCCCTCATGACTCCCACCAATCAATCTAAAAATTCACTCGAAAGCGACAAATATGGCGTTGATAAACTGCACATGGATCCAACACATAACACATAACACATAACACATAATGTACTTCGACAATCACGTACATCCATGACCTTCACGTTCTTTGTAGATTATAGATCAATCAGTAGATTAGGCAAAGCAAACATTTTATCTACCTCTGTCCCCAACACCTTTGGGAAATACTTTACTTTGTGATTGTGATTGTGATTATGATTTTGGAAATAAGAATTTCATGAATGTTTATTTTGTTTTGGTTTGTTGTGTCATGCTGTATACTCCCCTTGACCACCCGCAGAAGGTACCAGATTTTATCCCGATGTGTCCAATGACATGTGTGATTTGCTTCAAGCGACATTTTGTACTTATTGTATTAAACACTGCTCATGGCTTAGAGTTTGAAATAGGATGTTTCTATGAACCCCCTTGTCCTAAACGAGGAGGGGGACCACAACTCCTGTTCTCGATTATTCTTGTTAGAATAAAAGAGGGCAATTGTCTGGAGTTGTGGATATATATATCTTGTGGGCCAGTAACTTTCATCTCTGCCGTTTGGCCTACGTGACTAGTTAGCTTCACTCTTATCTGTTGGCCCTGGGAGGCCTCTGAGGATGCACTCGGCTGGTGTTGTTGTCGTCGAGTGTTGTCGTTGAATGTGGGAACGTGTTGCTCTTTTGTCTGGTGAGGCCATGGTATCCCTGCTTCACAGTTAACTGTCGTCGGTCTGTTTACATATCCCCGTGGGGCCTGGTGTCCTGGCTTTTGGATTGGCTGTCTGGGAGGCGGGGGTGCGGGAGCGTCTCACGTCTGCTTCCCAAGATGATTTGTTTGTGTGGGCTCCTCTTCCCATCCAAAATGTATATATGCTCTATGTATCTGAATTAACTTGAATCATTCCGAGTGATACAGCCTTGTGTCACATTGATTCCCGAGCTCGCTGCTTTGCTACAGACAATCCAGAACCTGAACCCGAACTCCAGCCACAGTAGATGACCACTCAAAACTTATTTTGATCTATGCGTCACTGTCCAGTTGGCAGGAATCAATATGACTGATATATTGGTCATCTACAAACATTGCAAATATGAGGTGCAAATGATGTGGTTAGCTTTCAGTGACATTGAACATTGTGAACGCCAAATGTATATACAGTGCTGCTTGAAAGTTTGTGAACCCTCCAGACATGGTCATTGTTTTTGTAAAAAAAACCTTTAAATAACCTTATTAAATGTATATCCAAACAGCAATTAGTGAAGCAGACTTTCCAAATAATGGACACAAAAAAGATTATTCAACAAAAGTGGATTATCTCCTAAAAACAGAAAATTTGAGTTAGTAGCTTGTGGCACCTCCTTTTGCAGCCATTACTTCAACCAGAAAACTGGTGATGATAGAATAAGAAAATGTATATATATATATATATATATATATTTGAATAGTTCATCTATTGTAGGCGCAGTACCACCATCTCCTGGGTCCATTTTGAACTGCAGTTCCTGTGTCATTTTTTAAAAAGTGCTTATCGTAAACTCCTTAGGCCTACCTGTGGCCGCGCTCCCCCACGCCTTGGTGTGTCCTGTAAAAACAGATAAAAAATTTGGGTATGAAGCAATACTTAGGTACAAGTACATTTTATTTTCGAGATTTGTTTAAGCTTCATGACTTAATAAAAATACTCGGATTAGGTAAAGACACTCAGTTTTGCTGGATACCAGCTCATGTCGGGATAAAGGGTAATGGATGTGCAGATGGGAATGCCAAAAAGTTAAAATAAGGTTAAAGTTAGCCTATCAATAACAAATGAGAGATGAGAAGAGAAATCGAGTTAAAAGAAAAGGGTTTGTGGCAGAATTGGCAGAACAGATGCGATAAAGAATATAATGAATATATTGTAGTGCCGGAGGAAAGGAAGGACGTAGGCAGTATAAACTAACTGTTTTTAATCCAAACAACAGGTAACACTCTCAGTGAAAAAGGCAGAATTCGTTCGCATGCGTGAGAGTCCAGAAACAGGAAGTGCAACCACAATAAATGTCCCCTCTGGCCCCAGTGCCAGATCTGGTTCCCCCCCACTACACAACCCACAGCAAGAGGAGAACATGAACCCATTAATGTAGTCCTACAACCACCCCCCAGTGTTCACCTCAATATTCGAAACCCTCGTGGCGAGGAGGGCGTATGGCCCGGCCCTACGACTGTAGGTAAAGTCAGGAGGTGCGGGAGGAGGTGTGACATTTGTCCATCACATCCACTTGTTGGGCGGGGCGGGGGGCAGCGACAACCGGGGGGTCGCGAGTTGTGGGGGCTTGTTGGGGTTGGAGGGGGGGACGGCCAACGGCGTGGCAGGGGGGGTAGGATGAGAGGGCGGCCCGGCGGCGGTGGCAAGGGCCAAGTCCGGGGGCAGTTCAAGGTCCAAGTGGGCCGGTTTGAGGCGATCAACAGACACACACTCAGGCTTACCTCCCATGTCAACCAATGAAGTTCTTGGCTCCTGCCTTGATGACACGGAAGGGGCCCGTCATAGGGAGGTCGTAGTGGAGTCCCTGTGGCCGTCGTGGCGGATGAAAAACGTAACCCGCGGCGAGTGCAGCTCCGGGGGACACCCGCGAAGCAGGGGCGCCATGCTGCGTAGTCGGGACCGGGGCGAAGGCCCTGGCGCTGTCCAGCAGGGAGGCGCGCTGAGCGGAGGCGGACCAGGGCTCTGTCGACTTGGGAATGAAGTCACCGGGGACCCGCAGCAGCTGTCCGAACACCAAGCTCGGCTGAGGATGACTGGAGGTCCTCCTTAGGCGCCGTCCTAAGCCCCAAGCATGACCCACGGCAGTTTGTCGAGCCAGTTGCTGTCCGTGAGGCTAGCTCGAAGGGCGGCCTTCAATGGAGCGATGAAAGCGCTCAACAGTCCGTTAGCCTGCGGGTGGTAGGCAGTAGTGCGGTGGAGCTTGACCCGCTCAGATTCTCTGCTACCGCTGCGCCACAGCACACAAGTAAACTGCGGGCCACGGTCAGAGGAGAGATCAGCAGGGGTGCCGTAGCGGGAGACCCACACCGCGATGAACGCCCGGGCCAGAGTCGGGGGCCGTCGTTGAGGAGAGCGGGACTGCCTCCGGCCAGCGAGTCGTCCTGTCCCACCATGGTAAAGAGGTAAGGTGTAACCAGTGCGAGGGGGCAGGGGTCCTACCAGATCCACGTTGATATGGTCGAACCTCCGCTCGGGCACAGAGAACGTTCTCACTGAAAGCCTCAAACGTAAAAATCAAGAGACGGCGACCCTCGTTGAGCTGAGACGAGCGGGAGCATAAAAATATAAACCTCACAAGAGACCAAGACAGAAGTGTTCCTCCGCTCATCCTCATATGTTGTTATATGAGCTGGCTGGTGTAAAGCCGTGCTGCGAGGGGCGATTGAGGCAAGTGGGAGAGCTACTCTATCAGATCCAGCGTATGAAGGTAAGGTCGAAATTCCTGCCGTCGGTCTGACGTGGTAAAAAAAGCACAAGCACGCCGAGTGTTTCTCAGGGGGGGCCTTGAGCTGATGATGCAGGGGTTGGATTTATTACCTTGGTCCAGTGGCGTTGCGGCAGGAAGCAGTGGACAAAGTGCTCTGAACCACTAAAGCGCGGCTGCTGCGTGCTGGACGTGTCGTATGCGTCTGCAGCGGCTGTCCGAGTGTGTGTGTGGGTTTGCTCTGAGAGAATGTCTTGTGTTCGCTGTGGCGTGGTACGTGATGTCGCGTGGTGATTAGCTCTGGTGAGTGGTGCCGTGTGATCGGTGTGGTTCTGCTACCGTCTGGGGGTGACGAGTATAGTTGCTGTGCACTGCCGTTCGAAGGTGTACAGGCCGTCTCTCCCGAGTTGTTGGAGCGCGGGGACGCCCACCGGGGCTCGATGTGTGGGCTCGTTGTGTGTGTGGATTGTGTGTGTGTCGTACGTGCTCGCGGGATAGACATGCCTCGCACTAGTCTGGAGCGTCAGTTGGCCGTGTGTGCGCTCTGTGCTTGTCTACTGTGCGGTGTAGAGGTGAGTAAGCTCCTGTGTCCTCTAGGCTGCAGCCCCCGTTGTCCGCATAGGGTGGTGTCTGCTCCGATGCTTTTTGCTGAAGTAGGTCGTTTGTTTGGAGCTGGGATGGGTGTGTGGTTCCGTGTGTGGCC
>PIJE02000426.1:10722-30722 GCA_002895965.2 Coryphaenoides rupestris
TCTTGTAATCTAAAGCCGTGAGAGATTATGTAAGATATTAGTGATGATCTGAGATGAGGAGATGCTGGAGATGATGAAACGAGAGTTTGAAACGTGACGAGAGTTTGGACTTGGACATTCCAAACCATAACCCTTTTTAAATATTTGAAATAATACTGCAGTTCTGGGTAATGTACTGTATTGTATTGTATTGTATTGTATTGTATTGTATTGTATTGTATTGTATTGTATGTGAAACTAGTCCTCGCCCCGCATGTGTTCACGCAGCCGGCGGCACATTACAGAGCAGGCACCCGTTGAATTCATATTAACTATGGACCCAAAATGTGCTCAGAATATTCTATTCTATTGACTGAACGCGGCTCTCTCTCTGAAGTGAGCATAGTTCCCGTCTCTCCATTCGGAACCCCGGTTCTGAGGTACTGCGGGTTCAAACAGGCTTATCCCTGAAAGGTTTGGATTAGAGAGATTTTGTCTCGTCTGGAGCGAGAGGAACTCGGAGAGAGAGGGAAGATGTTCAGCAAACCGCAAACAGAATGAGTGAGGGGAACGGGAGACCCGGTGCACATAATGGGCCGCCGTGTTCTTCCCCGGCGTCGCAAAATACTCATTTTACCAGACGAGACAGAAATAGTCCCGTTTGATATCAGACAATGACTTCACTTGGAACTGTACTAGCTCTGGTCCGGAATGATCTACAGGTGTTCGCACCATTACTTCTGTTACGACCACCGCGTCAAAGTTTTACCTCGTCAGAGTTTTCCTATTTCCAATTTAAAAAAGTATCCAAAAGTACATTTACAATTTATTTTTCCCCGTGATTCTGCCTTGAATGGAGCACTGTGACATGCTTCACATGGTGCCCCGTGTGAGGTTTGAACAGGCTGGTGAACCTCTCTCGCTCTCTCTCTCTCTCTCTCTCTCTCTCTCTCTCTCTCTCTCTCTCTCTCTCTCTCTAGAGGAAGGCTGCTAGATAGGTACCAAGGTTGTCGGAAGCAATTCTAGATCGGATATAGGACACACTATTTCTATTTCTATTTGTGTTCTTTTATAACTACGGTCGGCTGTAAGAATTTCACTCACTGCTTATACTTATACTTGTGTAAACTGTGACAATAAAATACTTGAAACTTGAAACTTGAAACACTACAGGGGCGTCAAACTCACTTGAGGTTGAGGGTCGTAGCAGACCGGATGCTACTCAACGGGGGGTCAGACTAACAAAACACTTTTAAAATGCGTCATTACCTTAATACAACGAGTGAAAGTAGGACCGTATACACAAGGCTAGACTCGGAGCAGTCGTGGCTCCATCTCCTCTCTCTCAGCTGCTGGACTACGAGACCCGCAGCTCTTACGCCTTCTCCGTGGAGGTGTCCAACCCCGTGGTGGACCCCCGCTACCTCCGGAAGGGGCCCTTCAAAGACCTGGCGGGGGTCCGGGTCCTGATCCTGGACGCGGACGAGCCGCCGCGGTTCTCCAGGCCGCGGTACCGCCTGGACGTGTCGGAGAACTGCGCCCCGGTGTGCTCGGTGGGCCGGGTGTCGGCGGTGGACCCGGACACGGGCGAGAGCGGCAACATCAGGTAGACATCGGCGGGCTGAAGCGCTAACATGACTTCTAACACACGCTGTAACAGGTCGACCTATTATAGACCTATTATAGACCTATTATAGACCTGTTATAGACCTATTATAGACCTATTATAGACCTATTATAGACCTATTATAGACCTGTTATAGACCTATTATAGACCTATTATAGACCTATTATAGACCTGTTATAGACCTATTATAGACCTATTATAGACCTATTATAGACCTATTATAGACCTATTATAGACCTATTATAGACCTGTTAGACCTATTATAGACCTGTTATACCTATTATAGACCTATTATAGACCTGTTATAGACCTATTATAGACCTATTATAGACCTGTTATAGACCTATTATAGACCTATTATAGACCTATTATAGACCTATTATAGACCTGTTATAGACCTATTATAGACCTATTATAGACCTGTTATAGACCTGTTATAGACCTATTATAGACCTATTATAGACCTGTTATAGACCTATTATAGACCTATTATAGACCTGTTATAGACCTATTATAGACCTATTATAGACCTATTATAGACCTATTATAGACCTGTTATAGACCTGTTATAGACCTATTATAGACCTATTATAGACCTGTTATAGACCTATTATAGACCTGTTATAGACCTATTATAGACCTGTTATAGACCTATTATAGACCTGATTATAGACCTATTATAGACCTATTATAGACCTGTTATAGACCTATTATAGACCTATTATAGACCTATTATAGACCTATTATAGACCTGTTATAGACCTATTATAGACCTATTATAGACCTGTTGTAGACCTGTTGTCGTGATGCTGTTAACACTCCTGCAGGCAGACAGGCTTGTCGTCGAGCATCACTCGCTCACACACACACACACACACACTATCTCTCTCCCCCCTCTCCCTCTTCCACTCTCTCTCCCTCCTCTCTAACCACCCCCCCCCCCCCCACACACACATTTCTCTCCCCTGTCAGGTATTCTATCGATCCCCAGTCAGACCCGGAGGCGGTGTTCCGTATCGGCTCTGACACCGGCTTCATCACCACGGTGATAGAACTGGACCGGGAGCAGGAACAGTGGCACAATATCACTGTCATCGCCACCCAGAGAGGTATTCCGTCCCCCCCCCCCGTCCCCCCCGCCCCCCCACTATCTCCATCTCCCCATCATCATCACCCCTCCCCCCCCACCACCACCACCTGCTGCTCCTCCGATCCCCGCGATCGCTCAGCATCCCGCCAGCGGCTGACAGCAGTAATAGAAAGACTCGAAACACAGCCATCGTTTTCCGTCTTTCCTTCTTTTCTTCCCCCCCCCCAACCCCCCCCCCCTCTTCCAGACAACCCCAACCTGGTGACCCGGGTGGTGGTTGCCATAGAGACGCTGGACCAGAACGACAACGCGCCGGAGCTCGACAGGCAGTACGCGACGTCCGTCTGCGACTCCAGCGCCCCCGGCCAGGTCACTGCCTGTCAACACTCTCCCTGTCTCTCTCTCTCCCTGTCTCTCTCTCTCTCTCTCTCTCTCTCTCTCTCTCTCTCTCTCTCTCTCTCTCTCTCTCTCTCTCTCTCTCTCTGTGTACGCGTTTCTATGATGTGTGTTTTCCTGCGATGATGCCCGTCTCGTCGGGGGTTGATAATGCATTCCGGCGGTAATGAGATCATGAATGGAGCAGAGGTTCCCCCCCCCCCCCCCCCGTGTGTGTATCCGACTGAATCGAGTAGATATGATTATTCCTGATGAAACGGCTGCAAATGGGGGTGGAAATAGAATTAAGAAACGGAAAAAACAAGATGGAAAACAGAGGCGCTAATGAGCTGCCTGTCGGTTCGGTCGGTCGGGTTTCTGTCTCAGAGACGCTCGGATCCTCAGACGACCCTGTGAAGGTTCTCCACGTTCCGTCATTCATCAGTCTCTGGTCTCTTATCTAATCCGATGGACAATAAGTAACCGCGTCGTCTCTTCTGTCATCAAACCGGCACACAACTGTCCAGTTGTTCTTTGTCATCAGCAGCTTCCATTAACGAGCTTTAATGTTCGTGCCGCTGGTTCACGGTGGTCTGTAATGCCGTTACATCACTCATGTTATCCGATGTGATAAGTTACCAAGTGATGGCCACTGTCAACATCACCGAGAGCTTCAGCGAGACACCCAAGCCTTCACAAAGCGCCGCGAAGAATGCATACGTTTACCACGACTAATAATTAACTCGTTGTATTCCGATGCCAGATTTGACTCAATCGGCGGTCTGACCCCCATCTCATCTGTGTGGTGGCAGGTGGTGCAGGTCCTGAGAGCCATAGACCGGGACCAGGGGGGACCGGACACCCCGGTCCACTTCAGCATCCCCCCGGAGTCCAGAACCTCCCTGAACCTCAGCATCCGGGAGGGAGAAGGTACCGTTCTCCCCCATCATCTTCTCCCCCCGTCATCTATCTCCCCCGTGTTGTGTGCTTAGGATGCTTCCTATGTGGGCACCGATCCGAGGAAAACACGACCACGTCGGACCGTACAATTTCAGTCGTGAGCTGAGGGAACATCCCAGCGGTAGTCCTTGACTTGGGGGAAACACGGCGTGGTTCCACATTCGGTGTACGATAGCCCTGCTTACACAGCATGGAAGGTTCCTAGATCGGCATCGAGGCCATAGGACGCATTCTAATGAGGGAAGGCTGCTAGATAGGTACCGAGGTTGTCGGAAGCAATTCTAGATCGGATATAGGACACACTATTTTCTATTTCTATTTGTGTTCTTTTATAACTGCGGTCGGCTGTAAGAATTTCACTCACTGCTTATACTTATACTTGTGTAAACTGTGACAATAAAATACTTGAAACTTGAAACTTGAAACACTACAGGGGCGTGAGGGTTGAGGTTGAGGGTCGTAGCAGACCGGATGCTACTCAACGGGGGGTCAGACTAACAAAAACAACACTTACAATGCGTCATTACCTTAATACAACGAGTGAAAGTAGGACTGTATACACAAGGCTAGACTCGAAGCAGTCGTGGCTCCATCTCCAGCTTCCTGAACTCGCGAAAATGAATGAAATCAATCCATTTAAAATAAATGAGATTAGATCAGCTCGCAGGCCGAATCAGGCCCCCGCGCCGCATGTTTGACACCCCTGACATACTACAGTATACAGTACAGCACCCTGGCCCACAGACACCATCCTCCTGAGAAGAGTTTCGAGGACGTGACCTCACGCGGTGTTCTCTCCTCATGCACCTCCTCAGGTGTGACGGCCAGCCTGGTGGTGCGGTCGCCCCTGGAGCCCCTCCCAGCCTCCTACTCCTCCTCCTCCTCCTCCTCCTCCTCTTCCTCCTCCTCGTCCTCGTCCTCCCCTCCCTCCTCACCCTCTACGTCCCGGTGGTCCTGCGGGACGTGGCGTCGGGCCTGGCCAGCACCGCCACCGTCACCGTCACCGTGTGCCCCTGCCTGCGGGGCGGCATGCGCACCGAGGAGCGCGGCCGCCGCAAGGACCGCGCCGGGAAGTGGGAGGGGCACGCCGTGTGTCTGCCCCTCCCCTCGCCCTCCACCTCCCTCATCTTCAGCATGGTCACCCTGCTGGCCCTGCTGGCCTGCGTCACCACCCTGCTGGGTAAGACCGACACCACCCTGATCCAACCCTAACCCCATCCTACCACCACCCTACTCAGTAAGATAACCCCCACCCTACGACCACCCTGATGGGTAAGACCCACATCACCCGACCACCACCCTACTCAGTAAGATAACCCGCAACCTACCCCCACCCTACTGGGCGGGGTTAGAGGTGGTGCTGGGTTCTGGGGTGTCTGTGAGAGAGTAACTCCAGCCTGATGCTAGTGTGTCTGTACTGAGCTGTTGCCAAGTTGTTATTCCAACGTGTTGGAAGAGATTTTAAGCTCTTCTCCTCTCTCTCTCTCTCTCTCCTCTCCTCCCCCTCTCCTCCCCCCTCCTCCCCCCCTCCGCCTGCCTCTAGTGGTGTGTGCTCTCTCCATGTCTCTGCGTCAGAAGCCAGACTCGCGGTGCTCGCAGGAGGACGAGGACCTGAGGGAGAACATCATCTCGTATGACGACGAGGGCGGCGGCGAGGCGGACACGGCCGCCTTCGACATGGCGGCGCTGCAGAGCACCCAGCGCGCGCAGCACATGCACGCCAACGCCAACATGCACACGAGCGTGCACGGCAACATGCGCACGAGCGTGCACGGCAACATGCGCACGAGCGTGCACGCCAACATGCACACGAGCGTGCACGCCAACGCCAACAAGAACCCCAACATGTGAGCTGCTGCTGGCCCTTTGAGCTGCACTTTTGGCTGCGGCAATGTGTGTGTGTGTGTGCGTGCGTGCGTCTGTGCGTGTGTGTGTGTGTGTGTGTGTGTGTGTCTGTGCTTGTGTGTGTGTGTGTGTGTGCGTGCGTGAGGGGTGGGAGAGGAGAGAGAGAGAGAGAGAGAGAGAGAGAGAGAGAGAGAGAGAGAGAGAGAGAGAGAGAGAGGGTGAGAGGGAGATCGGGGGTAGAGGCGTTGAGAGTACACAAGTGTGT
This sequence comes from Coryphaenoides rupestris, assembly GCA_002895965.2. Classification (NCBI taxonomy): domain Eukaryota; kingdom Metazoa; phylum Chordata; class Actinopteri; order Gadiformes; family Macrouridae; genus Coryphaenoides; species Coryphaenoides rupestris. The sequence goes on from PIJE02000426.1 coordinate 16,864, forward strand.
TTGTGTGTGTTTGTTGCGTATGTGAGTGTAGGTGTTTGTTGTGTATCCAATGTGTATATGTGTCTATTAACCCCCTCCTCCTCTGTGTGTGTATGTTGTGTGTGTGTGTGTGTGTGTGTGTGGTGTGTGTGTGGTGTGTGTTGTGTGTGTGTGTGTGTGTTGTGTGTGTGTGTGTGTGTGTGTGTGTCTGTTTATGTGTGTCTGTGTTTATTAATGTTTGTGTGTGTGTGTGTTTATTAATGTTTTCATATTTGTGTGTGTGTGGGGGGGGGGGGTGTGTGTTATTAATGTTTTCATGTGTGTGTGTGTGTGTGTGTGTGTGTGTGTGTGTGTGTGTGTGTGTGTGTGTAGATGGTACACTCAGCAGAGCGCTCCCAGGGACCGTACATACAGCTGGAGCCGCGGGCCCCGCCCACCCCCCGCGGCCCCGCCCTCGCGCCCAGGCTCCGCCCCCCTGTACGGCCGCCGCTGCTACGGCGTGCACACGCTGCCCGCGCCCCGGGACCACGCCGCCGCGGGAGGAGCAGGGCCGCACCCCCTGCACCTCCCCCACCTCCCCCCCATGGGGCCCCTGGGGGCCGGCTCCTGCACCACTGGCTCCCTGCTGCTCCACCCCCACCCTCACCCCCACCCCGTGCAGACCTCCACCCAGACCCCCGTGGAGAGCCCCGCCCCCCCCGGGTGGAGGCAGCGGGGGCCGGCCGACCGGAGCTACGTCAGCATGCTGGCTAACGCTAGCATGCTGGCTAACGTTAACGGTAGCGGTGTCGCTACGGACGCTCGTGGAAGCGGTGATGTCATCACGGGAGCAGGAGGCGTTCTGGAGCAGGTCAGGACTGTAGTCATGGTATTAGTAACGTGATCTAGAATAATAATACATCACATTCACACCTTTACTATTCTATTATTATCTATTAAAGGGGACGTATTATGCCACCAGGTGTGAGTGTGATGATTAGCCATTTGCCATGTGACTACCGTCTAGTGACATCACAAGTGGGAATGTCCACCTAGATGTATGATGACTAGATCAGTCTACCAGCCTACCCAGCGGACTGTACACCCGACAGGTAAACTGATCTCGTCAGCATACATCCAGGTGGACATTCCCACTTGTGATGTCACTAGACGGTAGTCACGTGGCCATTGTGAAACGGCTTGCAATGGCTAATCACACTCACACACCTGGTGACATATTATGTCCCCCTTTAGAACATGAAATATTGTGTTAAAGAATAGCTTCATATATTAAAACACTATTACAATACCATACTATAATATACGCTGTCAAAACACAATGACATATTATTGGGTCTCCTCTCAATACTGTGATTCTATTAAAAGATATTATGAAAGCACAGCTTGTTCTGTTAAAACATTGAGGCGTGCGATAGTTTCTTCTATTAAGACGTCGTTAACGTCTCGGCGTACCGTTGTTCTATTAAAACATATGATCAAAACAAAGGTTGTTCTATTAAAGACCGGTGTAGTGTTGTTGGATCATCTATTTAAAACAGTGTTAGACCGTCGGTTGTGTGATCGGAACATTGTGTTTGGGTGCAGCTCCGTTCTCCGAAGCCGCAGCCGAGCTAGATTCTCCTTTCACAGGCGGCTGCACAGTTGATAATGGTTAGATTACATTATCTCTTCTACAAGCTCCGATGCATTCCTGATGAATCCACTAAAATGCTTCAGAACGCGGCGGGCCTCGGAAAGCCGAGATCGGCCCGTGGAGAAATCATCGCAGTTATAATGAAACATTTATATATTAAGAAGTAATACAAGTTTGGGATCTCACTCCCCCAAATGCATGTTTTACCCTAAATCTAAAAAATATCTTTAGCGCAGTCGCAGGAGAGATGAATAAATGTTTGTGTGATAACCCAAATCATTAAAGGTTATGTTTTGGCTGCACTGGTAACCTCCGTTTGAAAATATATTTGAATTGTTTTTCTGTCGAATAAAACATCGCTTAATCATACTTACTGCTAAAGTACATTTATTAAATATTCATTTAGCTCTTTTGACCAAAGTGGCAGTGAATTATTGCCCACACAGCGAGGGGTTAGGGGGCATCTTGCGCTCGGATGCCTCCGGGATTGAAGCAAGTTTTGGCTGCAATAACTAAACTAAACAAAACAAAGGCGCTCAATAAAGTATTGAAACGAGCCCAATGTCGAATTACATTGAGATGTTCGTTGAAGATCTGCTAACTTAAGTGTGTTTTGTGTGCGTGCGCTCAGTGTGACGATGAACACGTTTTAGCGATCGCTCCTGCAGTTTGGGAAGGACGTTCATTTTGTCTTTCAAAGACCTGAGTACAGTTACAGTTGTGCGGTTTCCACACTGGAATATCATTATTTTGTGGCATTCAAATGTGGGATTGGATTCTCTCAGAGAAAATGGAGCAAAATACAGTAAATACAAAACATGCAAGATATGAAGGCTCTTCTCTTGTTATTATTTTTACAATTAAAAAAAACAATATAAACCCAAATGAGGAAAGTGTCAACACTTTTTTACAGTTTTTTGCAATTGCTAAGACACACTTTAGTAAGTGGTGCTCATTTTCTCTCAAAACTTTCATAATTAATATTTTCATATAAAACCGCCGCAATTCAGTGCAACATCAGCACATTCAGAATACATGACAGCGGTTACTTCCTGTCTGCTCCTTAATGTCACTTCCTGTCTGTTCAGGTGCAGAGGAAACCTGCGGTAATTCAGAACGACGTGTCTCCGACCTGCGTTGACGTCACCACCGCCGTCACCTCCTCCCCCTCCTCCTCCTCCTCCCAACTCCTCCTCAACACCTCCTCTTTCCCCCTCGCCAACAGCACCTCCCGTTTCCCCCTCCTCACCCACATCTACTCCTCCTCCTCCCACCCCTTCCCCACCACCGCCTCCTCCTACCCCCTCAGCCCCGCCTCCTCCTGCTCCTCCCACCTCCTCTCCACCGCCTCCTCCTACCCCCTCCCCACCACCGCCTCCTCCTACCCCCTCAGCCCCGCCTCCTCCACCTCCTCCCACCTCCCCACCGCCTCCTCCTCCTCCTTCCCCCAGCAGGAGGTCAGACAGGGGGGGTCTCCTCCCGCCAGCCCGACCGCCGCCGGCTCCACGGTCGGCGACGGCGACTCCTCGCTCCCCTCCATCCCCTCGTTGTCGCGGCAACCCTGTCACCGTAGCAACGGCGTGACTCCTCCCGACACCTACAGCATCGTGGGGTCTCTGAGCCGCCGCGGCAACCAGAGGGGGGGTCCTGGAGACAGCGTGGGGAGCCTCCTGTACCAGGGAGCGGGGCACCTCCTCAACTCCTCCTACACCCTGGGCGGGAGAGAGGAGCCCCCTCCCCTCTTGACCGGGAGGGGCTCGGCGGGGGAGGGGGTGGGGGAGCCGTCCGCCTCGCTCCCCATGCGCATGGAGGACTTTCTGAACTTCCGTCTGAAGCGGGTGACCTTCGACCTATCCCAGCCGCCCTACGACTCGCTGCAGACCTACGAGTTCGAGGGTCGGGGGTCGCGGGCGGGGTCACTGAGCTCGCTGGAGAGCGAGGAGGCGGGGGACGAGGAGGGTGTAGGGGGCATGGCGGCCCTGAACCAGAAGTTCCAGCGTCTGGTGGAGATCATCCGCGAGCGAGAGAGCGAGATGGAGGGCGGCAAGGAGGGGAGAGAGGAGGAGGCTGTCGTCAAGGAGACGGACAAACAAGAGCAAGAGCTAGAAAACGAAGAGGAGGTGGAGGAGGAGGAGGAGGTGGAAGAGGAGGAGGAGGAGCAGAGATGGGATTTCTAGGAGCACCTTGGGGCGAGAGAGCCTCCATCTCCAGACTTAATTTTAAACACGGAAGGAGACCAAAAATACAAGAGGAGGGATGGAGAAGTTGCCGTTCTGCTCCTCAGCAGACAGAAGGAGGATGAGGAGGAGGTGGAGGATCAGAGCTCACCTCCTCTGCCCTAAGGACCTTCTCCGTGTTTATGAAATCTGTCACTTTTACACTCCTCTCCTAACTAATATTAATAATGCACTCAGGCTTTAAAGCCCGAGCTATGAAAGATTCACTGCCTGAAATATTGATTCCGGGCGCTGAGAGCTGCATTGTAAGAAAATAGGCCTCATGAAATATTGAAAAGGTTTGTGGAATTTAATATTGATGGTTTAATAGGGGCACACACACACACACACTCACACTGAGGAACTTCCCTCAAATTCACACAGCAGGATGGGTCATGTGACTGAAGTTCTAATTATCTGCATGTGCGCACGCCCACACACACACACACACACACACACACACACACACACTCCGACGCAGCCTCACACTTCACGTTGGGTCTCCATGTGTTGGTGTCAAGCTGTGCGGCATCGCGTTATGTTGTCATATGTTGTTGTTGTTGTTGTTGTTGTTGATTTTTGTGTTTGTCACCTCACTCCCAAAAAAGCACAAAAGTGTGGAGATGTTACTCCTTTACAGACAGAGAGTAGCTTGGTCCGGATCCGTCTCCACACCCACACCGATGAACGTTCATTAATTTCACCGCCTGATCAATAATTACTGTCCTATTTTTTTTTTATGGCATTCTTTAATGACAATAAATCACCAATGGCTGTGAGATTAACTGAAATGTTTCCGAGGAGCTTTAATTTATGACCATTTAAAGTCCAACATTCAACACAACTCTACTATGCTCGATGTGAATATAGCCACACACACACACACACACACACACACACTATTCTTGATTGAGAATGCACAAACATAATTAAACATTCATTAGAAATGGGTTTGAACGGACAGTTTGAAGACACCCTTACTGTGGAAGTACATTTCTGAATCACATATCAAAAGCCCATTATCTTTAATACAACCCGGGTAGTTATGAAATTATTTGATTAAATTATTAACGTCATTGTGAAATGAATTGCTGAACACTTGGTCATCCTTGGATCTGTAATTTATTTTTGTGCACTAAATTAAATGGATGGTGGATGTAAAATTGAGACAGGGAGACATTTGGGGTCTGAACTCCAACACAGCCCAAAGAAATGTAATAAAAAGTTTTAAAAAATATATATATAGAGATTTAATTAATATTTTTTTTTACACATTTATGCACGTTGCTTTCTATTATGTGCAACATGTGACTACAAAAAGTCAATAAAGTGGGAGAGCTGTTTATTGATTTAGGACCACAGTTAATAACAGACACATGATTTAATGGTAAAACATCGCCACCTACAGGCACACGGTCGAATTACAACCAGACTCCAGAATCCAACAACCTCTGGCTCTGAATGAACTCATGACATTTACTGGCAAGATATTCCTCCTTCTTATTATTAAAGCTACAACACTAATAAAATACAAATCTAGATTTTTTTTTTAGCTTTGTCTGTGGGAGGAGAAACGCTGCAGTTCTTCCTCTACGAGCTTCAGCGTGACTCCGCTGCGCACCAACACACAGTGAACCCCTGCAGGGGAGAGAGAGAGAGAACCACAACATTACAGTCGATGGAGAAGACCCCTCGTGTGCTCAGACCACCAGGGGTTCTTATATTAAATCAGTGTTTACATGTTTAAAACACTTTATGGAGTAAGCTGATAGTAGACCATACCTAGTTTACTGAGGTAAAACGATCTAGTTTACTGAGGTATAACTACCTCGTGTATTATGCATGTATACCTAGTTTTACTGATGTTAATCAAAGTATACTTCCTAGTTTACTGAGGTATAACTACCTAGTTTACTGAGGTATAAATACTTAGTTTATTATGCATTTATAGCTGGTTTACTGATGTTTATCAAAGTATTACTTCCTAGTTTACTGAGGTATAACTACCTAGTTTACTGAGGTATAAATACTTAGTTTATTATGCATTTATAGCTGGTTTACTGATGTTTATCAAAGTATTACTTCCTAGTTTACTGAGGTATAACTACCTAGTTTACTGAAATAGAACTGTCTAGTTCAATGAGGTCTTTATAGATAGTTTACTGTTGTTTATCAAAGTCTTACTTCCTAGTTTACGGATATACTGTATAACGATCTACTTTACTGAGGTCTTCACAGCTAGTTCACTCATGTTTATCAAACCATTACTTCCTAGTTTACTGAGGTATAACTATCTAGTTTACTGAGGTATAAATACTTAGTGTATTATGCATTTATAGCTAGTTTACTGATGTTTATCAAAGTATTACTTCCTCGTTTACTGACGTTAATTGAGGTAGATCTAGTTGACGGAGGTATTGATAGTTAGTTAGTTTACTGACATTACACCGACAACTATACAGCTGCGGTACAGCTAGTTAGTTAGTTTACTGCCGGTATTCCTACCGAGGCGTCCGACTTCCGAGATGTTCCTCGGTTCGTCGTCAAAGAACATCATGTCCCCGTACTCCACCTGGCTGTCGTCATGGAGCCTGCGGGGCCGGCGCGTGATTGGTCAGTCGTTACATCATCACCGTTACAAGTACTACACGATAAAAGCAACCTCAATACACACTGACACTATTAGCATTCATTTGTTCACAATTTTAGTATTCATATAACTTTGCTTTTTATTTCTGTCCATAAAAGTACTTCATTTCAACACACACACACACACACACACAAACACACAAAAAGTACGAATGAAAATCCGAGACGTACTTACTTTTTAAAGTGTGTGAGTTTGGAGCCGGGGTAGATCTCTTTATACTTGGAGATGTACTGGTTGAGTTTGAAGAGGGTGAGGAGCTGGTTTGCTCCGTCGACCTCCCCAGTGCTGAGGAACCAGCCAACAACAACAACAACAACAACAACAACAACAACAAGTCAAGTCTAGCGCCGCTTACTGTTAGCACACACACTAGCATTGTGCTAATTCAGTCATGGAGTCAAGTCAAGTCAACGCCACGAAGGACCAGGTAGGGGCTGGGGGGCTAGGCGGTGTCTGGGGGGCATCTTGCTCTGGGATGCCTACAGATAAGCTGGGGACCTCTGGGGATCAAACCCGGTAACTTTTGGCTATCCAGGCCGTAAAGCCAGGGTGAGTTGTTGGGTACACACCGCGAGGCGATGCCAATTGTGATCCCCTTGCCGTGGATGGTCTTCAGAACCTTCTCCGTGTCGGGATAAAGAGAGATCTTCTGCTGGCTGGAGTCCAGGATCACCCCTCTAGGATCACACACACACACACACACGCACACACACACACACACACACACACACACGCACACACGCACACGCGCACACACACACACACACACGCACACACGCAACGCACACACAGGCTGGGGTTAGCTCAATACACACACACACACACGCACTACATCACTGTCAGTCAGTCAATATACTATACAATACACCCAACATCAAGTCGGGAGATATAACTGAATCATAACCCTGATAAAAAATAACCCAGGACTAAAAAAAAATGTTTTTTGTAGTGTATTACATTGTAAATAGTCGGCCTACATACTTCATAGTAGTACTATAAGAGATAAGATAGGATAAGATAGAACTTTCCCGAAGGAAATTCTGCCAGGTTGCATAGCAATAGAATAAAAACAATAGAGAAATAAACAGTAGAATAGTAAAAATAGTACAACAGATTTACAAATGTACAGTAAGTCTGGAGAAGTAGAAAAATATACGTAAGATAGGATATTCAGTCAGCAAAAAAAAAAACAATTTGGCAATAATGGAAGTGTAATAAAAGGGAAATAGTAATAATGGTAAGAGGAAGCATTGCACAAAGAAGAACAATGCACATATTGGGTACTAGATACAGATCCAATATCTTTATGGATTTGATGATCATTCCCATCATGTTACATACAGTAGTCAGTAGAACCTACTTCTGGTCTTTGTGGAAAGGTGCAGCGACGTGCGTGTCAACCCAGAAGGGCCACAGAGTGAAATCTGGGGAAATAAGAATCAATACAGTAGACCATCATAAAAAATATAAAGTTAAAACTAGAGCCAATGACTAAACAGACTGTCCATGTCAAAGTGAGATAAGATAAGAGATAAGATAAGATAAGAGATAAGATAAGATAAGAGATAAGATAAGATCAAACTTGATTCTTGTGCCAGGTTGCATAATAGCAATAGAATAAAACAAGAGAGAAATAAACAGGAGAATAATACAAATAAAACAGATTTACAAATGTACAGTAAGTAAGTCCTAGGAAAACGATAAAAATGTAGGTGAAGTATAAAAAATATAGGTAAGATAGGATATTCAGACAGCAAAAACAATTGAAGTGTAATAAAAGGGTAGTCATAATAATAATAATAATAATAATAATAATAATGGTAAGAGGAAGTACAGTATTGCACATGATCTAAAGACTATTAATAAAGTGAATAAAGTGTTAATCAGCTTCTGAAAACACGTACCGAGGTCAAAGACGACCAGCGTAGGCTTGGACATGTTGCTGGCTGAGTGGACGCGGAACACGAAGGATCATTAGAGGAGCGGTTCTGCATATGAATGAAAATGAAGATGACAACAACCCGGTCTCTGTAACCTCAACGCTTCTCTTTACAAGACACAACACCTTTAAAGCATCGTTGCAACGCACACGTTATAATATACAGATATAATGCAGTATATAGTGTAGTGGACGGTTTTGTGTTGTTTAAAACGAAGTCTTTTAATGTTATTTAGCCACACGCTCCATGAGGCAACAATAGAAACCCTGCGCTTCCTCTTCCTGAAGAGTGACGTCACGCCTGCACCTCCCCGCCCTGGCCGCTAGGCGTCGCTACACGGCGATGTATTTAATGAACATGAACGACATACATAAGATATAAGATAAGATATAAGATATAAGATATAAGACAAGATAGGATAATATAAGATAGAACTTTATTGATCACGAAGGAAATTCTTGTGCCAGGTTGCATAGCAATAGAATAAACACAATAGAGAAATAAACAGTAGAATAATAAGAAATAAACAGGAGAATAATACAAATTAAATAACAGATTTACAAATGTACAGTAAGTCCTAGGAGAAGTATAAAAGTCAATTGTTATACTTCTACGAGGACGTGGACTCACTGTAAATGTGTAAATCTGTTATTATATTTTGTCAATAGAGAAAATAACCTAAATAACCTAAGCAAAAAAAAATGTCATTGTTCAATGGAACTACATAGGTTTCTTTTTATTGATGTTATATGATATATGAGATATTAATGAGTGATTTAGACCAGTGATTCCCAACCAGGGACTCGCTTGGTGCCCAGCGAATGATTTAACATAATGGGAGAATACAATAAACAACAGTATTCAACAGTAGTTTTTACAATGAAACAACAGAAATGTAATATTGAACTGAGGCCTATTCCCAATTCATTTCCATCTTATCTTTTCTGTAATATTGCTCCTCTCCACCCCTTTCTATGGAAATTCATATCGGCCTGTCATACAGACACGCTACAGATATGACACGTTTATTAGACACGGTTCATTCAGTCATTACAATACCGGTGGAATTAGTCAGTGATTTACAGACCGCTGTAGAAGATAGTACACTCACATGGCACAACAACATAAAAACTATAGCTGTCAAATGATAAAAGCACAGCAAACATATATCGAGTTAACTAAATGATTTATGAGGGGGAAACTCTAGTAGGCCGCATACTGCATGGACTTAACTTACATTATGGAAAACTCTAAGCTCTGAACAATTACATTGAGTGTATAATTCAAACTTTAGCAGCCCCAGGCCTTAGTGTTAGGGTTTAAACACAACTTTAAACATAATCCACAATGTCATGTCGTTAAAAGAGTAGAGAATCGGCCAACTTCAGCACTTTTCTGTTGCCCCCTCAAACTGCAAACAAGAAAGATCAATAAACCCAATTAAGAGATTATTGATCTAATTCTAAACAACGACTACATCCTGGTGAGGTTGTCGTTGTCGGTGAACGCGCCGTTGTGCACGCCGCCCAGGTTTTCGCACGCAATGCCGTTCACCTTCCCGCGCTCCTCTTCATCATCTTCGTCTTCAATCTCCCGCCCCCCCTTCTTTTGACTGAAACACAACAACAAGTTTACTATTTAGTCGTTTAGCGCCAGGTGGACTGATAATGATTGTTTTAAGTGTTTAGTTTTGGACTGTGGACATGGAGGATGGAGCCCAGAACACTGTCTAAACCAGGGGTATCAAACATGTGGCCCGGGAGACAGATGTGGCCCCCGGCCCAGGAGGCAATTTCATAAAATGGATTGGATGGATGGACGGATACATCTTTCTGATTAATTTCTTCACTTTATTCATAGTCACAAAAGAATTGTTGTAGTTTGCCTACAAAGAACCACTAAGCTGCACAAGTTGTAAGAGTTTCATGTGTATTTTCGTGGTGTTTTGTTAGCGCGGCCCCCCGCTAAGTAGCATTGTTACGGCCTTCAACCTCAACTGAGTTTGACACCCCTGGTCTAAACTATCTGACCCATGTCCCATGATGAACTAGACATGAATCAATCATATGATCAATGAAACAGTCAATAATACGAACCAATCATATCATCAATACTATGATGATGATATGAAAGCCACGTCAGCTTCAAAATGATCAATAACATGAACAATAAGATAAACAATGAGCTAATCAATAACATATCAATAACATAAAGGCGATATGTTTATTTTATATATATTTATATATTTCTATGTACGCTTCGGTTATGTAGGCTATATAACCTGTTATACATAACATATGAGCTGTATTGCCGTCGATCAATAACATATCAAGAACATAATCGATAACATACTGGTGATATGTTTATGTAATATATATATATATGTGTTCTATGTAGGCTATATTATGTGACATGTTACCGTCTCCTCTGCACCAGCGAGGACGTCAGCATGGCGAGGATCCCCGCGCACACGGCGCCGATGACCACGCCGAACACGATGAGCCAGGGGGGCGTGGCCGGGCTGTAGGGCGTGGCCAGGGTGGGCTCGATCCCGATGAACTCCAGGGTGCTGTCGCTCAGCAGGAAGGCGCTGTTGATGCGGTGTCTGGACACCCTGGGGGGGGGGGGGGGGGGAACACAGCAGCTTACTGAGGGGTTTACTGAACCTGCTGTGTTGCGGCTCAGGGTAAGAGTGGTTGTCTGTCTGGCGACCGGATGGTTCCTGGTTCGATACCCGGGCTCCTCCCCCTCCTAGCTAAGTGTCGAGGTGTCCCTGAGCAAGACACCACCTAACCCTACCTGCTCCTCCTAGCTAAGTGTGGAGGTGTCCCTGAGCAAGACACCACCTAACCCTACCTGCTCCTCCTAGCTAAGTGTGGAGGTGTCCCTGAGCAAGACACCACCTAACCCTACCTGCTCCTCCTAGCTAAGTGTGGAGGTGTCCCTGAGCAAGACACCACCTAACCCTACCTGCTCCTCCTAGCTAAGTGTGGAGGTGTCCCTGAGCAAGACACCACCTAACCCTACCTGCTCCTGACGTGTTGGTTTGTTACCTTGCATGGTTGGCACCGCCGTCGGTGTATGAATGGGTGAATGTGAGACAATACTGTAAAGTGCTTTGGATGAACGCGATGTATAAATGCAATTCATTTACCTTTTACCATTTACCATCAGAGTGGAGGTTATACAGGTCAGTGTATTTCCTCCTGAATGTCTCTGTGTTATCTCGTGAAACACCGATAGTATAATAGGCCTGCTGCTGGTTGCAGACTTGTGTTATCTTATCTCTGTGTTTTGTGCTTTCTTTACTTATACTTAATATACAAGAGTTATCAGGTTATCCAGTGTTTCACAGTACATCGTGTTGCTGTCGGCTCCCTATGGAGAGTGAACCCCAGCAGAGGTTATAGTAGCTTGCCTGTACATCTCGGCGTGTAGAACACCTGCCCACACGTGCATTCAGAGTCCCGGCCTTCCCTGTCCTCTCCTGGGAGTCACCCCCCCCCCCCCGAGACAACATTCTCCCGCAGAAATAGGAGAATGTCCAGATATTAACTTTTTTTTAACCCACTTGCATCTATGTGGCTGGTTAACGGGGATTGCCTGGGGATTAACACTCGTGGCTTCTCCTCCGACGCCAGGATGAGGAGTGTGTGTGTGTTTGGTGGTCCTGGCTGATATTAGTCTTGGGGCTGGGTTGGGCTGCCCCACAGGTTAAACCAGCCATCAACACACACACTCGGGCTAGCTAAGTACCTTCTGCACTGTGTGTGTGTGTGTGTGTGTGTGTGTGTGTTTGATGGCTGGTTTAACCTCTGTGTGTTGACTGGCCAATGTGCAGTCTCACCCAGACCCCAGAGTCTAATCAGCCTGACCCAGGTGAGGCTGCCGAAACCAGCCATCAACCACACAAACTCTACACCAACCATAACGCAGTGATGAAGCAAGGTGTGAAGTCTGTTTATTTTTATATGTAGGACCTTTACAAGGTGTTTCCAAACTTTCGCATATTTTTAACATCCAAAATGCAATCTGTGGGAGTGTGTGTGTGTTTGGTGGCTGGCTTAATTGCCCTCAGCTAGGCCAGTTAGAGTCTGGGGGGGTGGGGCTACAGCCTCACCTGGGCCAGTTAGAGTCAGTTAATATCTATATCTTATTTATAGATATTAACTGACCCCGACTGCATATCAGGAGAGCCGAAGTGGGGTCTACATCTACCGGGCTGTAGAGGTCATAAACCTTCTAGCTCCCAGCGGGCTGAGAGGTGTGTGTGTGTTGTGTGTGTGTGTGTGTGTTGCTCTACCTCACAGCCTTCTCAACCTCACTTTTGCTCATCAGGTTGGAGGAGTTGTTGGGGTCCACCACCACGAAGTAGAAAGACACTCGAACTGTCTCGTGACACACCAGGATACTGGACACACTGATGACACACACACACACACACACACACACAGGGGGTCACTGCTAGGGCGGGGATACATGATGGTATCATCGTGACCTTATAAAGTCGGGGGGGTGGGGGGGTTCCGTACTTGAAGTCCATGTTGAAGTGTTTCCTCATGGCGAACGCCAGCGTGGCTCGGAAGAGAAACATCTCGTCTTCATTCCAGTCGTACTAACAACAACAACAACAACAACAACAACAACAGATATATCGTACTGTAACAACAACAAAAACAATGTGTGTGTATATACATTGTGTGTGTGTGTGTGTGTGTGTGTAACCATTGTGTGTGTGTGTGTGTGTGTGTGTGTGTTTACAGTGTGTGTTCGTGTGTGTGTTCGTGTGTGTGTTTGTGTGTGTGTGTGTAACCATTGTGTGTGTGTGTGTGTGTGTGTGTGTGTGTGTGTGTGTGTGTGTGTGTGTGTGCGTGCCTGCATGTGTGTGTGTGTGTGTGTGCCTGTGTGTACAGTATGTGTGTGTGTGTGTGCCTGTGTGTACATTATGTGTGTGTGTGTGTGTGTGTGTGTGTGTGTGTGTGTGTGTGTGTGTGTGCCTGCCTGCGTGCGTGCGTGTGTGTGTGTGTGTGTATGTGTGTGTATGTGTGTGTGTGCCTGCCTGCGTGCGTGCGTGTGTGTGTGCGTGTGTGTGTGTGTGTGTGTGTATATTCCCATACGTACAGCCTTATCTCCCAGGGCAGTTTTGATGCTGAGTCGGACCTTTTGGCTTTCTGCCGTTCCTGGAACCCAGCGGCTGATATTAACCTCTGATTACCCAGTCTGACACATTCATTAATATATATGAAATATATATGAATTACTAAAAGCCTGGTCTTTTAGTAACTCCCGAACTCAGCTATCTTTGCTAAATAGCTGAGTTCTCTGGTGTTTTCCGGTTCGTTGAACAGTATGAGGTGGAATCAGGTTAGCTTTTAACCAAATGCTTTGGTTCTCCTGGTAGATCAATAACCCACCGGACTATAGACACATAAAGTGACCTC
>PIJE02000426.1:38222-64587 GCA_002895965.2 Coryphaenoides rupestris
ACAAATTACGTATGCAAGCGAAGGTACGTTTCTGAAGAACTGTGACTTCAACTTAAGACTCGTGTCTCGTTCCGCAGAAGACCTGCCCCTGCCTCGATTCCCTGGCCTGCAGAGCGACCAGGACCCTCGCTACGGTGCGGGGCTCCAGCAAGACCCTCGCTACGGTGCGGGGCCCCAGGGTGTCGGGCCCCAGCAGGACCCTCGCTACGGTGCGGGGCCCCAGGGTGTCGGGCCCCAGCAGGACCCTCGCTACGGTGCGGGGCTCCAGCAAGACCCTCGCTACGGTGCGGGGCCCCAGGGTCTCGGGCCCCAGCAGGACCCTCGATACGGTGCGGGGCCCCAGGGTGTCGGGCCCCAGCAGGACCCTCGATACGGTGCGGGGCTCCAGCAAGACCCTCGCTACGGTGCGGGACCCCAGGCTTTAGGGCCCCAGCAGGACCCTCGCTATGGTGCGGGACCCCAGGGTCTAGGGCCCCAGCAGGACCCTCGCTATGGTGCGGGGCCCCAGGGTCTAGGGCCCCAGCAGGACCCTCGCTATGGTGCGGGGCCCCAGGGTCTAGGGCCCCAGCAGGACCCTCACTACGGTGTGGGGCCCCAGGGTGTCGGGGCTTCTGCCCCCTGGACCCCTGCAGAGAGGAGCACCGCCCGGTTAGCAGAGAGCAGCGTTGACCTGGGGGTGAGAATCAAACGCACCTCTCCCATTCTCTCTCTCTCTTTCTCTCTTTCTCTCTCTCTCTCGCTCTCTCTCTCTTTCTCTCTTTATCTCTCTCTCTCTCGCTCTCTCTCTCTCTCTCTCAAAAGGCGTCCATCTTGAGTCCGCGGTGTGGATCTGAGAGCAGTCATGTGGCGGTGGCAGGTCATGTGACCAGCTAATTACAGGCCAGCCTCTCGTTGTGTTTCCTGACAGGAGTCCTGGTCTCCCACCGCCTCCCCCCTCAGCTCTCCCCCCAACTCCCCCCCTCTCCTCCGCCACTACCCCGTCGCCATGGCAACCCCGGGCGCCACCCCGCACACAGGTGAGCGCAACACACACACACACACACACACACACACACACACACGCACACACCAGATATTAAATGTTGTGAATGTTGTGAACTGTGAACAAAATTGTGAATTTGGACTGCAGTCCCCATTTTAAACAGTGGTGGCACTGTTGCGTACGGCACCTTTAATCTGTAATCTGTCTTTCTTGACAATTCTGTTTTACAAATACGAAAAAAACACGATTTTACTGTTGTACTACTACTAGTACTACTTACTATTCATCATTAAATTGTCCCTTCTCTCTCTCTCTCTCTCTCTCTCTCTCTCTCTCTCTCTCTCTCTCCCCCTCTCTCTCTCCCCCTCTCTCGCTCTCTCTCTCCCTCTCTCAGCCAATGAGAGACAGATAATGCAACAGGATCATTATTCTTCTCCTAGTAAATATCGGACCAAACCTCTGGAACTTTCTGCTCTGCGGGTACGAAGCTCAGAATAATATATAATATTAATATATATTAAATCAATTGATTGATCAATTTATGAATCAATCTTTTTTTGAATCACCCTTTTTGTCACCCCAAATGGAGAAATTAGGTATTAACTGTTTTATAACGGTTTTCACCGTTGTTATTATTAATTAATATTATAAAAATAACGAAAAATGTAAGAAGGAATTTACTGTATATCTATATACATTGTGTGTGTGTGTGTGTGTGTGTGTGTGTGTGTGTGTGTGTGTGTGTGTGTGTGTGTGTGTGTGTTACTAGGCTTCCCTCGAGCAGCAACAGCAGCAGGTTCCCAGTGAGGAGGACGACCCCTGGAGGATCACCGAGGAACAGCGGGAGTACTACACCAACCAGTTCAAGGCCTCCAGCCCGACCTCGGGGCTCTCATACTGGGTGAGGAGGACCCACCCATGACCCCTCACCTTACACCCAAACACCCCCGAGAGAGAGAGAGAGAGAGAGGGCGGGACTTTCCGTTACATGGGTTTAGTGACGAGAGGCAAGAGAGGGCGGGACTTCCGACAGAGGGATGTCCGTTTGCTTTCCATCTTTTGGATATTGTTTGCAAAATTCACAGTCAATTTTTTGATCTGCTTGTCTTTGTTGTTGTTGTTGTTCTTGTCATGTTCTGTAATTGATTCCGTTAACTGGCGTACGCACAACACATTATCGGAAGTAAGACACGTTGTGGTGTGGTAGCTATGAATCAGGATCCTCTCTCAGCCTAAACCTCAGAGAGAGGTTAGCCTACGGCCTAAGCCTCGTCTCACAAATCAGACCTTAAGTTCTTAAGCCTAACCTCTCTCAGTTCACCCACATTGACATAGATCTGATTCATGCCAGGTTGTGGTGTGTCAAATTACCCAACTAAATACTTCTCTATATTAAATATGGGTAACAGAAACGGAATAACAAAGCTATGATGTGGGGTTGTTAATGAAAGAACAATAAATGGTGGTGATATATGGGCTGTTATGTTACAACTATACAGTACAGCAGGGTTTGATATGAAAGCAGACATAATAATTACAGATGATATTTATATCTGGCTTTTGTAATGAAAAATCAATGATTAAAGATGATATTATATGGGGTTTTGAAATGAAAAAACTAGGATTAAAGATGGTATTATACGTGGTTTTATAATGAAAGAAATGATTTAAAGATGGTATTATATATGTGGTTTTGTAATGAAAGAATAACCAAGACTGGAGATAATATTACAAAGCGGTTTTTTGTATGAAAGAACCACTTGTGTTTATTTTTAATCTCTCGTTCTGCAGGGACCGACGCCAAGAACTTCTTCACCAAGTCCAAGCTGCCAATTCCAGAACTTTCTCATATCTGGTGAGCAGTGCTGAGTCATATGTGCGTGTGTGTGTGTGTGTGTGTGTGTGTGTGTGTGTGTGTGTGTGTGTGTGTGTGTGTGTGTGTGTCCTTGCGCCCGGGGTCGCCGCGGTAACCGTCAGCTTCCGTCTGCTGGAGCTTTTAAGAGTCCGGCATCCATCACCACATCTCTCCCCCCCCCACCTCCCCTCCTCTGGGGCCTCGGCAGAGAGCTCAGAGGAACGCCCCGGCGTGATCCTGTTTCATGGATTTATATTTTGTCATAAACGTGTAATACGGAACCCTCCGATGTCGGGGATGATGCAGATAAAAGGATAAAATAGCTTCCCGATGAATGGTGGTGATGGTGAACCTTCCGCTGACACGAGCGGAAGGTTTTACTGCTGCCCGCGATTTACGTGGATCTTGTGTAGTAGACATACTTTTACGATTTTATCCACAGCGACTGATCAATATCGTAGTATAAAGAAATGCAAATGCTGCACAACTCGACCCAGTAAAAAAAAAAACACCAGATAATGCGAGAACAATCAGGAATACAAGATAGTCATTTATTCTATTTTATTTGATTTATTTTTGTATATATTTTCTATTGATATTTTGTAGAATTGTTTGCATTTTTTAAAATTTCTATATGATTACTCTCTGTTTAATGTTCAATGTGTAAATACGTGTGTGTGTATGTGTGTGTGTGTGTGTGCTGTGTGGGGTGTGTGTGTAAATACGTGTGTGTGTTGTGTGTGTGTGTGTTGTGTGTGTGTGTAAATACGCTGTGTGTGTGGGTGTGGTGTGTGTTGCTGTTGTGTGTGTTGAAATACCGTGGGTGTGTGGGTGTGGGTGTGTGTGTTCTCAGGGAGCTGAGCGACGTGGACCGCGACGGCGCGCTCACCTTCTCCGAGTTCTGCACGGCGTTCCACCTGATCGTGGCGCGCAAGAACGGATGCCCCCTCCCCGAGACCCTGCCGCCCTCCCTCTCCCTCCTCCCCCCCGCCCCTCCCCCCTCCTCCTCCCCCCCTCCCTCTCCCTCCTCTCCCCCCCCCCTCCCCCCCCCCTCTCCCCCCTTCCTCCCTCCCCCCTCGCTCCCTCCTTCCCTCCCCTGCCCCTCCTCTCCCTCCTCGCTCCCCCCCCCTTGCCTCCCTTCCTCCCCCCCTCCCTCCCCCCTTGCCTCCCCTCCTGCCTCCCCCCCAGCCTCCAGACCGGTTTCGTCGATCAGGAGGTGGACAGCCCAGAGACCCCCGGAGTAAGACGCCCTCCGTGGTTGGCGGCAGTTCGCTTTGAATGGCTTGTTGGCGGTTGGTTGTACGGTCAGATTATTCTTTTCTTTCACTTCTCTATTTTTGTTTCCGTTCTCAGAGCGCAGAGCCGCTGATTGTCTTCGACGACGTGGAGCTCAGCAGCAAACAGACGGTAACCCAAATTGAATAAATGTGTCATTTAATAAAGTTATGACCGTGAGGAAGTTCCGTCGTTTGGCCTGTAGAGGGCGACGACACGCCGTGGGTTCGGTTAGACAACACCGCTCACTCTTAACTAACCTGGGACGTGTGGAGGTTATGACTGAGAGTTATGATTATGACTGTATCGTAGTGAACGTTATCATTCTGGTTGAAGGACAGGAGCGGGCCGGATCGACTGAAGCCATCGCTGCTGAAACAGGAAATTACATCAGAATCTGGTGAGCACGCTTAAACTCTTTAGATAAGATAAGGGGGCCTTCATTGTTCCCAGATGGGGAAACGGGTGTCACAGCAGAAGGCCGGAGAGAAAATGTTTTAAAAATCAAATACCACAAATGTCTCTATGTACACAATGGGGTCGGTAGCAATGTAACTGAAAGTTGAGGTGGACATTATAAGCGGTACGTGCTGCATTATTCAAACCATACTACATTATTGATCATCTTCTACGAGAGATGGTCGTGTGAAGGAAGGAGCAATTGATTGATTGATTGATTGATTGGTTGATGAGTGTTATATGTGCTGTGTCAGCAGACAGCCACTCCAGGACTTGGAGGAATACTCAAGACTCAAAACACACTCTACCTGCCAGGCCAGGTAAGAGTGAGAGAGAGTAAACTCACGTCGATCACCGCTCTACATGCCGTTAGATTCAACATTCACAAAGTTTCATTGTCACAGACACACACGGGATGTGCAGTGAAATGCGAAAGCGGCGATG
Source organism: Coryphaenoides rupestris (assembly GCA_002895965.2). NCBI lineage: Eukaryota > Metazoa > Chordata > Actinopteri > Gadiformes > Macrouridae > Coryphaenoides > Coryphaenoides rupestris. Next base: position 43,238 of record PIJE02000426.1, read on the forward strand.
CTCAGCGGAATGTGCAACGAATGTCACAACGGCGTATCAAACAGCGCGGACAAAGAGACGAGGTTAGCCGTGAACTTTGACCCACGATCGCGGTCGACGGGACAGATCAGCTTCAGTTCCAACAGGAAGTTGTGCATCCAGGAACCAAACCAGGAAGTTACACTTCCCTCACTCACCTGCACTTAATAGCACAACTAATAACTAACTGCAGTATTATACTAGCAAATATAGTAGGAGTTAGGATGATGGACGCCCAGCCAACAAGTTCTGGGTTCGAGTCCCATCTTGAGGAGGTTAACCCCTAACCTGCTCTTTCACGACATGGATCTGAATTCCCTGGAGGTCGCTTGGGGTAAATTACTGTTAATACGACTCAAGCTAAATGTAGGTCCTCCTCCTCCTCGTCTTTCTAGAACCTCCTGCAATGCTGGACCCCCACATGAAGACCAGGAGCAGACCCAGGTGAGACCTGCTAGGTGGTCCAGAGCCAGCGATGGTCTCTGCTGGTCTGGTCCAATCTCTCATCTCTCATCACTCTGGTCCCCACCTCCCATGACCCCCTGCTCCTCCTCTGGTCTCTCCTCCCCTAACCTCTACCTCTCTCCTCTTCTGATATCTCCTCCTCTGGTCTCTACCCACTCTGGTCTCTCCTCCTATGGTCTCTTCTCCTCCTCCTCCTCTGATCTCTCCTCCTCCTCTCAGGTCTTACTCCAGCACCTCCATCGACGAGGCCATGAAGAAAGCGGAGGAGCCGCCCACGCCTCCTCCGCGGCCCCAGAAGACCCACTCGCGCGCCTCCTCCCTGGACCTCAACAAGCTGCTGCAGCAGGGAGCACCAGGTACCACCCAGACCTCCCCCTCACCCTGCTGCTGCTCCTCCTCCTCCTCCTCCTCACCGCCTCCTCATCATCACCACCGAGAGCTCCTAACCCAGACCTCCTCACCCTGATTCTTCTCGCCTCCTCACCCCCTCCTCACCACCTCCTCCTCATCTCCCCGAGAGCTCTCGCCTGGACGTCCTCATCCTGATTCTTCTCACCTCCTCACCACCTCCTCCTCATCTCCCCGAGAGCTCTCGCCTAAACCTCTCCCCCCCGCTGCTCCTCCTCCTCCTCCTCACCACCTCCTCCTCACTCCCCACTCTCCCTACTCCTCATCCTGCTCCTCCTCACACTGCTCCTCATCCTCCCCCTCCTCCTCCTCCTCCTCCTCCTCCACCACCACCACCACCACCGCCACCACTTCCTCCTCCTCCCCTAGACCGCCACACCCTATTGTATTTCCTCCACAGTTCATCCATCTTTTGTTAAGCGGGGGGGGGGGGGAGTGAATTATCATAAATTCCTGCGGCCTCTGGACTCCATTCAACCTGCCGATGTGTTCCGCTGTGTTCCGCTGCGTTCCGCGTCTCTCCTGACAATGCGGAGGAACCTGAGAAGGGGGAGCTCACGTCTTATTATTTCCATACAGATACAGCGACCTCTGCGCCGCCGGACCAGACAACACAATCGCACACAATAGTAAATAGAGTCTTTGTTGCGTTGGCGTTAGCGATACGCCGTTTGGAAGATTCTGAAGGGTTCTGCCCACCGGCCGCCCCGCACAATGGCGCAGTGCCGCGTTCCGGCGATAGGGGGCGACGTTGAGATGTGATGTGATTTGAACAGCTCTTGTACTGTATGTACACAATACAAAACCCAGTACAGTAAAGTACAGATTAGGTTTCAGATGATTATATATTATGTACTGAGGCACGGATTCAGACCGCTGCTCGATGACATTGCCATCGAAAGTGTGTGTATGTGTGAAAAACACTGAAACGGAACGCATATCCTTAATTTAGTCTCGCCGCCTTGTTTTTGGATGTGTAATCTGAACCTGGGGTCAGGACGTATCAGACAGTAAATTATGTTCCACGCCGGTGGACGCCGTTTAGTTCCGTGTTAAGCGACGCGGTTCATCTTGCTGCTTCTTGCTCCCCAGGGGTGAGAGGGGGCTGGCTGCCTCCGCCTCCAGCGCTGCCCCCCCGACCGCTGGCCTCACAGGTATAGACCCCCCACTCTACCATCATGTATTATTATTCTTTATTCTTCTTTATTCTAATTTTGATCTTTTTCTTGCCGTTATTGCTTTTATTCTTGTTTAGGTTTTCTATTATATCTATTTTTATTAGTATTTATTTGGAATGTTTTTATTGTCTTCTTGTTCCAACTTTATCTTAACTTTCCCACGATCTTGTCTCGCTTTTGTTTGGCCTCTCTGTCCTCTCTGCTTTCTGTTGTTATATTGTCGTTATGACTTTTAAATTGACATTATAATTCCATCAACATAAAGTCAAATAGTCTCTTTGTCTCCAGTAAGTATCTGTCTCCAGACTTCACTTCACATCTTCAGTTTAATATCAGATTACCGTTCTCTGTCTCTCTCCCTTTCTCTCCTCCTCTCTCTCCACCTCTCTCTCCCTCCCTCTCTCCTCCTCTCCCTCTCCTCTCCTCTTCTCTCTTGTCCTTCTCCTCTCTCTCCTCCTCTCTCCTCTCTCATAACTCAAGTCAATTGAATTTATTTGCATGGAAAACGTACATTTATATTGCCAAAGCACGGACAGTAAATACACGGAAATAAGTGGAATACTTGAGAATACTTAAAGGGAAATCTGTCTGCCTCCCTCCCTCCCTCCCCACTCCCTCCCTCCCTCCCTCCCCCAGGCTCCTCTCTTCCTCCCCCCATCTGAGAAGACTCCAGTGAAGAAGCCACTGCAGACCAACTTCACCCGCTTCAGAGAAGAGGTGAGACCTTCATCGAGGTCACCCCCACCCCCAGCCAAGACCAGGTCACGTTCAGGTTCTACTGTCTAGGGAAGTTCTCACAGGTTCGAATGAGGTTCTGTTAAAGTTATAACAAGTTCCAGTCAGGTTCTAGTCAGGTCCTTGTGAGGTTAGACATGGGGGTAGAGAGAGAGGTCATTAAGGAGCAGGTAGGGGTTAGACAGTACAGAGACAGGTCATTAAGGAGCAGGTAGGGGTTAGACAGTACAGAGACAGGTCATTGAGGAGCAGGTAGGGGTTAGACAGTACAGAGACAGGTCATTAAGGAGCAGGTAGGTTTCAGGGGGCATCTTGCTCCTGCAGACAATGGGGTTCGGCCACAGACACTAGGCTGGGAGATAAACTCTCTCCCGACTACATTATCCTGACACCGTGAAACATCAGGAATCTGACCCCCACCCCCACCCTCTCCTCTGCCCCCCATTAGACCATGGATACAGATCAAATCCAGTTAGGTCAAAGGTCAAAGGGTCGTGGACCTGTAAGACTTGTTTTACAACCTTCTCCACAAGCCGAGAAGACTACCTCCAAAACCTGGAGCTGTTCCTCCTCCGGAGTCCGGAACCCGGGATAGACCGGCCTCACGCTGTGCTGAAACATCTGCGCTCAAACTATAAGTTAGATGGCCGGACATTTAGTCTCAAACTCTTGGTTGGATCGTAAAACACCCCTCTGTTGAAAACCATTAAAAAAGTCACCAAGTATGTGAGGGGAAATCCTTTTTCCCTTTTAAACAAGTGCAGCCTTTCCCCTCTGATGAGATTTAAGGCGAGTCCAGATTTGAGTTAAGGCAGGAGATTAGTCCTTCTTTTCTTTATTGCTATTTACTTTATTGCTCTCCTCAATCTAGTCACCCTTCAGTCCAGCTAAGGTCTAAACCCCTGGTGTGTCCGTACTCCTACTCCAGGCCTCCGGTGCGGTAAATCCCAGAGCGTTAGGGTTGAGTGTGTGTGTAGACGCGTGCTTCAGCAAGACGACGAAGAAGAAGAAGAAGAAGAAGAAGGAGAGAGAGAAGAGAGACGTGGATTTTTCCAGCGGGAGCGTCGGAGGGACTGTTAAAGCCATCAGGCGGATCCGGGCCGACCGCAACGCAGACGGGCAGCGGCGGCGGGACTCGTACTGGAAATAAACGGATCAGGTTCTTTAAGTACAGAGGAGGCATGCAGAGGTCGCTACGGGGCGCTCGGGCCCTGCGAACCTCCACCCCCTCTCTCCCTCTCTCTGGTCGTTTTACAGACCCAGGGGGTTCTTCTTAATGGGCGGCAGTAGCTCAGGCGGTAAGAGCGGTTGTCTGGCAACAGGAAGGTTGCTGGTTCGATCCCCGGGCACCACCTAGCTAAGTGTCGAGGTGTCCCCTGAGCAAGACGCCACCAGACCCTACCTGCTCCTGACGTGTTGGTTGTTACCTTGCATGGTTGGCGCCGCCGTCGGTGTATGAATGGGTGAATGTGAGGCGATACTGTAAAGCGCTTTGGGTACGACCAGGCGGAGTGGCTGGTGGTTCACTAGCCTCTGGAGGGCCGGGGGGCCGGGGGGCGGGAGTGAGGGCCGTGGGGAGGCCAGGGGGTTCTGAAGCTGTATATGTACCCTTAAATACCACCAGGGGATTAGGGACAGTTGGGGGGGGGGGGGTTGATGCAATAAAACGACAATAAAACATCAGGTTCATCCATCACAGCCTAACCCCCGACCTCGACCACGACCCCTCCAGGGGAGAGAGAGAGAGGCGTCTCCGGATCATAACTCTCTCTATTTACATTGTGTTACCGTGGTTACCAGCGGAGCAACCTTTCACCGTGTCCATGTGCGTCCATATTATTGATGACTTCACTTCATCATCAACGCTGTTTTGTGATGTCATGTGATGCCCGGAGCTTATCACTTCCTGTGGTGGCAGGAAGTAGGAGCGCGTGTGTTCTGAGGGTTGTGTTGTCTTGTGATGTCAGGAGGAGAACCAGGAAGTCCACCGAAACGGGGCGGCCGCAGACGACCTCAGCACCGCTCCAACACAGGTGTGTGTGTGTGTGTGTCTTTATTTACTTATTATTTTCATATTCATATTCAAATTAAGCTTATGAATTCACTTCCTGATGTCCGTTGTTGTTCCCAGGAACTGATCGGCCCATCACACCTCCAGAGAGTTCCCCAGAAACCCATCCGCAGGAAGTTCCACCCGGACAACCCAGAGGCCCCGCCCCCTCCCACCACTGCATCACTGGCCCCGCCCATCAAACCCCTGCAGAAGTGAGTGAATTATTGATATCATACAGGAGATACGTGATACTTAAACTGATAAATGAGGTGATTCCATTGAAACTGAATCCATTGGTTTAAATTAATGTATCCCCTTCTACTGTACCACCTTGGGTTGCTGTATGTATAACATGTATAAAACAATATCTTATAATAGATATTAGTGATATGTAGTTAACAGTTAGCTCATCAGAAAGAAAATGGAGGATTTGACCCTCTGTTGGGCATCACGACACAAGCGTGAGGTCGCGACATCGTGATGTCCGTAGCAGGCGGTGTGGCCTCCGACCTGACACCAGACTGAAACAATAGCGGCCCCCGGTCGCCAACACATGACCCCCAACGACCAGCGGCGACAGACCATAATATCCCCGGCGATGAGGAATGTGGAGACTTTGACACACAACGTTTTACTTAACTTTTCAGAATCAGAATCAGCTTTATTGCCTTAGTTTGCGTTCGTGGAATTGATGCATAATATTGAACATTAAGTAGAAAGCAATAATATCGAAATTTCAAAAAATCTCCAAATTCAAAAAATATAAAATAAGATAAAATAAGAAAAAAATAAAATAAGAAATTAAAAGGTTAAATTTAAAGAAAAGATGTGTGTTAATGTCATGTGTTGTGTGTCCGGTGTTTCAGGGTACAGACGTGTGTGTTGTGTGTCCGGTGTTTCAGGGTACAGACGTGTGTTGTGTGTCCGGTGTTTCAGGGTAAATTCCTGCGGCCTCTGGACTCCATTCAACCTGCCGATGTGTTCCGCTGTGTTCCGCTGCGTTCCGCGTCTCTCCTGACAATGCGGAGGAACCTGAGAAGGGGGAGCTCACGTCTTATTGTTTCCATACAGATACGGCGACCTCTGCGCCGCCGGACCAGACAACACAATCACACACAATAGTAAATAGAGTCTTTGTTGCGTTGGCGTTAGCGATACGCCGTTTGGAAGATTCTGAAGGGTTCTGCCCACCGGCCGCCCCGCACAATGGCGCAGTCCCGCGTTCCGGCGATAGGGGGCGACGTTGAGATATGAAGTGATTTGAACAGCTCTTGTACTGTATGTACACAATACAATACACAGTAGAGTACAGTAAAGTACAGATTAGGTTTCAAATGATTATATATTATGTATATATAATCATATAATGTATATATAATGTGTATGTGTGAAAACACTGAAACGGAACGCATATCCTTAATTTAGTCTCGCCGCCTTGTTTTGGGATTTGTAACCTGAACCTGGGGTCAGGACGTATCAGACAGTAAATTATATTCCACGCCGGTGGACGCCGTTTAGTTCCGTGTTAAGCGACGCGGTTCATCTTGCTGCTTCTTGCTCCCCAGGGGTGAGAGGGGGCTGGCTGCCTCCGCCTCCAGCGCTGCCCCCCCGACCGCTGGCCTCACAGGTATAGACCCCCCACTCTACCATCGTGTATTATTATTCTTTATTCTTCTTTACTCTAATTTTGATCTTTTTCTTGCCTTTATTGCTTTTATTCTTGTTTTGGTTTTCTATTATATCTATTTTTATTAGTATTTATTTGGAATGTTTTTATTGTCTTTTTTGTCTTCTTGTTCCAACTTTATCTTAACTTTCCCACGATCTTGTCTCGTTTTTGTTTGGCCTCTCTGTCCTCTCTGCTTTCTGTTGTTATATTGTCGTTATGACTTTTAAATTGACATTATAATTTCCATCAACATAAAGTCAAAATAGTCTCTTTGTCTCCAGTAAGTATCTGTCTCCAGACTTCACTTCACATCTTCAGTTGTAATATCAGATTACCGTTCTCTGTCTCTCTCCCCTTTCTCTCCTCCTCTCTCTCCACCTCTCTCTCCCTCCCTCTCTCCTCCTCTCCCTCTTCCTCTCCTCCTATCTCTCTGTCCTTCTCTCCTTCTTTCTTTCCTCCTCTCTCTCCGCTTCTCTCTCATAACTCAAGTCAATTGAATTTATTTGCATGGAAAACGTACATTTATATTGCCAAAGCACGGACAGTAAATACACGGAAATAAGTGGAATACTTGAGAATACTTAAAGGGAAATCTGTCTGCCTCCCTCCCTCCCTCCCTCCCTCCCTCCCCCAGGCTCCTCTCTTCCTCCCCCCATCTGAGAAGACTCCAGTGAAGAAGCCACTGCAGACCAACTTCACCCGCTTCAGAGAAGAGGTGAGACCTTCATCGAGGTCCCCCCCCCCCCCCCGCAAGACAGCTGAACATACACACACAGTTCTACTGTCTAGGGAAGTTCTCACAGGTTCGAATGAGGTTCTGTTAAAGTTATAACAAGTTCCAGTCAGGTTCTAGTCAGGTCCTTGTGAGGTTAGACATGGGGGTAGAGAGAGAGGTCATTAAGGAGCAGGTAGGGGTTAGACAGTACAGAGACAGGTCATTAAGGAGCAGGTAGGGGTTAGACAGTACAGAGACAGGTCATTAAGGAGCAGGTAGGGGTTAGACAGTACAGAGACAGGTCATTAAGGAGCAGGTAGGGGTTAGACAGTACAGAGACAGGTCATTAAGGAGCAGGTAGGGGTTAGACAGTACAGAGACAGGTCATTAAGGAGCAGGTAGGTTTCAGGGGGCATCTTGCTCCTGCAGACAATGGGGTTCGGCCACAGACACTAGGCTGGGAGATAAACTCTCTCCCGACTACATTATCCTGACACCGTGAAACATCAGGAATCTGACCCCCACCCCCACCCTCTCCTCTGCCCCCCATTAGACCATGGATACAGATCAAATCCAGTTAGGTCAAAGGTCAAAGGGTCGTGGACCTGTAAGACTTGTTTTACAACCTTCTCCACAAGCCGAGAAGACTACCTCCAAAACCTGGAGCTGTTCCTCCTCCGGAGTCCGGAACCCGGGATAGACCGGCCTCACGCTGTGCTGAAACATCTGCGCTCAAACTATAAGTTAGATGGCCGGACATTTAGTCTCAAACTCTTGGTTGGATCGTAAAACACCCCTCTGTTGAAAACCATTAAAAAAGTCACCAAGTATGTGAGGGGAAATCCTTTTTCCCTTTTAAACAAGTGCAGCCTTTCCCCTCTGATGAGATTTAAGGCGAGTCCAGATTTGAGTTAAGGCAGGAGATTAGTCCTTCTTTTCTTTATTGCTATTTACTTTATTGCTCTCCTCAATCTAGTCACCCTTCAGTCCAGCTAAGGTCTAAACCCCTGGTGTGTCCGTACTCCTACTCCAGGCCTCCGGTGCGGTAAATCCCACAGCGTTAGGGTTGAGTGTGTGTAGACGCCTGCTTCAGCAAGACGACGAAGAAGAAGAAGAAGAAGAAGAAGAGGGAGAGAGAGAAGAGAGACGTGGATTTTTCCAGCGGGAGCGTCGGCGGGACTGTTAAAGCCATCAGGCGGATCCGGGCCGACCGCAACGCAGACGGGCAGCGGCGGCGGGACTCGTACTGGAAATAAACGGATCAGGTTCTTTAAGTACAGAGGAGGCATGCAGAGGTCGCTACGGGGCGCTCGGGCCCTGCGAACCTCCACCCCCTCTCTCCCTCTCTCTGGTCGTTTTACAGACCCAGGGGGTTCTTCTTAATGGGTGGCAGTAGCTCAGGCGGTAAGAGCGGTTGTCTGGCAACAGGAAGGTTGCTGGTTCGATCCCCGGGCTCCGCCTCCTAGCTAAGTGTGGAGGTGTCCCTGAGCAAGACGCCACCTAACCCTAACTGCTCCTGACGTGTTGGTTGTTACCTTGCATGGTTGGCACCGCCGTCGGTGTATGAATGGGAATGTGAGGCAATGTAAAACTGGGGGGGCCGGGGGGCGGGAGTGAGGGCCGTGGGGAGGCCAGGGGGTTCTGAAGCTGTATATGTACCCTTAAATACCACCAGGGGATTAGGGACAGTTGGGGGGGTTGATGCAATAAAACGACAATAAAACATCAGGTTCATCCATCACAGCCTAACCCCCGACCTCGACCACGACCCCTCCAGGGGAGAGAGAGAGAGGCGTCTCCGGATCATAACTCTCTCTATTTACATTGTGTTACCGTGGTTACCAGCGGAGCAACCTTTCACCGTGTCCATGTGCGTACTTATTATTGATGACTTCACTTCATCATCAACGCTGTTTTGTGATGTCATGTGATGCCCGGAGCTTATCACTTCCTGTGGTGGCAGGAAGTAGGAGCGCGTGTGTTCTGAGGGTTGTGTTGTGTCTTGTGATGTCAGGAGGAGAACCAGGAAGTCCACCGAAACGGGGCGGCCGCAGACGACCTCAGCACCGCTCCAACACAGGTGTGTGTGTGTGTGTGTCTTTATTTACTTATTATTTTCATATTCATATTCAAATTAAGCTTATGAATTCACTTCCTGATGTCCGTTGTTGTTCCCAGGAACTGATCGGCCCGTCACACCTCCAGCGAGTTCCCCAGAAACCCATCCGCAGGAAGTTCCACCCGGACAACCCAGAGGCCCCGCCCCCTCCCACCACTGCATCACTGGCCCCGCCCATCAAACCCCTGCAGAAGTGAGTGAATTATTTATATCATACAGGAGATACGTGATACTTAAACTGATAAATGAGGTGATTCCATTGAAACTGAATCCATTGGTTTAAATTAATGTATCCCCTACTGTACCACGTTGCTGTATGTATAAACAATATCTTATAATTGATATTAGTGATATGTAGTTAACAGTTAACTCATCAGAAAGAAAATGGAGGATTTGACCCTCTGTTGGGCATCACAACAACAAGCGTGAGGTCGCGACATCGTGATGTCCCTAGCAGGCGGTGTGGCCTCCGACCTGTCACCAGACTGAGACAATAGCGGCCCCCGGTCGCCAACACATGACCCCCAACGACCAGCGGCGACAGACCATAATATCCCCGGCGATGAGGAATGTGGAGACTTTGACACACAACGTTTTACTTAACTTTTCAGAATCAGAATTTATTTCTTTATTGCCTTAGTTTGCGTTCGTGGAATTGACAGACGTGTGTTGTGTGTCCGGTGTTTCAGGGTACAGACGTGTGTGTTGTGTGTCCGGTGTTTCAGGGTACAGACGTGTGTTGTGTGTCCGGTGTTTCAGGGTACAGACGTGTGTGTTGTGTGTCCGGTGTTTCAGGGTACAGACGTGTGTGTTGTGTGTCCGGTGTTTCAGGGTACAGACGTGTGTGTTGTGTGTCCGGTGTTTCAGGGTACAGACGTGTGTGTTGTGTGTCCGGTGTTTCAGGGTACAGACGTGTGTGTTGTGTGTCCGGTGTTTCAGGGTACAGACGTGTGTGTTGTGTGTCCGGTGTTTCAGGGTACAGACGTGTGTGTTGTGTGTCCGGTGTTTCAGGGTACAGACGTGTGTTGTGTGTCCGGTGTTTCAGGGTACAGACGTGTGTTGTGTGTCCGGTGTTTCAGGGTACAGACGTGTGTGTTGTGTGTCCGGTGTTTCAGGGTACAGACGTGTGTGTTGTGTGTCCGGTGTTTCAGGGTACAGACGTGTGTGTTGTGTGTCCGGTGTTTCAGGGTACAGACGTGTGTGTTGTGTGTCCGGTGTTTCAGGGTACAGACGTGTGTGTTGTGTGTCCGGTGTTTCAGGGTACAGACGTGTGTGTTGTGTGTCCGGTGTTTCAGGGTACAGACGTGTGTGTTGTGTGTCCGGTGTTTCAGGGTACAGACGTGTGTGTTGTGTGTCCGGTGTTTCAGGGTACAGACGTGTGTGTTGTGTGTCCGGTGTTTCAGGGTACAGACGTGTGTGTTGTGTGTCCGGTGTTTCAGGGTACAGACGTGTGTGTTGTGTGTCCGGTGTTTCAGGGTACAGACGTGTGTTGTGTGTCCGGTGTTTCAGGGTACAGACGTGTGTGTTGTGTGTCCGGTGTTTCAGGGTACAGACGTGTGTGTTGTGTGTCCGGTGTTTCAGGGTACAGACGTGTGTTGTGTGTCCGGTGTTTCAGGGTACAGATGTGCGTTGTGGGTCCTGATGTGTTGTGTCTGGTGTGTTGTGTTCCAGGCTGCCGTCCAAGCAGAAGCGGGAGATCCAGACGGCCATCCGCAAGAACAAGGAGACCAACGCTGTGCTCACGCGCCTCAACAGCGAGCTCCAGCAGCAGCTTAAGGTGAGCTCCTAGCTTCGTGCAGGATCCCACAGTGCTAGGCCTCGCTTAGCCTAGCGCGTGATAGCACCGTGCCAGGCCTCGCTTAGCCTAGCGCGTGATAGCACCGTGCCAGGCCTCGCTTAGCCTAGCACGTGATAGCACCGTGCTAGGCCTCGCTTAGCCTAGCGCGTGATAGCACCGTGCTAGGCCTCGCTTAGCCTAGCGCGTGATAGCACCGTGCCAGGCCTCGCTTAGCCTAGCGCGTGATAGCACCGTGCCAGGCCTCGCTTAGCCTAGCGCGTGATAGCACCGTGCTAGGCCTCGCTTAGCCTAGCGCGTGATAGCACCGTGCTAGGCCTCGCTTAGCCTAGCGCGTGATAGCACCGTGCCAGGCCTCGCTTAGCCTAGCGCGTGATAGCACCGTGCTAGGCCTCGCTTAGCCTAGCGCGTGATAGCACCGTGCTAGGCCTCGCTTAGCCTAGCGCGTGATAGCACCGTGCTAGGCCTCGCTTAGCCTAGCGCGTGATAGCACCGTGCTAGGCCTCGCTTAGCCTCGCACGTGATAGCACTGTGCTAGGCCTCGCTTAGCCTCGCACGTGATAGCACCGCGCTACGCCTCGCTTAGCCTAACGCCGTGATAGCACCGTGCCAGGCCTCGCTTAGCCTAGCGCGTGATAGCACCGTGCCAGGCCTCGCTTAGCCTAGCGCGTGATAGCACCGTGCTAGGCCTCGCTTAGCCTAGCACGTGATAGCACCGTGCTAGGCCTCGCTTAGCCTAGCGCGTGATAGCACCGTGCTAGGCCTAGCGCATGCTGACAAGGTCTAAGTTAGTACAGTGGTACCCACATGAACGCCTAGCACAGGCTGGTGCAGGCTAGGCCTAGTATGGATGCCGTGGGTTATCTGTGACTATACAGTATCTATGTTATTGTCATCTATGATTCTATGTACTGTATGTACATGCTGTGAAAATGAACTTCCCTATGGGACAATAAAGTCTATATCCATCCATCTATCTATAGCTACAGGCTTCATCACATGGAGTCCCTGTCCATAGATATACAGTCACGGAGACGTGCTTCATCATATAAATATCTATATCACATAAAGACTGTATTACACGACGGCTGTATCACGTAAATATTTTCATCTCCATTTAACGTCATGACTTTCCAAAAAACACAGATCAAAACAGATCCACTTACACACACATGCATTATTAATGTGTTAGAATACCGTAACGCAATCTAGCGGATGTAAAACACAGGAGAGAGAGAGAGACGAGAGGGTGAGCGACGAATACGAAGAGTGTTGTTATTAATCTTCCTCGCTGCCCCGTAGCCTTCCTCGCAAGTCTGGTTAATTTGCACCTGAATGCCGTCCACCAATGCTCGGCGTCCACACGAATGCGGCCGGTCCTGCGCATAGCCGGCATGCCGCGGATGCCGGTCCCTGCTAATGCGCTCGTGGTTGGGCCCTCGTACCGCGGGGGGGGTGGGGGGGGTGTAGGTTAGCGGGGGGGGTGGGGGCGGTGTAGTGTAGGTTAGCGGGGGTTAGCCCTCCGCAACACATGCTGCGTGCCCAGAATGCTCGGCATGGCCCCCCTGCTAAAGGATCCATCGACACATGCCGGCTAGCTCAGCGCTCTCGTACAACAGGGGACCGGGAGGTATTGTATACACGGAGCGCTGCCCCCCCCCCCCCACCCCCCCCGGAATACACCGTTGGCTCCCGGACATTCATATAGAGTATCACGCCCCGGCGTCCGTGTCCTGTTACTGACGCTGTTACTGACGCTTTTCAAAAAAACGGGTTTGCACGCCGGAGAGGAAACGTGATTGGGTTTCGTTATCCGGGCGTTTTGTGCGTGAGATGGTTTCCGACGCGGCTGTGTGTGTCTCTTGAGGCACGGCCAACTGCTTTTGGTTTTTTTTTTCGTTTCCTCCTTTGAGGGAGGACTCGGGACTCGGGAATCTTTATTTAGACCTGACGCACCGTCGGAATACCGAGCTGCCTTTGGCATTCACATCTGTCTCCTTCCAAAATAAGAGCGCGGACATGATGACTCGTGAAAGGACCGGGCTAAAGCCAGAGGAATGGCTGTCCTGACACATTCGCTTTAAACTTCCCACTCCTTGAGATTAACAGACAGCTTTTATTTTGGAATGTTTTGGGGATTTCCAGAAAGAAATGTGGCAAAATACGCAGAACAATACGCAGGGGAAAGGGGGAAATACACAAATATATTTGTTATTCTTTTAAATACTGCAATTACTTTGACCAAGAAGGAAGTTATATTGAGATCAAAGTGAGTTGGATAAACTGTGTCAGGGCCTGAGATAGAACTGAGATAGTTTTGAACCAGACCAGACCAGAGCAAGACCCAGACCCAGACTAGACCAAACTAGACTCAGACTAGATCAAACTAGACTCAGACCAGACCAGACCAGGCCCAGACCAGAGTTAAGTCCCACCAGAGTTAATAAGTCTTCTCTTCTACAGGAGGTTCATCAGCAAAGGATCACGTTGGAGTCTCAACTGGACCTGCTGAGACCCTCGAACTAGGACTCTACTGGTCTCCCCCTGGGCTCTACTGGATTCTACTGGACTCTGCTGAACTCTACTGAACTACATTAAGACTCTGGTGGTCTCCATTGGCCTCTGCAAGTCTCTGGACACTACAGGACTAAGACTGGTCTCTACAAATCTCAACGGGACTAAAATGCAGACTCTGGTCTCTACTGGTCTGTCCTCTGCTATAGCCTCCCTCGTGGTCACCCAAGCGTAAAACTCTACAGACCCTCCATGGGGTCCAGACTCCTGCCTTCCTGGCCCACGGTAGCAACACGTAACGTCTTCAAGGGCTGAGGGAATAATATAACAGAGCCAATGCACAGCTGGAAGACGAAGGTAGTTCACGCGGAAAGTTTATTTTGTAACTCATCATCACTGACCAGCGCATCTTCGTCGTCTTCGTTGTGTGTTTTGGCGTTTCGCATGAAGACATATTTTACAATCCCTGCACACGGCAAACAGAAACCCCGCGTGTCTCCTCGGTCCGTCTGCGTGGCAGCAGCAGCGTGTGATGGGGGAAGACGCCTCAGAGAGTGTATTTTGGATTTGGCGACGCACAGTTTCGGGTAAAAATGTTTGTGGATCGCGAGCTGAAATAGAGGGCGTGTGGTTTGTGAGCGCGCGGGACTCGTGGGAACGGACTGGAGCAGCTGCTGAGGGCGACTTTCACCGTTCACGGCGGTTAAGTCTGCAGCGGCGGGGGGGAATGTTTCACTGTGGATTCACAGCGATGTCGGCGATTAACTTGAATCCTGACTCTAAAGCTCTGGATGCCGTCTCAAGTCATACATAACTCTCTCTCTCTGTGGATGACATGTTCCGTTTGAAATGTTTAAGGACTGAATCCAAATAAAAAAAATGACTAAATCCTTTTGGTGGAGGTGGGGAAGGAGAGAGGAGGTGTTTTGCATGTGTTGGCGGTTGTTGGTTGGTTGGTTGGTTGTTTGTTTGTTTGATTGTTTGTTCGTCTGTGTGGCTCCTGACTCGTATCTATGCATAACTATGGTGCTGAACATGTTTGCTGTGAACCGTATTTTTGATACCGACCGCAGGGACACGAGGTGTGACTAACATGATGCCACGGGGCTCACGGAACGCTGGGAAATAAAGAGCTCCCACTGATGAAGACATCAATCTGTCTGTTTCCTATCTCCTGTCTGTTCACTTGACTGTGTAACACAGAAATCAGCTCATCTATAATATGTGGGTAAAATTAGTAAATGCCAACTGTCGGACAAACACTGGCAACCGGTATCAACATTGATACACGCCAAACGGGGGGGGGGAGAGAGACGGAGAGAGACAGCCAGACAGAGAGAGAGAGAACAGAGAGAGAGACAGAGAGAGACCGGTATCAATGTTGTCAATCATCATGAAGGGAAAAGTCCCGAACTCGGTCAGAAATTCACATCACACTCATAAATGATCCTCTAGGACTCTTCATAGACTTTAGATCACAGAACTACAGGCAGAAATACACGTTTACTTTATTAAAAACTTCCTGAAACTTCAAGCTGTCAATAAAGCAGACAGAGAGAGAAAGAGAGAGAGAGACAAAAGAGAAAGAATATGATGTGAGACACAAAGAGATAGGGACGGATATATATATATATATATATATAGAGAGAGAGAGAGAGAGAGAGAGAGAGAGAGAGAGAGAGAGAGAGAGAGAGAGAGAGATAAAGAGAGCGAGTGTGAGAGAGAGATTACGAGAGAGAGTGTGAGGGGGAGAGAGAGATTGTGCAGTTGGGACAGAGAATAAACAGAAAGATTTGGATCTGGAAGCATTCTGTTGACCAGCTGATTGGTAAACAGAATTACCCCGGGTTCACTCTCCGGTCAGCCAGCATCTAGAAATGTGCTTCCATATCTTGCTCCAAGCTGTTTCCCATCACATGTTTCTATACTTTCCTTTCTGTTCTCTCTTCCTCTTGGCTGAGGTCAGAGGTCGGGCGGGTCGCCCTCTGAACGCCTGATGTACGGCGAAGCTACCTCGGGGAGGTTACAGCGGCGTGCCGAGTTATGAAGCGGTTATCGGTGGTCATCGGTCGCCTCCCGGTTGCGAGAGGAGCCGACAACAGGCGAGAAGCAGCTGAGCTTTCAGTCGGCGAGACACGCAGCCACCGAGGGTCAGGGAACGGCCGTCCGATCCCTCCTCCTCCTCCCGCCGGCCTCTAAATATAACCCGGACGTGCTTGGCTCCCTGCAGACGCACAAAAAACTCCCCCAACTCTCAGATTTGAGTTCGAGGAATCCGTATCGGAACTGGATCAAATGTGCGTTTATCAGAATCTTAGTATTGAATGAAGTCAATAGGATAAGATCAAATATATTTTCTGATCTTTAGTATAAGATAAGACAAGATAAGATAAAACTTTATTAATCCCGAAATGAAATTCTTGTGCTTGGTTGCTCAAAAATACAACATAAGTATAAAAAACAATAGAATAATAAATGTAAAGTGTATGGGCCTAATAGAATAACAATAAATCTTAGAAATATTTCGTTAAATAAAATACGTTAACTTTTTAATAGAACAGTCGGCAATGGTATTGAAAAATAATATTGCAAATGATGGAGAATTTTGCACGTGTTGATGCTGAAATGAATGATGATGTTGAGTGAGTGTGAGTGTGAGTAGAGGTACACACACACACTTGGTGTATTTTTAGTGTGCGGTAAGCGAAGGGCGACTTAATACTTGGCTGAAGTACCGCCGGGCATCCAGTGACTGCCATCGGTCGCATACGGGGCCCGACGAGAGACACGCGAAGTAACATATCTGTCGTAACGTAACGACGATATCTGTATTCACTTAATTAAGTACTTCTAGCCGAGGTATCTCCACACTTCCCACTCTGGTGGTCATTCGACAGACTATGCTTTCCAGTAAGATTACAGTAAAAGGAGCAGCAGGAATGAGAAATATAAAATAGTACAAAAGACTTCCAAGTTAGGCTCAAGGAACAATCAAAACGTTCACAATTTTAACTGGGAGACAAGCAGCTCCCAGTACTGCTAGCTAAAGCTCTCAAGACTAGATGTGGACGATGTGAGGAACTGAGCTGCAGTATGTGTTTAATCAGAGCCACCCATCACACACAGAAGATAATGAAGGGCGGGAGACACCAGACACCCTCAACTACTACTCTCGCTCTCTCTCTCTCTGTTCTCTGTCTCTGTGTCTCTCTCTCTGTTCTCTCTCTCTGTTCTCTCTCTCTCTCGCTCTCTCTCTCCCTCTCTCTGTCTCTCTGTTCTCTCTGTCTCCCCCCCGCCCTCCCTCTGTTCTCTCTTTCTGTGTCTCTCTCTCTGTCTCTCTCTCTGTGTCTCTCTCTCGCTCTCTCGCTCTCTCTCTCTCCCTCTCTCTGTCTCTCTGTTCTCTCTGTCTCCCCTCCTCTCTCTGTTATCTCTTTCTGTATCTCTCTCTCTGTCTCTCTCTCTGTGTCTCTCTCTGTTCTCTCTGTCTCCCCCCTCTCTCTGTTCTCTCTTTCTGTGTCTCTCTCTGTGTCTCTCTCTGTGTCTCTCTCTGTTCTCTCTCTCTCTGTCTCTCTATTCTCTCTGTCTCCCCCCTCTCTCTGTTCTCTCTTTCTGTGTCTCTCTCTGTGTCTCTCTCTGTTCTCTCTCTGTCTCTGTCTCTCTCTGTCTCTCTCTCTCTCTCTCTGTCTCTCTCTGTTCTCTCTCTGTTCTCTCTCTCTCTCTCTCTGTCTCTCTCTGTTCTCTCTCTCTCTGTCTGGCTGTCTCTCTGTCTGGCTGTCTCTCTCTCTCTTATAACCAGTGGTTTGGCGTGGGCGCTCTCCCCTTACATCATAACCGTCACCTGTGCAGGTAGCTACTCGTCACGCGCACGCCGGCGCACCGCGGAGCGCGCACGTGCGCCCAACCCCGCGCCCGGTCGCTCGTCCCGCGCGGCGGACCTTAAATACGACGGCTGGCCGGCGGGATCGGGTGGCGGCGGTTGCGCGTGCGGCGGGGCGGTGTTGCCACGCGCCACGCCGCTCGGTATAATATCCAGACAGGCCTCGGCCGCCATAATAACCATCCGCTTGGATCCGCTGCTGCGACGTGATTACAGCGGCGGCGTACACGTGGTTATTAACGCTGACGGATGCGCTCGTCTGCCTCGGTGTGCACTTAACCTATTATGAGCCGCGTTTTGGGTGTCGCTGTGTTGCGATTTGAGTCTCCAGAACATTTACTGCGTAATTAGGGTTCATTGCTGCCTGGGTCATTGCGTCGGACTGCGGGTGCATCATGAATGTGCACTGTGCGACTGTGATCTAACAGCGCTGGCGTACACGCTGTGTGGTGATTTAATGCTGACTGAACGGCAATGCGGCTCTGTCATGCCTACTGTGCCATGTGCAGCTCTAACTCTTTAGTTTCCACAGGGGCATAGGCCGGAGCCTTCTCACGAACCTAACGCATTCGTGTTCCTGACTTACGTATTCGTTGCTTGTAACAAATCCGACCCGGAGATATCCATTACTCTATTGACCTGTCTTTACAGCTCTATGTCCGAGTTTTGATGTACTTCATGCCCACACCATAGCTACGTAACCGGAGCTAGCGGCATAACAATAAGTTGCGATGGGGGCCGGATGCAGCGGCAAGCTGGTGACGTAATCTGGCCCGGGAGCCATTTTGGTAGAATGTCCCAACTTTATAAAGTTACAGGGGAAGCAAGGGAGGGATGAAACAAGTTGGCCTCGATATGCCAGACTCTAGCCTTGTGTGCATTCCTCATTTCAATAGTTTTACTTGGTTTTTGTCATTAGTCCGGCCCTCGCTAAGTAGCATTTGGTCGTTCACGGCCCTCAACGCCAAACGAGTTTGACGCCCCTGATCGAGTCATTTAGCAGACACACTTTCATCCAACGTGACTTAATGTGAATTAAGAGACTTTCAAAGTCTTTAAGGAGGGTAGGGGTTAGCAAGTATCGTGCTCTAAGATGTCTGCAAGTGGTAGACTGTCGGCATCAGGATTCGACCCGAGAACCCTCCGGCTGTATACGTAACCCTTATTCGTTCATGTGTGAAGAACGTACCATATGTGTTCAGTATTCATGGACTCATGTGCAAACGTGTATATGCACAACCTGCGTATGCAACCACCACATATCTGGAGTAACAGATGTTTTATTTGATTTGTGAATGAATGAATGAATGGTACACTGGTGCTAAGGACCATTTGGGTGCTGGGGGGAAACCTTTCTCTGACCTTTGGAAACCATGACAACTCCACCATGCATTATTATGATTATTAGTTCTGCATTCCATTTCCACAGCCAGGTCGCGATTGGAATGCGTTTCCATTCAGTTGTCATGGCCCCCCCCTCCCCTGAAGATCCTCCGAAGTTTTCCCACCCAACCAGCCCCACGTTGCCGCTAGGTGAGTCTGTACACTATGAACGCTGCAGGCCCCATGGCTGAGCGCTTAAAGCTGGCCCCGTGTCAGAGCATAGTCTCTCTCTCTCTCTCTCTCTCTCTCTCGGGGTATACTTCAGCTAACTCTCCCTACTCCAAGCCTGCTCTTCAATTGTCCTACGTCCTCCTTTTCTCTCTTCTCTCTTCTGGCAAACGCCTGTGAAGACAACTTTTGTATGGTTTCCAAACCTGGACACTTATCTCGTTAGCGGCGCTGCTGATTAGCAGGCAGGCGCTTTTGCGGACGTGCTCGACGCCACGCGGACCTGTACTCAAGAATAAAAACCACAGCCCTGATTATAGCGGACGCTCATTCTCCGCGCACAATAGTCGCTCGTTGCCACTAGTTACATCTACATCGCCGTCATATCGTGTGCTAGGAATTTGGACACCTAGCTGAGCCCTTGCTTCACTCTCCCTCGTAACTAGTGTAGCCGATTTTAGCGCTTCGCACACGTCCCAAAGGGGTGAACATGATCGAATTCCGCGATCCGTGCTTGCCGCTGCACTTCTGCTCTCGCGGCGCGAGCCGCAATTGATTGCGCAAGGGAGAGAGTCTATAAGGGCGCGTAGTTCACCAGCTCTCTACCTATCTCTTTTCGACTCTCCGCGGCCCCACCTCCTTCCACCCTAACCGTCCCCTCCCCCCCTCCCCCGCCTGGCTGCCTCGCTTGGGGTAGATAGGATTTAGTTCTCCGCCTACCGCCTGGCGGCGGGTATTTACACAAAACACACGCGCTTATCAGCAAAATGGGGTGAAATAAGCGACTATTTGGACCGCTTGTTCCACCCCAAAGGTGCCCCCCAAAGGCGTACTCTCAAACCTTATCCATTCTGAAGGTACATACAGGCGCTAACGGAAACACTGCTCTACTTGCTTCCCTACCGTTTTGGAGTTGGGGGGTTATTGCATTCGAGAGTAGTTCACAATTCATTTTCACAATAGGCGCTTGTGTGTTTCTAAGCGGTTAAACAGTAAAAGGTGATGGGTCTTCACAACTTTCATGGAAACGTTTATCCGACCTTACCAACGCTTGTGTGGGCATGAGTACATCATAAGACAGTGTGGGAAACATTCGGTGATAGTGCAAATTAACTTGCCAACTTGCTTTGTGCTGGTGGTGCGCAAGCTGCATGACGTGCGTAGCCTGTGACCAGTCTCTAAATGACTGCTGTGGGCGAAAAAAAACAGTGGGGCAAACATCGGTTTAGGCATCAAACACCAAGCGTTTAGTCGCGAGAGGCATGGATGTCCAAACTGCACTTATCTCGCGCTCAAACGCATTTTGCAGCCACGCACACAATAACCTCATAAGACGCTATTCCCCAATGATCCCTCTGTATGTATCTTGTGCTGGTGCACCTCTACTTGCTTCCCTACCGTTTTGGAGTTGGGGGGTTATTGCATTCGAGAGTAGTTCACAATTCATTTTCACAATAGGCGCTTGTGTGTTTTCTAAGCGGTTAAACAGTAAAAGGTGATGGGTCTTCACAACTTTCATGGAAACGTTTATCCGACCTTACCAATGCTTGTGTGGGCATGAGTACATCATAAGACAGTGGGGCAACATCGGTTTAGGCATCAAACACCAAGCGTTTAGTCGTGAGAGGCATGGATGTCCAAACGATCATGTCACAATGATCCCAGTGGAGGCAACATCGGTTTAGGCATCAAACACCAAGCGTTTAGTTCACGCGAAAGGCCTATGATGGTCCTTCACAAAAACTTGCATCTAATATCTATCTCATCGCGACCTTACCAACGCTTGTGTGGGCATGAGTACATCATAAGACTGTGGGCACATCCGGTTTAGGCATCACACCAGTTTTTTAGCCACGACATTAATTCACGCACTCTCCACTAAAGGAAGCGCCTTCCACAAATAATCCTGGCTATTCCCCCATGATTCCCTCTGTATGTATCTTGTGCTGGTGCACCTTACTTGCTTCCCTACCGTTTTGGAGTTTGGGGGGTTATTGCATTCGAGGAGTAGTTCACAATCATTTTCACAAATAGGCCGCTTGGTGTGTTTCTAGAGCGGTTAAACAGTAAAAGGTGATGGGTCTTCACAACTTTCATGGAAACGTTTATCCGACCTTACCAATGCTTTGTGTGGGCATGAGTACATCATAAGACAGTGGGGCAACATCGGTTTAGGCATCAAACACCAAGCGTTTAGTCGTGAGAGGCATGGATGTCCAAACGATCATGTCCCAATGATCCCTCTGTATGTAT
>PIJE02000426.1:64597-89597 GCA_002895965.2 Coryphaenoides rupestris
TTTCCATGCGTCTGAATCAAGCCTATCTACGCCCCCCCTCTCTCTCTCCCAGGTGAAGTTCTTTAAGACCGGCATGGACCTGGTCTCTAAGAAGATGGACAACTTCCTCTCCTCTGTCAACAGTATGGCCCAAAAGTAAGAATCGACTTGCTGTAACGGTCTATAAAATGCAGTAATGGTATAAATGTATGTCTTTGTTTTGGCATCATTTAACACAATCGTTTCCATCCTGTTCATTCACATGATACTGGAGTGTTCTGTTCACCATGACATGAGATGATTGTGTACTACTTCCATCTGTGTGAATAGCATAACGTTGCCATGCCTTAGTTTACGCTGAAGCAGAAATATTACATATAAAAGTCATTAGGAAAAGTCCAAGGCACACGCATTCCAGAATTTTGGTTAATATTTTTAGCACTATAATAAAAATAGAATCATATTGTTTTAGAATAGAGCAGGTTTCAAGCATTCATAGTTGCAAGGCTAAGAATAAGTTTCATAATTGCTCGGTTGCCTGCATAATAGCTGGGATAAGAGCAGACGTGCCGTTCTGAGTCCATTACCAACATCTAAGAACGTACAATATGCTAAACAACGTTCTCCCATCCACCACAGCATCCAGGCCCAGCTGGACAGTGAGGCGGAGGCCATGCGCATGTCCCAGAGGGAGCTGCTGTCCGTGGAGGACACGGTCTACATGCCCGACAAAGACCCCGACCCCGTGAGCCGATCCCTCATCCAGAAGTCGGGCTACCTCAACATCAGGAAGTAAGCTGGGCGTATCCGTCTGCATTCGATGGTAGTGTGTGTAAGTCGTTTCTGAGAGCCTCGTAATGTCCACTCTGATCTGTGATATGTCTCTAATAAGCGCTCTGCTGCATGTGCTGGCTGTGCGCTGTGGTGTGTGTTTCAGTCTTGAGAAGGCCCAAGATGGAGTGAGGCTGGTCGTCTGTCACTTGAGTCATTGTTATTTCGCTCTTCCACTGTCGTTGTCATGGCTCGTCTTGCCACTGTGCATGTCGATATGTGGATTGTTAGGTGTAGTGGTGCGGTGTTGGTAAGTTGGCCAGGGACCTAGGCTCTCGGAATAAACCAACTAATACAATGCTTTTAGATATATAATCAACACTAACGTACTCTAAGGTGAGTTATGAGTGAATCTCAAAGTCGCAGTGTGCTAATGTAACATACTGTAGGAGGAGAAATGTTACCCTAGTTCATTACCCCCCTGAGGTAGGCCCTATACTACACTGGAATTATGCTTTTAAAGACTCAATATAGTATTTGTCGTTCCACTTTTTGTGAGCCTGTTACTGAGGAGCTTTTGTTTACTATATGGTTTCGTGTGTCGTTCGTAGCTCGCGACCTAGACGGTTCATACGAGGGTCATCTGTTGTTGCGCTCATATGGAATGATTTGTATATACTCTAAAACAGTTATGTCTAAGATTCCCAGTATGAGGAATATAGCTTCGTGATCTAGTGCGAGTGGTACGTGCTGGTAAGAATAACATCATGAGGTATCAACACATGTAAGGAAAAAGCTTTTCAACTAACCCACAGTGTGTGGGAACTAGAGTAGTGCGAGCTCGTTGTGCGTAGACAACTAACTCCTGGTAGTGAGTCGATATGTGATGGTGGTTGGAGAGCAAGATCCTACTAGTGTGGATGTTATGCGAGGAACGAGAGAGAGAAGAGATGAGAGGGGTCAGGAATGAACGAGATTGAGGACACAGGAGGCTTGGCTAGAGCTAGAAGTATCACTCTCACATACCCTCAGAGAAAGACGTGTCAATCGCTTAAAGAGGAAGAAAGAAAGAAAACCTTCAATGCGGCTCTGACAGAAGCTGTGGTGTGTGGTGTGTGTGTGTGGTGTGTGTGGTGTGTGTGTGGTGTGTGTGTGGTGTGTGTGTGTGTGTGGTTGGTGTGGGTGTGTGGTGTGTGTGTGTGTGTGTGTGTGTTAGGGTGTGTGTGAGAGTGCTAACGTGTGCCGTGTGCGTGTGCCTAACAGATAGAAAGTCACACGAGAAAGTGCGCGTGTGTGTGTGTGTGTGTGTGTGTGTGTGAGAACCTGGGCCAGGTTCTAAGTGTGTGAGGCCCCATAGTTCCAGAACCCCCCCCCCCCCCCCACCAGTTGGACCCAGGTTCCACATGTTTGAACAAGTTGTCCTCTCAACTGTCCTTCCTGTTTGTGTGTGTGTGTGTGTGTGTGTGTGTGTGTGTGTGTGTGTGTGTGTGTGTGTGTGTGTGTGTGTGTGTGTGTGTTGTTGAACGTAAGAGTCCTGTTTTGTTTGCTGCGTGCTAACCCCGGATTAGCCTCTCAGATGTCACACCTCTGCCTCTGAGAACGTCTGATGTGAAGGAGACCACTGGTGAACCGGCCTCACAACACTCCCAACACTCCCAACACTCCCAACACTCACAACTCAACAGACCGACAGACACACACACGTGAGAACACATACGACGAGCATGTTGCTGCGTTGACAATTGTGCTTCAGTTGCAACAATTGAAAAGTATTCGTGCAAAAATAAAGTGGAGGGAATATTCTATATATACTGTAGGACCAACAGACATGCATACATGGTTAGGATTAATAAACTATGTGAACTTAGTAACGACCGTAATCATAGGTTTATATCATATCACACAGTATCATCTTTAATATATCATGTAGGCTACAGATGAGTAAATATATCATATGAGGATACAGAGTCGTAAATATGATATGATGGAATAATAATAATGTAATGTGTAATATATCATATTAGTTTTTATTCTGGCACAAGAATTTCCATGCGGATTAATTAAGTTTGATCTTATCTTATCATCTATGAGGATACAGAGTCGTAAATATGATGTGTAATATTTAATATAGCGATGGATGTGTCATAATAATACAATAATATATCCTGTGAGAGCAAACACGAGAGACAGCAGGTTTTCCTGTCTGCGGCTAACCCCTCATTAACCCCGAAGGTCCTGCTGAATATGAATACCGCTCCGCCATCTTTAAACACACCCCCCGTCCCTCCTCCTCCTCTAATCTGAATGACAATGAGGGTAAATAGAGCAGTCAGGGGGGTGGAGCTGGGGGGGGGGTGTTTGCATAATGAGGGTGGAGGTGGGATCTGCTTCAACCACAGAGAATGTCTCTGAAGGTATTCCAGGTGACCCCCACCACCACCACCACCCACGCCTGCCTCCTCTTCAGCTAACTTCTCCTCCACAATTCAGTTAGGGTTAGGTGGTGTCTTGGTCAGGGACACCTCCACACTTAGCTAGGGGGAGGGGGGAGGAGCCCGGGGATCGAACCAGCGACCTCCCTGTTTGCCAGACAACCGCCCAACAACCCACAATCTTTCGGCTGGGAGTTGCGGCGTTAAAAGCGATGGCGTGTGAGCGTTGCTCAAAGTGGTCACTCTGGGCAGAGGAGGAGAAAAAGGCTTGAGAACCGGTTTCAGTCTTGGTTGGAGGGACACGACAGGGTTTTGGAATTGAGGCTAGAGTGGACGAAACACACACACACACACACACACACACACACACACACACATGTACACGCAAAACATAAGTTTCTACATTTAGTGTGCGTAGTGCGGTTACGCTCTGGATGTTCTGGACGGCTCCTCGGATCCTCTCCTCTCCAACTAGGTCACTGGTCGCCTCTGTCATTCTCCCTGGCTCCGAGTCTCGGGCCTTCTCTCTCTCTCATGATGAGCCATCTCTCTCTCTCTCTCTCTCTCTCTCATGAGCCACCTCTCTCTGCCTCTTGCCCTGTCTCTCTCTCTCTCTCTCTCTCTCTCTCTGGCTCTCTCTCCAAGTGTGTGTCTCGTCTCCGTCTACTCTCTATATTTATCTCTCACTCTCTCTCTCCATTCCATGTCGTGCATAGCCAGCTCTATACTCTATTTATATCGTATAGAAACCATAGGGAGTTGTGGAAACTCGACCCCACGGAGAGAGTTATCAACACTGATCGCGAGGAGTGCTCACTCACTAGTGAGCTACACAACACACTAAACACACTAAACACACTAAACACACTAAACACACTAAACACACTAAACACACTAAACACGCTAAACACGCTAAACACACTAAACACACTAAACACAGACACACTCTGCAGAGCCCAGTGTTTGTGGTCTGTCACTATGCGGCCCATTAGTGTGTGTGTGTGTGTGTGTGTGTGTGTGTGTGTGTGTCTTCTCTCTGAGCTTCCACCAGACAGG
This sequence comes from Coryphaenoides rupestris, assembly GCA_002895965.2. Lineage (NCBI taxonomy): Eukaryota > Metazoa > Chordata > Actinopteri > Gadiformes > Macrouridae > Coryphaenoides > Coryphaenoides rupestris. The sequence continues at coordinate 68,836 of PIJE02000426.1, forward strand.
ACACTAGTATAGATGAAGCTCGCTGAGGTTCTGGCCAGAGAGCACTAGCAGGGCAGCAGGAGGTTTCAGATTGCAGACCCTGCTCAGGAGCCACAGAGCTGGGGTTGGGGGGTGGGAGCGACTGGGGGGGACGGGACGCTGACACTGGCTGCACCGAGAACATTCATCACCATCCGTCCTCTCTGGAGAGTTGAGGCTATGCTATGCAATGCTAGGCAATGCTATGCAATGCTAGGCAATGCTATGTGATGCTAGGCAATGCTGTGTTACACTAACGCATTAACGTGCATCTTTTCTTTAAATTGCACCTTTTTATTGCTTATTTATTATTTTTTATGATTATTTTCTATATTTTTTAGAATTTCTATATTATTACTCTCTGTTCAATGTTATGCACCAATTTCACAAAAGCACATTCTCTGTTGGCAAAAACTAAGCCAATAAATCTGATTCTGATTCTGATTCTGATGCTGTACTATGAATGGGGAGTCAACCAGTCAAGGGTGCATAGTACCAGTGGTCTGAAGGGTTAATCCTGAGCAATATCAATGACAGAAACGTGAAACCAAATTAACTGATGCGCGCCATTTGTTTGAACACATTCTCCGACACGGAGGATCGAGGCGGTGAATTAAATTCAATGAAATTAGAGTCGAGAGAGCTTTTCAGACCGGTTCCCACTCATCGGCCCTGCAATTACCCCCCCCGGAGTCGAGGTAATTATTAAAAATTAAATTACTCTGGAGTTTTTGTTGCTAATTCACCCGCGGCCCATAACACAGTCACCATAGTAACAGCCAGCCGAGTTAAAAACGTTTCTGGTGTTAAAGATTTGTGCAGCTCACACACGAGACCTTTCCATCGCACCATGCATGCGGGCTATTTCTGGGCAGCTATAAGTAGACAGGTGTACTGTATGTAGCGTAGCGTAGCATGCCGTAGCGTAGCATATCACGGTACAAGCGATGAAGTACAGTAATAGTGTCTGTGGTGGACATCTGACTCGGGGTGAGACATACAGTACACCAGTTTGAACTCTCAACAGGGGAGCTAACCCTGTGTCCTGGCTCCGGACCAACGCGGTCACCTGACCGTCCCCTGGTCTCTGATTGGATGCTTTCCGCCCTCACCTCCTCACCTTTCCACAGTGACACAGTGAGCCAGTGTGTGTGTGTTTGTGTGTGTGTGTGTGTGTGTGTGTGTGTGTGTGTGTGTGTGTGTGTGTGTGGTGAGCCTCACCCTGGTGGGTGTTACATACATACACCCTGATAGTGGATGAGGTGTCACATCACTCCCGCTCACACTAGAGCGATATATAAGTGCAATTATTATTATGAGTACTATTATTAGATGGCTGTCCTGTCGGGCAGGTCCAGCCACACCTCACACAGTCCACCCAGGACCCCGACGTGGACTTCCTGGCTGGAGCCCGAGGGTAGTGAAACCATTTAGCTGCTTGTTTACCCCTCTCTAGTCTCCTCCTTTGTCTGCCCCCCGGCCCCCCGGACCCCCCAGCCAGAGGGGGTGGGTCGGGGGGGGGGGGGGGAGGTTTAGCCTAGATAGTCCACACACACGACCGAGACCCCTTCTCTAGTCGTCCTCCTGGCTGCATTACCCCACATTTGATCCCGCTAAGACCCACACCAATCGACACACACACGCAGACAGTGTGTGAGTTCACTACCGATCAACGGTGAATTGATTGCGTTGTGTGTGTGTGTGTGTGTGTGTGTGTGTGTGTGTGTGTGTGTGTGTGTGTGTGTGTGTGTGTGTGTGTGTGTGTGTGTGTGGAGTCATGTTCCGGTTTTGTTTCCGTTACTTTTACTTATCTGTAGATGTATCGCACGTTTTTCGCGTGGTTTCTTCTTTAAAAACAGTTCTGCTGCCTACCTTCTAATCAGGTAACAATAGGCGGGCGGCGGCGAGGACGACAGACGTCAGAACAGTGAGGAGGGCATTCCACGGGAAGGTTTTACGGCGGGACAGACCCTCCCCCCCGCGCTCTTTGATTTTACGGTAAATGGCTCTATTTTGTGATCTGCTGCGGAGGAGCACCTCGCCGGAGACATAACTCAGCAGGTCCGGACAACCTGCCCCTGACACGGGCCTTACAGTAATTATAGAGTCCGCTTCAAAGACTTCCTCCTCCTCTCCTGAGACAGGAGAGAGGGGAGCTCCTGGTTCTCCTTCCTGGGTCTCTCTCTCTCTCTCTCTCTCTCTCTCTCTCTCTCTCTCTCTCTCTCTCTCTCTCCAGGAGAGGAGATGATGTCATTCATCGTTTGTTCCGTTTGTCTCGACCGCCCCCCGGCTCACTTATCGAGTCAGCGACCGCCAGCCACCAACCCCCTACGCCGGTGAAAGTTCTTTTTAAGTGCAGTTTAAAGTACTCCGGGAAAGTACATTCATTCGACGTAATAACAATGATCAGCACATAATTCATTACGAGCAACAATACGATGATTCGATGATGAAGTGGGGAGACAGGCTGGTCTCGTGAGGAGCTGGCCCAGCTGTGGGTTTTAAATATCGATGGTCACGGTTCAGGGGGGGGGCGGGTACCGGGGGCGGCAGGGGGGAACTACTGCGGTCTGTGCTGGGCTGGCGGCCTGGGCCAACGCTGGTGGAGTGGCTAGTAAGCACCTCTGCTCACTCGGGGACGGACCCCCGGCCCGGCGCGCCACTGATGTGGTTTGGTTTCCACCCCCCCCCCCTCTGGGAGTTCTGTCAAGTCGGGCATTCCTCCCTCCCTCCCTCCCACCACCCACCAGCCACCACCCTCCCACCACCCACCACCACCCAGCCACCGTGGCTAACCACAAAACGCTCGCACTGCACTTCTGGAACTGGCGTGTACCCGACCCTACCCAACCCTACCCTACCCACGCGTGCTCCTAAATGAGGCAGGGTGCCGGACGTGATTAGGGGCGAGGAGGAGGAGGAGGAGGAGGAGAAGGAGGTGAAGGGAGGAGGAGGAGGAGGAGGAGGAGGAGGGGGAGGTTGTTGGAGGAAAGAGGTGACCTAAGACTTGCGTATCAAAGGAGAAGAGAGAAGGTTTGCGTTGTCGTAGCGTTGGCCAGAATGTGCGAGTGATTAGGAGGAACATTCCTGTGGTGGCGGCGAGACTTTCAGCCGGAGCAAGTGCTTCTGAACCGCCTCCGTTGAAGAGCCTCCCCTCCTCTCCCCCGCTCCCCCCTCTCTCCCCCGTCTCCCCCCTCTCCCATCCCTCCACCACCACCACCACCCCTCGGGTCATGGTAATAAACAGTCCCGGTCGCCCTGTGTGTGTGTGTGTGAGCGTGTGTGTGTGCCTGTGTGTGTGTGTGTGTGTGTGTGTGTGTGAGTGTGTGTGTGTGCGTGTGTGTGTGTGCGTGTGTGTGTGTGTGTGTGTGGTGTGTGTGTTTGGAGTGTTCCCGTACTCCTGTGTGTTGTAATAAAGATTATCGGAGGGACGTGAAACAGAATACGAAGTGTCTTAAGCTCTTCCAGGGGATAAACACCCCGACCTCCACCGGTGGGTGGGACAGTGAGTGTGTGTGTGTGTGCGTGTGTGTGTGCGTGTGCGTGTGCGTGTGTGTGTGTGTGTGTGTGTGCGGTGTGGTGCGTGTGTGCGTGTGTGTGTGTGTGTGTGCTTGTTCAGTGAAGCTTGTTTTGGTCCTGGCTTCAGCAGAGAGCCCCTCCCTGCACTGTTGTAAGCTCTCTCTCTCTCTCTCTCACTCGCTCTCTTTCTGTCCCTACTCTCTACCTGCAGTACTCTCTCTCTCTCTCCCTATCCCCCTACACCCTCTCTCTCCCCTACCCCCCTACACCCTCTCTCTCCCCTACACCCCCCCCACCTCCTCTCTAGTACCTTCTCTATATAAGGAGGTAGCTCAGAGCCTGGCTCCCACCACACCAGGGACAGTAAAGCAAGCACCAAGTCTAAAAGCGAAGGTGGAGGCGGAGTCTCCACACCCCGAACTCTGACCTCTGTAGGCGGCTGACCTCCCAACCCCCCCCGCCCCCACCACCACCACCAAGACAAAAGAGCAGCCCCTAGCCCCCTCCCCCCCCCCCCTCTCCACCAGACTGTTGTCTATCCAATTAGAGGGATTTAACATCTGACCCCCTCTGAGACACAAACATCTGACCCACAGGACCCCCCCCCCCCCCCCTCCCCGGAACCCGGGTTCTGATCCTTGTGCAACAGAACCAAGGAAGCCACGGCTGATATAACTTAACATGACAGCACCAAGACAATCCCAGATGGGGAATTCGGAAGTCACAGCAGAAAGACTTTCAACAGCAGTTCCAGAGTCAGGATAATCCAGGTTTTGCTTCAGACGCGGGTGTCCCTGTCTATCCCATAATAAGGAGTGTTTATTTTCGATTAGGCGGCAGAGCGGTATCATCCGTCTAAAAGCCACACCCTCATCCGCTGCGGTTCTAATTATTATATTGGCCAACCTGCACTGAGATTAGTGCTTCTATTGTCATTGTGAAACAGAAAATAAAACGGCAAACTTGAGGGATTACGGAAATATTTTCTGTATTTACGCTCCGCTCACCGACCAGGAACACCTGCCGACACTGAAACATCAACGCCCTCACCTATGGCTTCTATATGAAGTCATTTTCGACTTCAAGCTGTTAAAACCGCCCCCTTCCACCGCCCTGCCAAGTTTAGTAGAACAACTAGCCATCACCATGGCAACCTGGGCAAACATTGACCAACCGCAGGGCAATAAAAAGCAGCGACGGGCCAATCAAGGCCGCCGCCCCCCCCTCGTCTACCGCAGGTCCCCGGCACCTGCCCGAGTTTCCCCTCTCGTAACCCGACCCTCCGAAAGATACGATCTCCCGCTTGGCTTAGCGAGGCTTCGCAGACCACCTCACAGACCACCCCCACGACAAAAGGACTCGGGACTTAAACCCTGCACTCAGGGACCAGGCCCGACTGATCTGGCTCTGCCTCACACACACATTTTCTTTTTCCCAGGATAGAAAAACCAGTTTAAAGACATTTTCAAATCCCCACATCACGGGTTAGTGTCGGAGTTTCGGTGCTATAATATCTTGACGATATCTTGCGTCACAAGATGCCGTCATAAAGTTGTAAGAAAATCCCGACTGATTAGATGAGTTATTAAACTGCCGATGAATGAATAACCCTACAGCACGCACATTACACATCTTTTATAGTTTCCCCCATATTATCCGACATCCTTAACACGCACCGCGGAGCTGGACTAGACCATCGCCGGGACCGGAGAGATGACAGGCCGGGGGTGTTGAAATGCGCCGGCCGCCGAAACGGAAGTGTAAAGTGTGAAGTAGATAGGGTCGGCATGCAGGTGTTTAGACTGGGAATCCGGCTGGTATGTGAACCCCCCGTCACCTCCACAGCCCCGCGATGCAAGGATGATCCTGCCGTCGTGTTGGGGGGTTGAAAGGCCTTTTCATAAATCACTCCTGCGTCCCCCCTCACACCAGCGCCAGACCCCTCACAACACCTGTGGATCCCAGCGTGAGTTCACTTGAGATTGGCTCCGTTCGCAACCCTTTGTTTGAACATGTTGCGGGCAGCAGGACGTTTTCCAGACACCGAGGTATTTTTAGCTGTTTGTTAAAGTACTTTTGACCAAATGGCCGAATTCCCATTTGTAAAAGTAGTCCACCATTGGCACCGTCCGAAAGGAAAGTGTATTTTTCCCCTGCAAGCATTCCTGCAGTAATTTGCCTTATTCCCAGTTGTGAGTCAGCTCACGTCCAAGTTTACACCGCACGTCTTTGTTTGCAGAGTTTATTTTGCTCGCTGCACGGGCCAACCCACACCGTGGCGATGGCTGTCATATTCCGGATGAGAAGCGAATGTTTTGTCTCCGTTTTTATCGCGTTCCTGCCGAGCTGTTGCCACACAAGTGACCCACACCCTCGTTGAAACAACACACTGAACACAGTGCTCCGTACTGCAGCGGGGGTGGGAACCGTTGTCCTTGACCTCGGCACTCGGCGTTCACACCGACCCGCCTCCTCTATCTAAGACTTGCTCCTCTACCACCCTGACCCCCCTCCTCCTCGAACCCTGAGCCCTACTCCTCACAATCTATTCCCAGTACGGATTATGACTTCTCCTCCAGTGTGCCGTGTGTATATAGTATACCCCAGTGGAGGTGTCAGGCCAGATGTGCGTCATGCTAATGCCCCAGATAAGCGCTCCGTCTTCGGGGCTCGGTCGGTGTGTTGTCTCCTTGGGTCTCTTGGGGGTGGATGACCAGGTCAACATGATAAGACAGCATTAGTCACTCCTCCTCCTCTCCTCCTCCTCCCCTCCTCGTCTTCCTCGCTCTCCCCATCTTCTCCATGCTCCAGTGGACACTCTTTTATCCCCCCCTCCATACCCACCCTGCATCTTTCTGATTCTTCCTCCCTCCCTTCCCTTCCTTGAGGCATTTTATACACTTTAGTTTCTCTGTTGCTTGCGCTTTTCTCCATTTTACTCCGTCTATTTCTGTCTCTTTCCGCTCTCTTTCAACCATTCCTGTTTCTGTCTTCCTCCCCACGCTCCCCACGTCTCTTCGACTTTCATCCACTTTCACTCCGACTCTCTGTCTGACTGTCTCTTCTTCTCTGTCTCTCTCTCTCTCTCTCTCTCTCTCTCTCAGGTGTCAGGCCAGATGTGCGTCATGCTAATGCCCCAGATAAGCGCTCCGTCTTCGGGGCTCGGTCGGTGTGTTGTCTCCCTGGGTCTCTTGGGGGTGGATGACCAGGTCAACATGATAAGACAGCATTAGTCACTCCTCCTCCTCCTCCTCCTCCCCCTCCTCATCTTCCTCCTCCTCCCCATCTTCTCCATGCTCCAGTGGACACTCTTTTATCCCCCCCTCCATACCCACCCTGCATCTTTCTGATTCTTCCTCCCCTCCCTTCCCTTCCTTGAGGCATTTTATACACTTTAGTTTCTCTGTTGCTTGCGCTTTTCTCCATTTCACTCCGTCTATTTCTGTCTCTTTCCGCTCTCTTTCAACCATTCCTGTTTCTGTCTTCCTCCCACGCTCCCACGTCTCTTCGACTTTCATCCACTTTCACTCCGACTCTCTGTCTGACTGTCTTCCTTCTCTGTCTCTCTCTCTCTCTCTCTCTCTCTCTCTCTCTATCGTCCTCGATCTGTGCTGCGTCTCTCCACCGCTGAACATCAGTCAATTGAGTCTCATGTTCCATAACTGGTTTGAAACTCCACCAATGCCGGAGGCGAGTTGAGTACAGCTGCAGCCTTGATGAATGTCACCAGCAAAGATTTAATTTGTGAAGATGGGCAAGATGTGGAGCCCCGTCGACATCCATTCCAGATGCCCTTTTCGAGAGGGACGCTCTTCGTGAAGAGAGATTGTGTTTCTGACGTGGTGGTGGTGGTGGTGTACTTGTGGGAGAGGAGGGGGACTTCCAGACATCCGAGAGCTGAAAGCATGTCGTGAACAAGGCCTGGTTTTGTTCTGCTTTCAACGGCAATCACCGGCAGAAAGGGTTAAACATCCTCACTTACCTCACCCTCCTGCACGTACACTCCCTCCGTCCGAGAGCGCTCTGTGTTTGTGTGTTTGTGTTTGTGGATTTAACGTCGGAGTTACGGGGCGGCAACTTAGCTCGAAGTCCATGAACGGTGTTAAGCACGGTGCGATAAAAGTGGTGAATATGTTGCCTGAAACTGAAAGGATGAGTAGAACGTTCTGGTTTGTGCAGGTACAGAAGCGGGAAAACAGTAAGGCAAGCTTCTGGGAAATAGCGTCCTATCGATATCTCAACGCTGTTGAATTACACGACTTGGACGCAACCCAACTTCCTGTGCATTGTGCTCATTGTATGGGGATGAAAACCATCTCTGGGACAACAACGCAGGCAGATACAGATAATGAGCTCATTACGAGATCGTTCACTCGCAATGATTGACTCTGTGACTTCCCTTCTCCCTGTCTGGCGTTCCTGGTCGTCAGGGTGAGGTCTGGTCTCCCTGGGAAGTCTGGTCTCGCTGGGAAGGTCTGGGGGGCGCGGCGGGGAAGATCTGGTCTCCCTGGTTAGATCTGGGATGAGGCAGGAAGAGATCAGGGGTATCCGTCCTGTCTGTAGTTTGGTTTGGGTCTCTTCCTTTGGTGAAAGCAGCGATCATCAGCCTCTTTGATGTGAGGCCCAGAGTGTATCTGGAGAGATATTCTGTACCTGGCCCATTGCCACTGGAAGGGAAATAAAAACCTTGTGCCTCTTTTCTAAGTTACTAAACAAACCAAAGTTCCAGTGGCGGCTCTTTGTCTGTATTTCTTTGTTAAAAAATGAAAAGGCCAACTTGAAAGTCATAAAAATATAACAAAGAAATATATGATATAAACCTGGTCTGATTAACTATGGAGAGAGAACAATCCGGGAGAGAAAGGGAGAGGTTTGCAGGTCAGATGGTGATCTGGAGATGAGACATCGGTGTTTGGCATCGGTGTAAAGAGTCCCGGCTCCGCTGAGGATCGGTCGGACAATGAATGAAACTTCAACCGGGAGCGTTCGCGATGGAAGATAGCGGCGCACACGCCATCGGCGGCGTCCTGTCGCGTTTCAACACAACAGGTGTCGAACGATGACACGTGGTCCTCCAGTTAAACCTCTCCAACGGCAAAACAACCCGAACCCTTACTGCATCTGAAAGGTATTACAGAGGCGTGCTCAATATATACAGTATATATCATACACATTCATTATTTTCATATTTCAGAAAGTGAGACAACCCGTCTCTGCTATTGATTAAAAGAACATAAACATGATCTCTTGACGCTGGGCTTGACGTATTTATACGATTTCAAGGTTTTTTTTTATAGTCCGTTGTGGTTTTCCTTGGGGTTTGTTTTTCGTTGCCAGACTCTGGAAAAAACTTTTTTTTGGAACCGCTTTATCATGTCGAGTCATTTATGGGAAAATGGGAGGTCTGCTGACCCTCTGGACCGGAGGAGTCGAGCGGGGTCGGAACCCCAGAGGAGAACATTCTCAGGGTTCCCGCAGAACGCCGCCGCCTGGAGACCGAGCGGCGAGCGCGTCCACAGATAGGGGACACAACAGGGACTCCGCGTGGCTACCAGTTAGAGACCAATGAGTTTCATCTGTTAATACTCAGCCCAGGCTGCTGCCTGTATCTCCAGGGAAGGTGACTGTCTTTCATTAATAACACAGGCCTTCAGTGAAACCGGCGCCCACCTCGTGAAAACCCTCACAACACCACAACGCTAACCCGCCGCGCTGTATAGTGTATTTCATGACGCAAAATTCACCGCACAAATCCCTGACGTTAATAGGGCCGTTTGGTCCACATCTTTACATCATTTCTGTAAAAAGCCTCGAAGGTTTTTTTTTTTTACGAGAGCAGTTGTACAGGTCGTTTAAAGAAAATTGGATCCTGTCAGCTGACCGAAGGTAATGAGTGTGTTAGTGGAGCGGTAAGCGCGGCCAGTAGGGGTTCTGTGGAGATCTACCACAGAGATCTGACACCATTGGCAACCACTTCGATCCACACAAGGCTTCCTGTCAATCAAACCGCCATGGATGTGTTGAACGGCAGCCATGTTGATGTACAGGCCTACTAGCTCTACATCCATCCTGGTTAGTACTTCTACATTTATACTGTTTGAAAGATGGATTCCTGGGACGTAACTACGACTTGGCTTGGCCGCTGCTCAGGCCGAACTCTGGAACGCGCTCGACCTTTCCCAGCATGCCCTCATCACGGCACAATGGCTTCAGACTCCAAACTTTATTCTGAAATGCGGTTGCCAGGTTTCCTGCCAGCCAAGAGCTGAACCCTCTAACACAGTCATAATAACAACCAGAGCTTTTGTTTGAGGGATCAGCAGAAACCAGGGAGGGTGGGGAGGGTGGTGGGGGGGTTCCAAGCGCCGTGGAGGTGTTCCAGACCGGCCTGAGCTGAAGCAGATCAGCGAGCGACACTGTTTCAGTACGTGCACACACACTCAAAAAATAAATACCGGCTGTTTCAATGCGTAGACACACACACACACACACACAGACACAGACACAGATGGGGAAGGTGTGTTGGTGAATTAAAGGCCTGACAGGCCAGCGGCACCCGGCGATGTGCCCAGACGGCGGGGCAGAGCGAGTCCACGGCCCGGCTCTCTGCAGACGGTGGAGCAGCTGGTGGGCTGCTGGGAACCGTCTAGCTCCCCGTCCGCTCCACAATCCGAGACACAATACCGCCGCCGTGGTCTGAACCGTCTGCCACCGGGACAGGGCCGCTTGTTTACCAGCCAATCAGAGCGAGAGGTCGCGGGGGTCACGTGGCCCGCCTTGAGACTGCCAGCAGGAAGCCCTCAATTGGGTTGTTTTGTTCGGGGGCGGTTGCCATGGCGGCAGCGTGTCCGAAGGACGAAGGGTGCCCATTGAACCCGCGTGGTCGGACATTTTTTTTTAGGGCACTTTAATTTGTGAGCAACATTCTTTCCGAGGTCACCACACGCGTCCCGTTGTGTTTGGCCCGCCCCCCCCCCCCCCCCCCCCCCCTCCTCCCACTCCAGTCCACAGTGAGGGTGGCGACGGTCAGGTTTTATTATTCATTATTCCAGGGTTTATGACCGCGGTGTTTGGTCTCGCTGGGTCAGTGGTCCGGCCCTGTTAGTTTACACAGGGATGACCTTGGGGCGGGGCGGCTCTCGTGGGTGTTTTTAGTCGTGCTCTTTAGCGTGTTTTTGGAGTGTTTCTCTGTGTTTTCAGGAGGGAAGTGCCGAAGGGGGAATGTTGAGAGGCTGGAAAATAACACGGAATAACACGGAACAACAAAGGATAACGCGGCTTAATCAATGGCATCTGCACACTGTTTTGATGGGATCACGATACCCGACGAGGCTGGTGGGATTATAATGATAAAATAAGCGTCATGTTTATCTGGATTCAAATCTAAATCTACAACTGCACACCAAACAATATTATGACGACTAATCCATGCCAGAGACGGGTCTTTTCCCGCCGCCTGTGTGGGGTCTTGTCCCGGGGTTTTGTCTGATCATCAGATCAGGTTAACCTTGGAACCGAAAGTGGGTTCTAGTCCCTTTAGCGGGGGGGCCATCTGGGCCTGCAGATGGCCTTGCTCGTGGGCTGGGAATGGGGAGAACCTGTCTGTGTGGAGAGACCCGTGTGTGTCTGTGGGGAGACCTGTCTGCGGAGAGACCTGTCTCCGTGTGTCTGTCTCAGGACAATAGAGATTAAGAGGTGTCTTGTGGGGGGGTTTAAAGTCTCAGGTCTGGAGACTCCACACAGGAGGGGGTCTCTTATCTCTGGGTAAACACCAAGTGCCCTAAAAACCCAGAGTAATGCCAGCGCACTGAAATAGTTTTATCGAGAGATATTTATTATTTAGCTGTGATCTGTTTTCAGTACCGCAGCGCCTTATCTCGGTGCGCACGGCGCTCTTTCCTTTGTTTGGGAATGTTTGCTCAGTGTTTAATAGTAGTTGAGATTATGTGGTTCCCATAAATGCATTTTAAAATGTTTTATGTTGTGTGAAAGGGCGCTGGGTAGGGTAGCAGCACGGAAGCTGAACTGGAAGAGTGATGGATTAAAAAAGCAAACTGTCTACATTTCCTCCGCCTTCCTCATTTTGGGAAAGGCCCGTGTGTCTGGTACGTTTCTATTTACAAAACACATCGGTGGTTTCTATTATTGTTTTCTGGTTCAGGCACATTTGTACCCCTATTCAGGTCTGTTGGCAGAGACGCCGGGGTGGTAATCACGCAACAGTTGCACAACAGCAGAGCGGCGTCCTGGCGGGCGGTGATTGTTGTTTTTTTCTAGTCGTCACGGTTGGATCCTGCTCTTCCAGTTAGACACCCGGCCGGCCTGCTGCAGGCCCGCCAACAGACCTGTTGGTGTCAGGTTGGTCACTTACTACCCCCGGTCCTCAAGCTAGTTTGACTTATGTAACGACTCGTGTCCAAGACCCCGGGAGCGTCCTCCGACGACACATTGAACGGAGCCGAGCCAACGTTTAACTGGCGACATCCCGTCTCCCGTTCCGATGTCGTCATAACATGTAGACATGAGGGCCACATCTACACTGTATAGGCCTAGTCATTCGAATTGTTTGTTGAGGCAATACTTGGTACTTTTGTACTTTGTTGTACACACATGATGCCATCGTCTACCTGCGGAGGACGATGATTTAGTGGGGCCCTTGCCAAGGAACACAGATACCGTAATATTGATAGAACTCAAGCGCAACTGCACCGCTAATGGCCCTCGTTGACAGCACCGCAGGATGATGAATGTGCCGTGACTGTCGTAACACTTTGATGACATCATCCCGCCGACACACGAAGGAGGTCTCTCTCGCCTCGGCAGAGCTCTCGTCTGTGATACACAGCCGAAGATAATCGAGTTAGGGTGGAATCCCGGTGGCGCAGGAGCAAAGTCCAGTCAAAAAAAAAAAAATGTGTGGCTCAACGAGTTTACACATTAAATCAAATTACATTCAGAAGTTCGCACCGCACCGCGCCGGCGACCGTGAAAAAAAGACCGCTTTGTCCCACGAGTCTCGCACCTCGTAGCGCCTTCTTCAGGGCGGCCGGCTCGGTGCGCTGCTGCGGTTGCCGGTTGCCGCTGTTACGCAACACACCTGAAAGCACAGCGACCAGACCGACAACAGGCAGCGTTTTTTATGATGTTGTGCAGGGTCACGCCACGGTGGCAATCTATGGGGGAGCGATGCCCACGCAACAGCTGATGGGCGGATATGCAGTCGCAGGTGCACACATGTGTGTGTGTGTGTGTGTGTGTGTGTTGCCGCTGAATGGACCAGGATTTGGCCATTGTTCCGTCGATGTGGTTTGGCACAATGGCGTTTGTTTGCCGGAGTGGTTTGCTGGCTCTGAATGAAACAAAACCAGTCCATTCACGGGAGGTAATGCTCCAGTCAGGTGGGATTTCCCTTAACATCCTCATTACCGGAGCCTCTGGGGACTAATGATCACGCTGATTGCGGTTTCGCTTTTGAAGCCATTCATCAGGCCCACCTAGTATCGAGGGGATGGGCGCACTCATCCACACTCGGTCACGTGCGACCGACCGGTCCACATTCAGCCAGCCCCTGGTTCACCCATGTTAGGGGACGTCGGGGTGTGTGAGGGTCTGGAGGTTGGTAACCGTGGTGATGGTGGTCTGCGGCACCAGATCGTGTTCAGCCCTTCAGTAATGACCCTTCGGTGGCACACACACCGCGAGCCTTTTACGGAGGTGTGGAAGCTGAAAGGGTTTGCTTGGTCAGGGAGTGTTGTAAATGTGTTTGTTGACTGTGGTGTGTGTGTGTGTGTGTGTGTGTGTGTGTGTGCTAGACAGAACCTAGACAAATAAAGAGTGAGTCATAATGACATTCGGTCTTTTATGACGGCCAATTATTATACGTCATTCCTTTTTATTACAGATCTCTGGCGCTGTAGGTGAACTAAAATAGGTCGTGACAAAACCTTCACCGAGAAGACACCTCCATGATGGTGAAGAGACGTACGGCTCAGCTGGCCTTTCACAGGAGACCAAATCTGTCCAATCCAGGTCAACCCTCAAAGAATGAGAATCATCACATACATGTATATAACATATCCCGTGCTGAATTCAAATACTTAAACTCGGCCTATACTTTAAATACTGGTCGCACGTTTTTTTCCGTGGATCAAGATGTTCACCCCACAGGTCATCTAAAATAAAAAAAATACCCTCCAACGCAACTAAGAACCACAATTTATTTTTTTATGACCTTAGTTATTTTGGTCTTTGGCGGTGGGTTGGGAGGGTTGGGAGGGTTGGGAGGGTGAGAGGTGGGTTATGGGCGGTGGTGGCTGGCCGGGGCTGCCACTCATCCCAAAGCATTTTCCTCTAATCTCCGTGGCGTGTTGTTGAGCGAGTGGTCCACATTTTCTCCTCTCCATCCGGCGTCCACATGGGCCGTCAAGAGGAAAACATGCTATAGATTTGAAAGAGGCAGAGGAGGCAGAAGAAGGGGGGGGAAGGAGGAAGAGGAGAAGGAGAAGGAGGGGGGGATGAGATTGGAGAGGAGGAGGAGGAGGAGAAAGCAGTGGCTGGGGACAAAGAGGTGGAGAAGGAGGAGGGAGAAGGGAGGCTTACAATCCTGTGGTTTCCCAAAGCCTGTGAGCCTGCGGCCAGATTTACCCCAGGGGTGAGGCGGCGGGGTGGGGGGGTGTGTGTGAGGGGTGAGGCGGCGGGGGCGGCGGGGGGGGGGTGTGAGGGGAGAGGGGTGAGGGCAGAGGGGGCAGTGGGGGAGGAGGTGGCCGTCGTGGTGCTGGGAGACGAATCCAAACAGTGAAGCCTGTCATTGAGCGCATTCCAGCGGGGCAGATGTGACCCGTCCGTCTGAACCTTTGCTATATATCCGCGGGGTCGCCGGCGTGACGAGTCGACCGCGTCCGGCGAGCGGCGCGGACAGAGGGCAGGCTTGGGCTTCGTGTTCATGTTTCTCGTCAAAAAACAACAACCAAAACCTCTCATGCGTCCAATGCCCACGCACCACTTCCCTCCATTAACGAGGGGCGTTGGACGTCGTCTCGGCGGTGCGCGGCTGCGAGGTGTCTGGGCCCCCCCGGCCGCGGTGAGTCACAAACACCACCGCTCGCCAGATATAGTGTTAGCGGGGTGAGTCTGCGCGGCACATTGTAACTTTCACACCCATAGCCCCATAGACCCGGGGCCCAGTTAAAGAGATTTTTATTGGAAGCTTTTAAAGGGAACACTAGCTTAGCATTTAGCATTCCTCGATGGCCCGACAGCGACCCCATAAGACCTGCTTTCACGAGCTAGCTAGGACGGCACGTTTGTGTACGTAAGCATGACAACAAGCTCACACTCACACAACAGTGGACGATGGGATATATCGTGGGACAGTCTTTCCAGTCATGTTAAGCCTTTCTAATGTTAAGATGTTGTTGTTGTTGTTGTTGTTGGAAATACTCTGAGGACCAGAATACTGTTGATGAACTGTGACTGAATATATTTAGGCCGACATATAATATACATCATGTGTTTTCATCGGCCTCACAACAGCATAGAAGTTATCTCATCCTATCGATGTACAATCTCTTGTTCCCATGAGTCACCCAAGACAAGACCATAAAAGAGAACACGGAACCCTTCATGCCATCACGTTTCTAGACGACCGTCGGACAGAACGTGCTCTCCGTGTGAACGGGACCCGACACCTCACCTCTGAACCCTGGGATCTGGGCCAGCCCTACTCCAAGCCTGTCACCCCTAATCTGGGAATCGCCCAGCACACGCAGAGCCCTAATCTGGGTGTCAGGGCTGATCTGGTGTTGGGTGACACACTTCTGTCCCTGTGAAGTGAAGTCAGTCGGGTTTTTTTTTTTTTTTACGACGGCGGGGTCCTTAGCGGGCCACAGACAAAAGCTCCCCCCCCGCCCCCCTCCCCACCCCCCGCCACCCCTAAACACTCTCTTTGTTCTCATTAGTATTCAATCACCGCCGTGGCTCCGCCCCCCATTCTCCCCCCTCCCCCCCCCCCCCCCCCCCCCCCCCAACCACCGCTGCCATCAGGGAAGCTGACATCTGTTGTGTTCCAGAGCTGTGATGTCACTGACCCGAACCCTAACCCTAACCTGGCCTTTCTCTCACTCAGACCCATGTGTTGCGGCGGTTTAAATATCTAACCCTAACCTATCCCCCTCACATTAACAAAGTACATCTTAAAGTACACCTTAACCCCAGACCTTAGCCCAAACCTACCCCGGCACCGCCGCCATCTTGACTTGAGTTTAACCGTGAACCAAAGTGTTGTGTGGTCCCAGATTATGGAAGCATATTTGGACCCTGCTAATATTTCCATTGGAAGCCCTTCAGTCAGAAAGGATTAAGATCCTTCGGTCGGTAAAATCCCCGGTCAGTGTTAATCTGCCTCAAAATTCGGCCTCAAATCGTCTCGGATGTTTACAGCTGCTGTCCCCGCGTCGCCACGTTCCGTTCTGTAAACCCTGATGCAGGGAAACTCAGATTATGAATCATATATCATATATATATCGTATTAACATAATAACAATTGTGATCGTAACTCCAATCCCAGCCATTCCCATTAAAAGCCACGGCGACTAAAATAGACGCCGTTATTCTGAGAAGCTTAAAAAAGTATTCAAAAATGGAACGGAGCTTAACATTAAAGCGGATTTACACCGAAATGAATTCCACCATGTGCCGTGTTGCCGCGGATATCGGACCGGAGACTGGAGGAGGAAACTTTGGCGTCTTAATCAGTCTGATGGCGTCAGCACCGACGCGCCGGGGGACCAGTGAGCCAGTAAGCGGATTGAGTTCGAAAGTTTGAAGGTTTTACCGTCCCCCTCAAAGGTATCGTCCTGGCTTAGGGCTCCTATCTCACGATCCTCCACACAGACAGACAGACACAGACAGAGACCACAGGACCCCGGGTCCTGGAGTTGCCCGGGGCCGGGCGGTGCACGCTCCACTCCTCCGGGGTTCCTGGGTTTTCCGCGGCCCTGCCAGCCCGGGGATAGCTGAGAAGCTCTCCCCGATGATGGTGATGGTGATGATGAGGATGATGTCATCGGGCCTCGGCTTCAAAGTTGATGTGATTACCATCGGAGACGTCGGAGCTCTCGGCTCTCCGCAGACCGCACCACCACACTTGTTCACTCGTTTGCCCCCGACATTTATTCAGCTTATTCCACGGCTACTCTCCCCTCTCTCTGCCCTCCCGCCTCACCCCCTTCCACCTCCCCTCTGCGCCTCCTCCTCCTCCTCCTCCTCCTCTCCCTCTGCTCCTCCTCTTGCTCTCCTTTGCCTTCTCGATCTCTCTGCTCTACCTCCCTCCACCCCCTCACCCATCACCTCCTCCTATTCCCTCTCACCCGTCATCCTCCCTATCTCTCTACTGCACCCTCCCACCTCCCCTCTGCTCCTCCTCCTCCATCTCTCTGCTGGCTGCTCCTCCCTCCACCCCCACCGGGCAGCACCTCCTACCACTTACTCTCTCTCTCTCTCTCTCTCTCTCTCTCTCTCTCTCTCTCTCTCTCATCCTTTGCCCGTTCCATTTCTCGACTGCACCTCCGCTCCCCTCCCCTCCCCTCCCTTTCTCCTCTTCCTCCTCTCTTCATCGCTCGCACTCCTCACTCACGCTCCTCTGCTCCTCTGTATAAGTGGGATGCCGGGATGAGGATGCCTGGTCTCCTCTCACCGAGCCGTTCCAACTCATCCAACTGACTGGACCACCGGAGGCTTTGGGGGTTTTCGTCGACTCTGTGGTCAGAATGAAGAGTCCCGGTCGGGTTACACACTCCAGCTCGGATAGACATCACAGTCTCTCTCTCTCTCTCTCTCTCGCTCTCTCTCTCTGTACCCCGGTCGACCCTCCAGTCCTGGTGGAGTCCGGGAGGAGATGCCAAAGGAGATGTAGTTAGAGGGATTGTCTTCCTCAAAGCGGGCCCATTGGCTAAGAACCAGAGTCCCCGAGTACCAGAGTACCAGACAAGAACCAGAGGTGCTCTTGACCAGAACCAGAGGCACTAGAGCAGAACCGGCCCCCGCCAGAACCAGAACAGACCAGACCAGACCCAGATCCAGACCGGACCCAGATACAGACCGGAACCCGGAGCTGCTAGACCGGCAATTTTGGGAGGATGCGAGCCTTTTTTCCTCCAGCGCTCTAAGAGCATTGTTGGCCCTCAGCTCTCCTCACATTCCGGCAGCTCTGTGGAGCAAGCCTGCTGGCCACACAAGAAGACACACACACACACACACACATACACACACACAAGACATACACACACAACACACACACACACACACACACATACACACACACAACACACACACACAACACACACACACACCACACACACACACTCGCTCAGCCAGAGCCAGCAGACAGAGAGCCGTCCAGCGATCAAATATTTACTGTCCACAGTTGTTCCTGTGAGTCCGTCGGCTATTTATGTCTGCAAGGTGGAGGAGTCGAGTCGACCGCGGCGGACCTGCGAGATCGCAGCGGCCCGCGAGATCCGCTGCGTTGGCTCGGAGCTCCGTGGGAGAACTGGTTTTAACTTTTTTTTACTGGCCCCTACTTCTGAAAGCTCTCAAGCTCTTTAATGCAACATTGACGTGACTTAGTACGTACTATCACGACCGGCCATGTAAACGGAGGAAACCAACGGTCATTCTGAGACGAGAAAGCATGTTGCATATTCATGGCACTGGGGGGGGGGGGGGGGGGGGGTCTTTCACACATTAATTATTAACTTAAGGACAGCTGTTTATTGGAGGCCTTTTCAAACCAATTTCACATAAAAACAAGACAGATGGATGGATGAATTGAACTGTGTGTGTCTACGCCAGTGGTACAGACACATCTGCACATGACTTGAAGTTGTGGAGTCTGTGTCTAAATAGTCCTGAAGACATCCTACCATCCGCAGACTGGTGGATAAACACCCCCTCAGATCCCAGGCGAGTGTTAGTCGTTAAGTGGAGGTGGAGGGGCTCAGGAAGATTACAGCCGTCCCTTAAACAGCATTCATTTTTGAAATGAAGGTGAATTTAATTGTTGCCAGGTCCTCCAGCTGCCTGGCCCGGCCCTAGACACAACCTGCCCTTCGGTTCAGTCTGGCGGCTTGTCTACCGATCCTTCCACCAGGGATGAACGGATGCAAAACGTGGTCCGGATCCTCGGCGTTCCGGATCCGTTCAAACTGGCCGTGGGTTGTCACCACATGCAGTTTTATTGAATATACAAAAGCATTCTTACTATTATATGCACTACATTTAAGATCTATCATTTAATCATATAATTTGACATCGTCTAGATGTTGAAATTAATTGAAATTACCTTTTGTTCATTAAATATGTGTGCATGTGTGTGCATGAATGGGGGTGTGTGTGTGTGTGTGTGTTTATATCTGTATGTGTGTGCCTGTGTGTTTATACTTGGTGTGTGTGTGTGTGTGCGCGCGCGTGTGTGTGTGTGCGCGTTGTGTGTGTGTGTGCGCGTGTGTGTGTGTGCGCGCGTGTGTGCAGTCATAGAGCTGATTGGCTGTCAGCTCACTTCCTTCCACGAGCAAACAAACTGCTTCCGAGTCCCGACACTTCAGCTCGCAAACACACGTCGACAGCAGCATGACTAACTACTAACTAACCGCTGGTGTGCGGCCCTGCTGGCTGGTTGGCTGGCTGGGTATTTAAACTCCTCCCAGGAGAGAGAGAGAGAGAGAGAGAGAGAGAGAGAGAGAGAGAGAGAGAGGCAGGCAGGCGGTAGCAGCCGTCCACCAGCTGGGCCCACAGCCCACGGCGGCTCTGGGGTTTAAACGTAACGCACACACGCACGCTAACAATGCCCGGCGACTCCCATTGGCCGACAGACAATGCAGCTCCAGCCAATGCCGTCGTTCCGTGGTGTCTCTCTCTGTGTGTGTGAGTGTGTGTGTGTGTGTGTGTGTGTGTCTCTCTGTGTGTGTGTGTGTGTGTGTGTGTGTGTGTGTGTGTGTGTGTGTGTGTGTGTATAATCCTGTTGAACAGCAGTTTGCATTCACAGAGTTCAGTCTAAACGGCCAGACCCCTGTTTAGTGTCTGGTTTGAACCTCGGCTGTTGATGTTAATGAGTTTGATCGGGGGATGTAAACAGCCAAAGGCAGTCATTGGTGTGGTGTGTGGGTGTGTGTGTGCGTGTGTGTGTGTGTGTGTGTGTGTGTGTGTGTGTGTTAGAGATGGACAGCCATACTGGTTGTTAGTAATGTTGGTATTAGGCTCGTTGTTACTAGTAATCTTAGTAGGATACTAGTTGTTGTAATGTCAGAGATAAGACAGTAAGTTAGTAATGCAGGTGCTAGTTGTTAGTACTTTTAATACTTGCTGTTAATACCTTTTTTTGTTAGTAATAGTTGTTAGTAACTGTGGAACTGGTTGTCAGTGCTTTTAGTACTCGTCGTTAGAACTGTTAGTACTCGTTGTTCGTTCTTTTAGTACTCGTTGTTAGAACTGTTAGTTTGTTCGTTCTTTAGAACTCGTTGTTAGAACTGTTAGTACTCGTTGTTAGTACTTTAACGACTAGTTGTTAGTGATGTTGGTACGGCTGCGACCAGAGTGGTGATTTTCAGGCTCCTCAGAGCTCACCGGACTGAGCAGCAGAGAACACAGACAGACAGTCGGAGAGCTGGAGAGGTTCTGAGTGGAGGCGAACGTCTCCCACCGTCTCTCCCCCATCTGGCTTCCTCCCCCCTTCCCCCCTTCCCCCTTCCCCCTTTCCCTCTCCATCTCCCCTCTCTCTGGATCGGAACTTTCAAGTCGGAACTTCGCAGGAACGCGAAGTATAAATCAGGAGCGACATCAAGATCACTCACCGGCTCACATCATCACTCTGTAGCAGGATCTAGAGAGCAATGGATGATGTCACTGTTACATAATGCTGCTTTATCGTGGGGGGAGGGGGGGGGGGGGGGGGGCAGGGGGGCGTGGCCAGTGTGATGTCATCGTTTGGCAGAAAGTTCCAGCGATTCCAGAGAACTTTTTCAGTGCTGGGAAGTCTGCCGTGTGTGTGTGTGTGTGTGTGTGCGTGTGTGTGTTTGTGTTTGAAACCTGAGAACTTATTTAAAAACTGAAAGAAAAGAAGCTTTTACCAGAAGAATACCCTCCGGGGGCTTTCCTTAACGGGATATTTAAACAACGTAACCTGTGATCGTTCCATAATGTAATATTCTTTAAAAAAAAAATATCAACTT